>CM067060.1:34707428-35169928 GCA_033980235.1 Diadema setosum
TAAACTTTTGATACCCCTTAGAATTGCATGCTCTTTGACATCTAATAGAGTGGTTTCTGAATATCTCACAAAACGTTAAAAGCTAAATCTTCACCTCGACCAGAACTGTACACACCCTTTAATAATGAACATAGCTCACAAGATTAAAGTGATAATTGCAATTAAAGGTATATTTTCCTTTTGTCTTTCAAAATAAGTAAAAAATAGTCACTTGAGAATGCACCTGATATTACCACTAAGTGCTAAAAGATGAAAAAGCTCCCTATACCGTGGAAGGCCACAGGGGGAAAACCCCTCCCACACCCTTGCTCGCGCGCACATTTGCTCGCCGAGATGCCGACTCATGAAAATCTCACTCTTAAAAATTTTTTGAACTTGGCATCCCTGCTAATGATCTGCAGTACAAAAAGTGCTGTAGAATCTACATCCATAAGCTTAATGCACTGAGATTTGAGTATGCACCTTATGACAACCCAATACTGTCCTATTTAAGGACATTGACAATTTGGGGCAACTTAACTTTCATCCCATATCATAATCTTACTATTCTTAGCCTTTGATGTGGACAAGTATTTACATGCTTTATTTTTGTATAGTTTCAAAAATTACTTTTCTGTATGAGGGTAGTCTGCGCCTGTTTGATGAGATTAATTGTGATTTCTCAGTGTCATATGTCAGGTGTTCATCTGATTCTGTGGATATATATTTGCAACTCCCTGTGAACTTCACACCAAATGAAAGTGACTGGGCAAGTAGGTCAGATAAAGAACTTGGGCATGATCAGAAAATAATGAATTTATTTTGCTTCTTTGTTGGCAGCTGGGCTGGACTACGGTATGTTGCGACCCTGTCCATAATACCACATGTCTTGTAAACAGTTGTGTTGCTGAACTTGCATGAAATCAAATCTTGAAACAACCAATGGTACCATAAACTGGGGGAACATTGGACAGGCGGGTGACTTTGGACAATTCAGAAAAAAAAAGATTGTTTCACATACATTTTTTTTTTTTTTTTGCTGTTGGTTTTTCTAAAAATATTTCTGTAGGTTATGAAAGTGGGATATGTGAATATTTGAATGACTGCACTTCTCTTGTATATTGCATTACCTTAGATGTTTTATGGGCTTTTCTTTGCAGGGTCCATAGAATGCTTGAATTTTGTGGCCGTCTAACTTTTGGTACTCTAGGAATACAGAAGTATGGAAGCTCAAGTCTATTTCTTGGATAGTAAACATGAAGTGGTCATGAACCCGCCTGTATACTCAGGATACCTGACCACCCTTACAAATTTCAAAATAGGTCATGTACAATTTCACCTCTGGATTTGGGGTCACTTACGGGGTGACTTTGGACACCAATGAAGTACCAAATGTTCGACGACTACGCACTGTTTTTTCTTCTTTTTTTTTTTTTTTTTACAGATGAGATAGTTAGTTAGGATGGTGAGATCATATAAAAGACAATCTGGGTCAAGAGACTATAGAAACTTTTCAGAAGAAAGCATGAAAGATGCTGTGAAAGCTTGCAAAAATGGAATGTGTATCAGAAAAGCATGCAGAATTTAATGTTAAAAGAGGGACTTTGTGTAACAGACTGAACAATCGGCACACAGGCACACAAGATTTCCAATAGACATTGGTTTTCATTTTGTGAACCTAGGTCCAAGAATTTAAGCAAATTTAAGCATAGATATTGGTTTTAACTAGGGCCAAGAAAAGCCTTGAGTTTCCAGTAGACACGATTTTGTTCTTTTTTTCTAAATACATAAAAAAAAAAAATAAAAATGTGTTATTTTGCAAACATATGTCAAACTGACCTAAAGTTACAATGAACGGCATTCAAAGGAACTAACAAAATTTTCTTGTAGAACTACATACCGCGACCATATTAATCTGGCCAACCCCATGTGTACAGATCATGCATTTCTGGGGGTAAAACCCCAAATTATTCTTTAAAATGACATGAAATTGATTCATGACCAATTTAAATATTAATTTACTTTATTAACATCTGTAGAATTGGACAACTCAATGATGGTACATGTACAATACCTCACTTATCCATGTGATCAAACTTGCTGACTATCCTAATTGAAGAAAATTCATGCAGTGCCTTGTTAAAGTAGCATCCTTTTTCTTTTTTGTTCTAAACTTTTATGAATATTTAGGTTTATCGAAAATTGAGATTTTCAAATGTAGGGGTACCAGTAATTCTAGTACTAGTATCTTTAATATATAGTGCAACCAAATATCTGTGAATGCCTCTTTAAACTGAAATTCTTCATATGTTCATTACTATAGAATTTTGCTTAAAAAAACCACCGTACACAGTGTATAAATCATTCATGTGTATTTTGTATTTTGTAAATCATATTTGCTGGTTGTTATGAAACATTTCAACATGTTTGAGTTGTTCAATCTTTTTTAAAAACTTGCTATGAAACATTTCAACATGTTAGATTTGTTAAAACATCTTTAAAAACTTGTTACTAGTCTAAACTCCCCCCACAGGGAGTTTGTCCTTGGACAAACAGCAATCCTTCAGGGTATATTGACAAGGTGTTTATGGTTGTCCAAAGTTGCCCTGAACCCGGGGACACTTTGGACAAACTTTGACCAAAAAAAAATAACATAAAATAGAATAAACCGAAGAAGTCTCTATATGGTATGATATCCTCTTTTTATTAGCACTTGTTAACCCCCACATTAACCCCAGAATTCCTTTGTTCTTAATGAAGATATTAATGAAAATAGTTCAAATTTGTCCAAAGCCACCCCGGTTTACGGTACATGAAAAAAAAAAAAATGCCCTTGATCTGTTGATGTTTCATCCTTGTCCCAGAATGTACACAATACAATGCATGAAACTGCAGTAAGCTCACCACAGGTACTGCTGCAAGTTCTCTTGCTGGTATCGTGGTATCACATGTCAGAATTGGTTTTATTTTTTAGGTATGAAATTTTTAATACCAGAATCCCAGCATCTGTGCTTCCAGCTGGATTTTTTGACCTTTTCACCCTCAGACTAGACTCAAGTCCATATCCTACAGTTCAGATTAATTTGTGTATGAAATGATGTTGAGAACGGGTACTGGTATAGCAAGAATGTCTAAAGTCAATGTGCAGCCAACCAACAGTGACTGTGTGTACAATTGTACATGGTGCTCAGTATATGTATGACTAAAAATGTAACTCATGTTGACCGGGTTAGATTATGCTAATTCTTTGATGACTTCTTCAAACATTTTCTCCAATAGGTCGTATCAAGCAGCTTATTGAGTATGATGTGCTGAAAACAGAGAGCATCAGACTTTTTGTCTTGGACGAGGCTGATAAACTTTTGGATGACACCTTTCAAGAGCAAGTCAAGTATGTATTCATGGAGGTTTCAAACCACAGTTCACTTTAATCCCATATATTCAGATGGACCATGTATCTTTACCTTATAATGTTATATCAGGGCCGACAGAACCAGGTGGGGGGGGGGGGGGGGGCTCAGAATACATAAGATGTCACCATTTTGGGCCCCCCATTTTTTTTTACCCCAGAAGTGTGAAGTGGCACTAGAAAGAAATAGATAGAAACCTTGGAAGTGTGAGTGTGGTAAGGTTTTGTTACTGCGCTGAAGACCCCTTTTTTTTTGGGGGGGGGGGGGGGGGGGGGGGGGGGCTTGTCAGCTGAAGAAACCTGGAAGTGGCACCAGAAGTTGCGCTGAAGGGTTTTTTTGTTTTTGTTTTTGTTTTTTTATTAGCTCATGAAACCCTGAAGTGGACCCCCTTCCCCCCCCCCCCCCCCCCCCGCCTCTCACTTTTGAAAACATGGCGCCAGCGGTGTATATATGGAAAAGTGCAGTTTTTTTGTTTTTGTCTTTTAAAGTGTTTGTAATCTGCTTTACTTCAAAATATTGATTTGAGTATACGGTAATACTTATGCACAGTCCATGCAGTGATATGTGTATACATGACTTAAACTTATTGGCCCGAATTTACGAAGGTGGTACAAATGAAACCATGGTTTAAACCATGGAGCGCCAAGTGTCGCACGGAATATTTCGTTAGGAAATTGGTCATTTCGTCGACAAAATGACCGTTTCGTTAACAGAATTTTCATTTCGTGGATGAAATGTTCATTTAGTTACAAAATGTTGTCTTTTCGTTACAAAATAATCATTTCATCGACGAAATTACTGATTTCAAAACGAAACATTCCATGCGACACTTGGCGCTCCATGGTTTTTGTCCATGGTTTAAACCATGGTTTCATTTGTACCACCTTCGTGAATTCGGGCCATAAAGTACATGTGGTAAAGTTTTGTAGACAGACTGAGTATAAAACCGCAGTTATAATTGCTCTGGGTCATGATCAACAAGATTCTGTTCGATAGAATAGGTAGATTAAGAGAAATTAAAGGCTCTCTTTGTCAATTAAATGCCTTTCTGTAATATCATTGTTTGTGTACACAGTAATGATGATGATAATAATGATAATACTAATAAAGCTTTGTTCAATATTTCTGCCCACAAGTTATTGTGATAATAATAATAATGATAATGATAATAATAATAATAATAATGATAATAATAATAATAATAATAATAATAATAATAATAATAATAATAATAATAATAATAATAATAATAATAATAATAATAATAATAATAATAATAATAATAACAATATACAACTTTGTGGAATTTCTCTGCCTAGAAGTTATTGAAACTCTCTGATTCTTTTTTTTTTTTTAGTATGTACAAAATTAGATTAGATTGTAACACTGCTGAAATATGATAGTTGAATGGTAATTCTGCATTTCTTTGAACCCCTCCACAGCTGGGTATACAACCACCTCCCAGAAAACAAACAGATGCTTGCCCTGTCTGCAACCTACCCAGAATACCTTGCCAAACACCTCACCAAGTACATGAGAGACCCAATTTTTGTCCGCCTGAATCCAAAGGATCTGGCTCTCAGAGGTTGGTCAAGTAGTATTGATATAGATGTTTCCTCCTTTGGAAATTGCATCCTTTTCCCTAGATTTTATGCTCTATCTTGACTGACTCTGTGATTGAATGAGTGTGAGAAATCTTGCTGTATCCTAATTTTCTCTTGTGTCCAACTGCATTTGTAGACTTGTCATCATGTAGAATACCGAATTATATTGCGATAACAATTATGGCAATGGCTTGAAATACTGAAAAGTTACCGATCATTCCAATTGGAGATTGTATAGGAGATTAAAATGTCATGAAGCATTCTGTACAACAAGATTTTGTATAACTGAGCTAGCTAAATGTACACTATGACGGAGGTGCATCATCTCTCCCTAAAATTGCACATGTTTCGGAGAATAGTTATGTCTTCTCTTTGAATACATAGTTCATGTAATGAATGCAAATTGAGCACCAATCACTTCATATACTGTATGTAAATCAATATTGTGAATTTAACAAAAATGTATTTCAGAATGGGTTTACTAAGTCTCACTTCACATCCAAAACAGAAAATTTGATGTCTTCAGTACAATCATTGTCCTCCGAAAAGAATTGGCGGACAACAGGCAGACATGACATCAGAGTGCCAAGTCGTGCCTCTGGTAAATGTCTGAATGTCAGAAAGCAAACTTGTATTTTTTTTTTTGTAATTTCTTTTTTTGATGCAATATGGAGACTTTCCAGTTAGTTTTGCAGCAATCCTAATGAAACTCTCCCATTCTCATTTGGTAAATTACCCATTTTTTTTTTTCATCTTGTATGTGATGTTTCCTTATGTAGGCATAAAGCAGCTGTACGTGGAGGTGCCCGATCACGCTCTCCCAAACAAAGCCTTTGAAATAAAAGTTGAGAAACTGCTGAAGATACTGGCTCAAGTCTCTTTCAACCAGTGCCTCATCTTTTCCAACCTTCAAATTAGGTGAGACTCTGTATGTGTGTGTTTTGTTTTTTTGTTTTTTTTTTGTTTTTTTTTGTTTGTTTGTTTGTTTTTTTAATAGTGCCAATGATATGTGAGTTGAATGCAAACTCACATCATGCTTTCTCGAAAACTGGCACATTACATTTAACACGTTAGATATTGCATATCACTCACTTGTATTGTGGAAAAATATCACCTTTTTCTATCAAATCATTTTCATTACTCGAAAGAAAAGAAAAATCATGGATGTGAAATCCTGAACCCAAAGCTAGTGACAAGATTTGATTCAGATGAAAATACCACCACTTTAAGTGAAAATGAACCAAGTACTTGTGATGAAAATGTTAAAGAATCCTGATTTTAACCAACATAATAAAAAAAGATAAATATCTGATCATTGGCAGAACAGAAAGGACAAAGCTAGTGTACCGACTTACAATTTTGTGAGTTACTGTAGATCTGAAGATCATTAGTTGATTCTCGTAAACTGATGCCCACAGGGCCCAGAATCTTTGTGACATCTTGTGTGATCTGGGCTGGCCGAGTGAGTGCATCTCAGGCAACCAGGAGCAGGCTCAGAGACTCAGCGCCATGGCCAAGCTCAAGAGGTTCCAGTGCAGGATTCTCATTTCGACTGATCTGGTAAGACTTCTGTGTGTGGCCCCCCAACAAGAAGCCTCAGGCACTGATGTTTTTGATTTAGCATTGTGCTGTAGAACTGGAAACTCTCAAGCGATCAATTCTTTACACACAGTCTAACGAGAAGAAATTCATGTGTGTTTGATTTGGCACTTTACTAGTGACGGTGTAATTTCGTTATGGTCCGAACTGTAAACAAAATATATGGAATTTGTTTGCCAACCTCAGTTATCACTGTTTGACCAAGAATCTACTTATGGTTATATCCTTGAACAAAGTGATTATTTCATTACATGAATCTTTTGTTTTGAAATCAGGGTTTGGGAAACAATTATCTAAAGTACTGTTGCGCAGGGCACTTACAGCTGCTGTGATTTATGCCTCTCGAAACATATGTGGGCAGCACTTACCTTGCTTTGTAGTTAGGTGAGCGCTGGGGAAGACAGGAACGAATAACCGCGTCGCAAATTGTAGTAGTAGTCGCCTTTTCCTGGTGCTTGTCCACCGGTTCTAGCTCCTCTGTTCTCCTGTTCTTTGTTCTCTTGGAGCCCCTTTTATAGCCCCGTAGGTAGCCCTCAGTGGGGGATGGGTTGCCCATGCTGGGCTTGCGGGGTTAAGATGTGCCGTGCATGCGGGTGTGCATAAAATATGGATGTGTGTGTGCAGTTTGTGTGTGCGTACGTATGGATTATATGCATCAGTGCATTGATGAGTGCACCGTGCAGCATATTTGCCGGTTTGAGCCAGGCAGTATACCGCACGGGCGAGTATATAAATGTATTCATATGTTGCTTTATGCAACAGTACTAAAAACAGTTTGAATTCAATGCCAGAAATATTATTACTTTGTCTAAATGTGTTTCTTTAAATCACTGTTTTCATCAGTAAGACTCCACTGTAATGATAATGATAATGATTTATGAAGATTATGATTATAATAACAATAAAAACAATGTGTTCACTATTGTGCTATAGTCATGCTGTTTTCACAGCATCTGTGATAAGCCATTGCACTCTCCTCTCTTTCTATTCCCTGAAGACTGCCAGGGGCATTGATGCGGAGAATGTCAACCTCATCATCAATCTGGACATCCCGGAGGACACCAAGACCTATCTCCATCGCATCGGACGGGCGGGGCGCTTTGGGACCCATGGTGCGGCCATCAGTTTGGCGTGCCGGGGACGGGAGATCCATCTCCTGAGGAAGATCCAGAATCAGTGTCATGTGCAGATGATTGAGCTTCCAGGTTGGTTACACATTTCCAGACATTTCATTTCATTTCTTTCTAATCTTTCTTAATTTCTTTGGCATACTATCTTAAGGGACTGCACAGTACTGGATGAGATGAGGATTCAACTTGAAATGTTTTGCGAGATATTTAGAAACCACTCTCTGAAATGTTAAAAGAGCATATAATTCTAAGAGGAATCAAAAGTTTATTTGATGAAAATCGTTTTTTGAAATGACTGAGATATCCAAAAACAAGGTAAAACAAAGATCCTGATAAAAGTTGTGGCCTGTCGCATTTTATTAGGATTGCTTTTTTGGATATCTCAGCCATTTCAAGACCAACTTTCATCAAATAAACGTTGAACCTTCATAGAATTACATGCTCTTTCATATTTCATAAAGAGGTTTCTCATTATCTCACACACACAAAAAAAATGTTATAAACCTGATGTTAGGTCTCAACCAAAAGTATATGATCCCTTTAAGAATAGGCTGATGTAGATTGTTATATACATAGCCTTTTTAAGAATAAAGTATGTGATCAAGTCTTTTTTTTTCTCCCTGTTTATGTTGTCAGACATGTGAGACATTTTCTGTTATGCATTATATTTAAAACACACTATTCCTATATGTAATCTCTTACTTCCAGGAAGAATTAACTGTAATTGGTCGTTACATAAATCAAAATATGCCCAACAGGCTGATTTTGTTTGTGATCAGATCAAGAAATGGTAAAAAATTTGTCTTCACTCTGCATCAGTACAATTATTTAGACATTTCTCACTTGCCCGACTCAAGTAGTGCTTGTATTGTTAATGTAGTACAGGGGAAACTCGGTATAACGAACACTGCTATAACGAGATATCGGTTATAACGAGGAAATTTTCTCGGTCCCAAATTTCCTTCCACACAAGTCTACGTAAAATGCTACTCTTATAGCGAGATCGGCTATAACGAAATAACTGCTATAACGAGATGAATTTTGTGACTTCCAAACAAAGAAAAACATAGTAAATCAAACCTGCTATAGCGAGGTAAAGCAAAATGCCTTCGGTAAAGCTTTATGTCGCCTGTGCTATCATCTTCCGAGATTGTAAAGCTTGATGCGCCAAAAACTGTCTTGTACACACATACATGTAATCATTTTCTTCAGTGCACTCCAGCTAGCACTGCATGTTGTACGTGTGAAGTGTGTGTGTGCACGCACACTGATACATGCAGAAAATGTGGTGAGACGGCCATATGTATACATGACATCATCATGATGTTTAGCAGGTGTGAGGCAATCTGATGCTGTGATTGGCCTTCTACTTTAAGGAATTCCCCGTCTTCACACACACGCAGTCATAATGTACATACAGTATGTGTCACATACACACACAGCATTGTGCAGACCATTATTCAAGCTTTCCACACAACACACACCCATACGATAACCACATACCAATCCACAGACGATCTTGATACAATCGCAAGCTATATAAATTTACAAATTCAAACATCTACAATTAATAAGAAACACATTCTTGATATTGGATTTCCTTGTCGAAAAACATCTTCTTACCCATAAAGGTGAGTAATTCCCTCACACACAATATCAAGTTATCAGTATTGATTGAAATATGATGGGTAGTCCCACATGTGCAAATTAATGTCTTTATTTTATGCCTTCTTTTATGCCTACTGATATAACGAGATATCGGCTATAACGAGGAAAATGACTCGGTCCCGACCATCTCGTTATATCGAGTTTCCACTGTATATAGATTTCTATGCTTTGCTGTCACTTTTTTATTCCCACCCAAATGCATTCAGAATCACCTGATATGGTAAACCTCTGTTTACTTTTATTTCTGTGCTGTTTTTGTGTGCAGAGCAAAGGTATTTTCTCATGTATTCGAAAACATAGTTCTTGCATCACATCCTTTTTCTTCAGATCCGGTTCCCTCTGATTTGCTAAAACAAGATCAAGGAGCACTGCAAGGTGCACTTACTTCTGACACTGCATCACCAAACCCTGGCACTACTGCAGAGCCAAGGCAGGTTAGAAGCCAGACTCCTAGTGGTAATCATCAGGACAGGCCAGATGATCTTAAGAAGCCCTTTCCAGCTGACCCGTCACATCAGGTGCACACTGCCAAGCCAGATCCAATGCTTTTGGGTAAGAGAAATAAAGGAGTGGTATCCAATGGGGAGCACATCCTCAGAGGAGACAAGAGTATAAACTCAGATCCTGATGACTGTGCAACAGACACATCGTCAGAAAGGAGCCCTGTACAAGGAGGTGATGAAAACATGGCTGATGGAAGTGGTCACAGGAAGCACATGGTGAATCCAAAGGAAAATTTAAAAAATGCTCCAGGAATGATGGTCCAGGAAAGGCACCAACGTCCAGAGACTGTGGATGTGGGCGTACAAGCAGCGCTACCAGATCCATGTGCCTTGAATGGAGACAAACGGATGCCATGCACACAAGTCTGCTCTCGTGACGATGAAGAAATGCAGAGCCCGCCATATGGTTTTGAGGATGTCCCTGAGATTGTAGGATTATGTCTGCCTTCTTGGGAGCAGTCAAAGATCAGGACAGGTAGTAGGAGGGTGAAGACATGGATCCAGGCAAAGAAAAGCTTTGATGATTTCATGGAAAAAAATGCAAGAGATTTGCAGAATGTCAATGATAGTGCAGTCACTGTTGAGATGACCAATGTTCCTAAGGCTGTTGATGATAGGCCTGCCTGTAGTAAATTGGAAATTAAGTCTTTGGACAAAGCTTCTGGGGAAGTCGACCTGCCACATTTTGACCCTGATGCCAGTACCAAAGACTGTAAAGAGAATTCAACAATACCACACAATCTAAAAGAGACAATTAACGGAAAGGAAGTTGGGCAGGAGGCAGGCAGAAATACCACCTATCTGCAAGCCCCTTCAAAATTACTTCAACAGATTCGTCACTACAACACTGTGATTAGGAGTGCCTACCTTAACCACAGATCTCCAGGAAAACTCTCTGGTGATATGCAACACAGTCAAGCCATTGAGCAGGGACAGAATGCAAAGTACAACTCTGATTTTAGAAAAAGTGACTCTGATAGTTGTACAGGTTTGTTTTATGCTTCTCAGCAGGTGACCAAAGAAAATCAACAAATTTCTGAACAATCAGCAAAAGATGAAGCCCACGACAAGAGAGCCCTTCAGATTACCATCAGCATTCTTGAAAAGTCAAGTGAGACTGAGATCAACCATGCCAAAGCAGATTCATCGGGTAATGAGAGAGTGAGCATTTCATCTGACAAGTGTGATGGAGTCCCTTCTGTCACTTTGCCAACTGCCCCTGCTTTTGGAGAGCATACAGTTTGTCCACCCAAGTCCTCTGATTCCCATAAGACGATGTCAGATGAACCAAGAGATCCCATAGATGAAAAGTCAGATAGCGTCCCATCAAATGCAAAGGATAGTAGACCACCTCCAACTAGGAAACAGAGAGGAAAGCAAAGAATTAAGGAACACGTGTTTGCCCTGAGTACACTGGGAGTCCTCATGTCACATCAAGAGCTCAACTCTGCTGTGAATGAACCTACCTGTGGGTCACAGTCAAAAGGTGGATCAACCAAAGGCAGTGGTGTGCAGGAACATTTACAGCATAACTGCTTTAGTAGTAAACAGCAGCAGAATGACACAAAATCTGAAGCTGCAATTCCCAAAGAGAAGTATACTACAGGTGAAGATTTGACTGTAAAGAAACAAGTAGAAATAGACAGTGAGCAAGGAAGTGATGACCACAAAGAAGACAATGAGCGAGAGGAAGCAGATGACCCAGTGTGGGCCCTCTTTAAAGGGTTTATAAAGGAGACAGCAGAAAGGCAGAATGCCGAAGGGGACGGTGGCTCTGAGATGGGGAAGGAGGAATCTTCCAGCAGTGGTAGGGATAGTGATGACTCCAGCTCCTACTCTGAAGGCACAGAAGACGAGGAGGATGACAGTGGTGAAGAAGGAGTGGAAGATGAGGTGGGGCATGAGTGGGAGGATGAAATAAAAGATGCCGACTATCTTGTGGAAGAAGAATGGGATGATGAGGAAGAAGACAGCACAGGGAAACTTGAAGAGGGTAGCCGAAGGAGGAAGTGTGCTTATGGTGGGGAAACTAGACAACACGGTGCTTCTTATGAATACTACGAACATGGCGGTCATTCTTGGGGGGCGTTTGGAGTGAACAATGATCATGATTACTATGGCAACTTCGTTTCTTCCAATCCGGGGTATCCCAGTAGTAGTTACTATGTGCAGAGCTGTGATCCAGCTCAAAAGGACAGCCAGTGTTACACTGCAACTCAACCAAATTATATGTCAGATCAGCAGTGGTGTGTGTCCCCCAGTGGCATTTACTATCCTGGCACAAACAGTTTTAAGTATCAAGGTTGGTGGGACAGAATGAATGGGAGCAATCATTATGAGTGGTATCCTCAGAGCAA
Source organism: Diadema setosum (assembly GCA_033980235.1). Lineage (NCBI taxonomy): Eukaryota > Metazoa > Echinodermata > Echinoidea > Diadematoida > Diadematidae > Diadema > Diadema setosum. Next base: position 34,719,679 of record CM067060.1, read on the forward strand.
CTCCACACAAATGTCGCCATTTACGTACGACTGGAATTCGTATTTGTATCGATGAAGTACTATCACAAGTTATGGAATCTTTTCAGGTAACATTCCTATTAAGGCCAAAAAAAAAAAAATTGTTGCATTGGCGTAACCCGCCCGACCCTAAAAATTCCACCGACCCCATTGTTTTTTATTATTTTTTTTTGCTATCGATATCAAATATCTTGTTGATTGCGATCGCGATCGCACTCGCACAAACCCGGAAGTGGAAACGGCTCTGGGGATATCGGATGTACGAGGGAGAGATCTAGCGCCTCGCATAGGCCTTCCTTGATCAGTACGTCATCTGTTTCCAACACGGACACGTACTTTAACAAGATTTATTCAGTGTATACGTAGCATTCAGACTGCGATGTATTGTGCACAGTTTTGCTATAGGTTTCTTGTATGGAGAACTTACACGAATCTGTATATGTGGGACTGTAATAGAGATCGCCGTGTGCGATGAAAAGATCGTACATATAGGTCAATTTGCATCTACATTGTATCTTATCTTAGTCAAAATAGTAAAATATGAAGTGAAAACATTCAGGATAGGGATTTCAACATCTTTAAATTCTGTGAAGGGGTATAATTCCAGTAATATCGGCCTCATAAATGATTTGTAGAATAGATGAACACAGCACATTCGGTGCAGCAGTTGTAACTGTTTACTGAGCTGAGCACGAGTTTTACACGTAAAATGCAGGTAGCAAAAAAAAAAAAAAAAATCCGCCCGACAGACCCTATTTGAAAATCTCATGTTACGCCAATGCAACAATTTTTTTTTTTTGGCCTAAGGGTATACACATTTCTTTTTTTACTGAATGCCTCTGAAAATTATCTACCAGGAATAATGGCATATGTTATACAAGAATAATTGCATGTACAGTGTTTTATCCACCCACCCCCTTTTCAATGTATAAAAGGCAAATGGACTTACAGTGTGAACAAATCCTCACAAACCTGCCAGGATCTGTATTCCATATTTCTAAATGTAAGAAAAGTCACACATTGTAAAGGTGAATATTTTCGCTCAAGTAATTTTTTTATTTTTTTTTTTTGCTCGGTCGGTAAAGATGAATTCGACAAGTATTTAATTACCATTAATAGATGGAATCAAGACTTTAATTAGTGGCATGTATAGCAAGCAAAAATGTTTGTATGCTTGTATTCTTGCAGTAGTTTCTGGTCTCTCAATAAGCGCAAAAATTTCCACACCGCAAAAATATCTACACTTTACTAGAAAGATTGAATAAGAACTTACCCGTTTTTGAATTTGATTTTTGTTTTACAAGGGAGTTGGAGGAAGAGAATACATTGAGAGACCTGCTTTGTGCATGTGTGGTAATTTTTCAAAGCATCAAATATTGCTGCTAGAAATGTAAAGGATTATGGAGAACTTAACCTCAAGTTTGAAAGCTTTTGGAGGGAGAGGAGGAGATATATTCTCTTCCTACAACTCCCTCATAAAACTAAAAAAATTTCCAGGGGGTATCCGTCAGACTTTATTCACTTTCCTAAGGAAGAGAGATTTAGGGTTCCAACCAAATGTTGATGCCATTCTTGTCCTTTGTTGCAGATGGTAGTTTGACTGTTTCACTTTACGAGATTCGCTTTGTGAGGAGTTTCATATGACATTGTCTCATATGGTACTTATTACAGTACTTGTCAAAGCTATCAAATGATCTAATGCTCTGTTATACATCTCACATGGTACAGTTGAACCTCTCGTATCCGGACAAGTCGGGACCGGGGCTCGTCCGGATAAGGGATTTGGCCGGATACGGGAGACTCAATGCTTTATACATGTAGAGTCTACATATACATACACATGTACACGTGTACTGATGTAGCCCATTGTAGTACCACATGTAGTAATGTGTATACTGCAACCTTTTCATTGTTACACACAGTAACAGACCCCAAAATAGAGGTTCGTGTTTGCAAGAATGAAATCATTTTCTTTTATAAAGTCTTGGGATGATTTACCTAAATAATTATTAAGAAATGTATCCATTGGGAATCCCCCTTTCCTCCCGTAATTATTAAAAAAAGATTAAAAAAATCACGGCGAGATTGCGTCCGGATAATAGAGAGATCCGGATAAAGGGAGGCCGGATAATAGAGGTTCAACTGTACTTGTCAAAGCTATCAAATGATGTAATGCTATGTTATACCCCTCCTATTAAAGACCAGTTCTTTTCACTTTCTCTACAGTATTACAAGTGTTATAATGGTAAATGAAACTAACTGCTACGTTAGGGTCTGACATCTCATTTTCTTTTTCTCCACTATTTAATAACTCATCCACCTCCTCCACAACAGGATTTTTTTCCCACTCAACTGAGATGCATGAGTATTCTAAAGTGAAATTAAGATTGTCTTTCCATCAATTCTTCTTAGCACACTCAATATGCTGTGCCAACTGATATACTTCTTGCTCATTATGAAATTTTCTGTACACAAAATATGTTGTAACAGTTCAGGAATAATATGGAAAGGCTAAGTTGAATAAAACGGTTAAGAGCTGCTGCTGCAAAGACGATGCACAATGTTGGAGAAATGTACCTTAGTTTGGCATGCTGCAACATCTACCTCCTGGTAGAACATTTCATCCTCCTGTTTTATGAATTAGAAATAATGTTCCCAGTGTATATTGCACGGTAGGACCCAGACAGTGGTGAGTATTTGTGTCGCTGATGGGTATTTCAGTCAAGATCCTTTTACAGGTGACTCCCTTTAGAACATAGTCCTTGGGACTGACAGTTTTCTTTCTTTATATCAAAATTTTGTTACAGCCAAGCAGTGTAGTATGTAAAGAGATATGTAGATAATAGGTTTTGGACCTGAATTTTTACTTCGTTGTAACAAGAATTTTGTCATAACCATGGGAGTGCACTGTATTACCATGAAGGTCGTAGCTCTATGGTATCACAGTGTACTTCCTGTCCAGTCAAGAGAAGTATCATTTGTCTCATTTTTGTTTATTGTGTCCTACTACATATTAAAGACGAAAAAAAAAAAAAAAAAAAAAAAAAAGAGAGAGAGAGAGAATAGTTGAGTTAGTTGTCTTATGTAATCACTGGGTCATAAGGATTGTCCCACCAATCTAAATAGAATAAAAAGACAGTGTTGTCTTGATATTGTTTTATTTTGAGCAATGTGTTTTTGTTTTTGTTTTTGTTTGTTTTTGTTTTTGTTTTAATACTTGCCACAAGATGTGGAATACAGTTCACAAGGTATGGGTGTTTAAAGGACACTTCATGCATTTTCATCTGCACAATGTCTGCAGTGAGCCCAGAGCTGATGACCATGAACTACCTTTAATATGCAAGTGATACCTTTTATGTTGAACAAGGGTGAGATGAACCTCACCTTTAATGTATGGATTTTGAGAAATGCTGACTGGTGAGTATATGTCAAAAGAAATAACATACAATTCTGGGCTGTAACAAAAATGAAACATTTTTCATTTAAAGTACAATTGTATCCTGTGTGGCAGATGGAGACATGAAAGCCCATAGCAAATGCAGAATGTACGATTGTCATGCATGTACTAGTGTGGTGATACATTTGTAAAACTTTGTCACCAAGGAGAACAATTATTTTATAATCATTAAAAACATCAGGATATTTGACGTCTGTGCTCTAACTGTGGCAAACTGTATGAAAGTATGTTGCAGTACACGTATAACATAATGTATAGGGTCTGTAGTTTCATAGTCCCAAGGTGGAGGACACAAAAGAACATGACAGCAATGCAGTGGAAACTGAAACCAGGTGCGTGTGCTAGCATGATAGTACATATAGTTTGTACTGTATGCATTGTATCCCGTCTAGCTGGGTTATAAGAAATAGAGCAGTATATTGGAGATCGACAGAATAAAATGAAAGTCACACAACTTGAAGTGACAAATGAAGAGACCGGAATTGCACTTGTGTGTTTATGAATGGTTTGAAGTTGGGATTTCTTATACATTCCCATCCAAAATTACTAGCGTACAAGAAAATATTTCGTTGCTACGTTGTACAAGGCTTTTGGCTGTCGTACCCTTACACACATACAATCACATATTCCAGAAAACACACATTCCACCATTACAGTAAACACACATTCTGCCGAGCGTTACACATTCACATTCTGACATGACTGGCAAAAGGAGGCAGAAACACTGAATGCTTTTCCAATCGGTAGGAATCTTTTAATATTCCTCACACACGATGTGTGCAACATAAAAATATTACTGTGTGTACACAATATACACAGGACACACTACATTACGCCCACTTGCTGGCAATGTGCTTGCATATTGCAGAGTTGTACACCAGATATTGAGTAGCAGATGGGGGCAGTTATCTCAAGTAATATTGTACATGAAAGGGAACAGATCTAGAAGGGGAATACACTGTTGCTTGAGACATGCTACATGGAAGAAATAAAAACTTGATCACACCAAAGATACCATGACAGTATTCAAATATTGTAAAATTTACTCAAAAGTTACAAATACATCTCTCTTGAAGTGGTGATACATGTGCATTACAAACATGCCACGTGAAATGGGTATATTGTGCAAGTTTTTTTGGGGGAAAAAACTTATGCAAGCATTCAGATCGCTGCAAAGATCCAATGAGATACAGTAGAAGCTTCAAGAAAATTTGAACACCCTACAAAAATGGTTTGCTAAAACACGATTTGGTAAAATGCCTTCATCAATATGCATACATGTACAGTTGAACCTCTCTTATCCGGCCTCCCTTTATCCGGATCTCTCTATTATACGGACGCAATCTCACCATGATTTTTTTTTAATAATTACGGGAGGAAAGGGGATTCCCAGCACCTTGACAACTCCTACCCAAACACACATGAATTACATATTACTTCCAACATGATTAACATACATTACATCAAATTTCCTTCCAAATTGCGTACCTCCAGACATTTCAACATCCCCAAACATCCCCAAATGTAACAATGAAAAGGTTGCAGTATACACATTACTACATGTGGTACTACAATGGGCTACATCAGTACATGTGTATGTATATGTACATGTATAAAGCATTGAGTCTCCCGTATCCGGCCAAATCCCTTATCCGGATGAGCCCCGGTCCCGACTTGTCCGGATACGAGAGGTTCAACTGTACTTTCACTTCCAAGGGATTTATAGCCATCAAAGTTCAGTGGTACACGTACCTGTATAGACTACACATGTACATGTAATCATATGCTTGACTGCCAGAATGTGGTAGCCCTCTTTCAAGGTTCCAGAGTGTCATCTGGACTCCAATTCACTGAAGTGTAAAATATCACTGACACTATATGTTGTAACCTTATATTATTGTTCATTGTATGTTCTACAGGTGGAACTATACTATCATTCATATCAATGAAATACATGTATGACAAGTTCTGTATTCCATTGGATCATTTTCTAAATGTAAGTGGAAGACAGTTGGGGTATTCCCATGCAGGTTTTGAAATGAGGAACAGGCTCTTGGTGTCAGGAAACTAACAGCAAATGTGACAGATAACATTGACATGCATTATACATGTACCATTGGATTGAAAGTTGACAGAGAGTTGGTCCAGTGTAAACTTTAAAAGATCAGACTTGGTTTCAGAATAGAGCATACTGGAACTGTTTTGCACTCCAAAACTTCATTCACTTACCAAAGAAGCAGTAAGAAAAGGACAAAAATTCTATGAATCCCTTTTATCATTACAAACTTGTATTTGAAAGGTCTTCACATATTGTCCATGTGCTTTCCCCACCATGGGTCTACTGGCACATAAAACCGCCTTAGCCTTGTTTCAAACTCTAATAGTTGTTTCCTCAAATGAGCGCCACTATATTCAAGGGTAATTCAAAAGTAATTTCACAAGAAAGACGACCTGAACAAAAGCACCTCAATGTTCATCTACGTCCACAATGATTGAGAGGATCACTCCTATAGGAGGATCTCGTGTTTGGGATACAAGCAGTTATGTAGTCTAATGCTAAAACAAAACAAAACAAACACCAAAACCCCAGTTTTGCTATGAAAGAGACAGTAGTGTCTGTGTAAATCATATAAGATGAGCACCATCAAAACACCATTTTCCAACAGAATATACAAGATTGTTGCATTCTTGCACAAGCACAGCCCAAAGAATCTGATATGCAAGACTTCAACATGGCATGAAAGCAATGTCTGTACAAACTAAACCTGAGAATATTTTCATGTGAAATATAAACACAAACAAAAAACGGTGAAACCAACCAATTTTCCCAACTGGCAAAATGCAAGAAAAGATCATGTATACTCTCCTACCAAAGGAAAAATGAGTATTAAAAGAATGTGAAGAACAAAAGAACATAGAATTTTTATTTCCACTTTTGGCTAGTCTTAATTCCATCTCTATCAGCCATTTTCTTAACAGCACCCAAGTTGGTAGGCAGATCATATTTTATTCATATGGATCTTCATTCTAACAAAACCATGGCGTAATGGTCAATACAATACCAATAACATTATAGTAGTAATGACATTTATTAACAGTTGCTTTGTTTTCATATGACAATCAGAAAATATCACACAGTATTACTGTTTGTTGAGTCTGTGCTTCCATGTCAGAACATGCACCAACATTTATCTCTCGTACTACTTCCCCTTTCAACATGACACTTTAATGAAATTCAAACTGCTCCACCATACTGTCCATTATGACATCAAACTTCTTTGGACCAGTGAAATGACTTCCTTTTCTGTATGAAAATCTTTGTTATATCAGGGTTTGTAAAGTAATATAACACAACTGAATCTTCGCTCTTTGGGGCAAGAAGAATTACATTCTTAGTAACAAAAGTTTCTTTCAATGTTCTTCATAACAAGAGTTCACTGTATTGACCGTGGATTCAGCAAATTGAACTTACACTGACATAACACTATAGACCTTAATACCCCATGTATAGGCATATATTTGAATGGACTACAGGTATATCAAATATAGTCATTAATTTTTGCATGGTCCGCTGCACAAAACATGTGCACAATTTAAATGTAAATGAAGTTGATGTATGTGTGTGGTAGGAAAGAAAAAAAAAAGTTTATTTTTAAAGCAAATTACATTTGAATATCTCGTCTCCTAGCTATTAAAAAGAAAAGAAAAGAAAACAAAACTGAGCACATAAGACATCACATCTGTGACTCCAGTGCGGTGCATTCGTTTTGCAGTCGGTTCATACCATCGCTGTGTATTGCATAAAAACCAGGCATGTGTATTACGTGTGTATTCTCAAATGTTACATACCAGATAGCAATGCCCTACCATCCTTGACCGCATGCTACAATAATTGAACAATATTCAGTTTCATTTAAAAATAGATTAAAAAAAAACAACCCTGTTGTAACTTTAGTTTCTACTCTACAATCATTCTCAGTCCAATTTTCCAGAATACAGCTACACACATACTTTACATAGGGAATGCGTGAAATATCTACAGGATCCATTTTGCAAAGAAAGCTCGAACAAAAGTGAATACGTACAAATGTTTGCTCCATTGTCAAAATGATAGCTGACGCCAGCACATGTGCACCAAATTTTTAACGATGCACACATGCTTCACCCCATTTTATGTATTTCAGCTTTCCAGTTACAAACGTGTTAACCTCCTTGGCAATACATGATGGGGAGGTGGCATATACACACAGACACACACACATAAACTTGAGTCTGTTATCAGTGAGCCGGCATACATGTAAATGTAATTGTATGAGTTTCTTAAATACAACATATAAATGTACCCAGCAGATAGATATAACACAGAGTAAAACATACCAATTTATCCGTGCAAAAACAAGAGTGTGTGAAATCAAGTATTGAACTTTCTGCAATAGCTTTTTCCAATTTTAACGTTGGTTGATATCATGGGAAATATTGTAGTTATAACGTAATATACGGATACTGACTACTTTTCTATGCATTTTCCATACAGACAATCAAAAAAAAAAAAAGAACAAACAAAAAACAAGAAATTCTCATATCTATCATTGCAAGAACAAGCAAGGCAACCATTATCATGTACAGGAAATATTTCATGAAAACTAGGAATGTTGACTTGAGAGTGTTATTAATTGCATTGATGGGGGGGGGGGGGGGGGCATCAACAGTATACTTTTCTCACTGTTTGTTCGAAATGGTGGATATCTTACCTTGACTGGCTTTGCAAAGTTTACATTTGGAGTATTTTGTGTGACTTTCAAATACAAGAATTTGTCGCCATCTACTAATCACTGGTAATTTTTTCCAGTTGCCCTCAGGTCAAATACAACAGGTCTCTCCAAGACAGGACTACTGATTGAGTTTCTGCTTAATCTACATGTACTTTATTCCCCTCTGTTTTAAAGCCTAAAGCCTGTAGCATCTGGCATAGTTCATAGAATTATTTTGCAATTTTACACTTAACTTGTCACCACAGTATTGAAAGGATAGATAAAAGGGAATAAAATGTATGATCTATATTACTGAACACAGGGATAGAGAAAAACATTGACAAATATGATATGCACAATAATCAACATCATAGTCCTGATGACATACGCATACACATTGCATTCAATACAGTCCAAACTGAAATATCAATCTTGTTTTCTCCATTTTTCTTACAAGGAGTAGAATACTCCTTTTTTTGTGGTAAATTACACGAATGCCATCAAGGTCCTGGAACGACATGTTGGTAATTCTGAGAAAGTAAAAAATGGCATCCAAGACTACATTGCACCTTTAATGACCCTGCACAGCTGGAGAAAGCTTGATAGGTTGGCTTTCATTTACACAGGCTCTCTAGTTCATCCAGTTGAGCATGTAGGGATTTGCTGGAGCAGTTTTCTGTCAAGGAAATCTGGCTTTGAAGGAGGATCGAGCTTTGCAAATCTCAATCAAATGGCACACAATTTTTCCATTAAGAAGTATGAGAGAGGGAGAGCGATCAAGAACACAAACTACAATTACTGGTAGTCGTTTTTCTCAGATACATTCAGTGAGGCTTATTTACACAAAGGATAATATATTGGAACATGGGCATTCTGTATATGCCAAAAGCCAATGGCGTAAATAAAGGTACAGTAGAAACTTGTAGAGATTTTATTTTCTGAACAAATGACGATATCATATTAAAGGGATCAAAATAGTTTGGTTGAGACCTAACTTAAGGTCTCTAACATTTTTTGGTGAGATAATGAGAAACCTCTAATTTGACATGTGCAAGAGCATGCAATTCCAAGAGAAATTCAACATTTATTTGATGAAAATTGGTTTTGAAATGGCCGAGATATCCAAAACAGTGCAATCCTGATAAAAGGTAAACCCACATTTTATTCAAATCAATTTGTTCTGGGATGTCTCAGCCATTCCAAAACCGATTTTCATCAAATAAACTTCGAATTCCCTTTAGAATAGTATGCTCTGTACTATATTTTGTAAGTGGTTTCTTGGTATCTCACAAAAAGTTAAAAGCCCAATCGAATCCTCATCTCCACCAATACTATATCATCCCTTTAATAGTCATTTGACACAATTTCATGGCTGCTAAAAGTACAGTGAACTTGTCTGTACTACTATTGTAGGTTGCTCACCTAGTGTTGTGTGTGCATAGGAGTGAAAAAAGAACATAGAAACCCCCACGCAAACCTGCTATCAGGTAAACAAAATGTGAATTTGTCGCATTGCTTTGTTTACATTTGTTGTATCTAATTACTAATAGATGATTATGCATAAGAGATGAAAGTTAAGCGATTTGAATGTGACGAGAAGGCACACAAATACAACAGTAAGACGCAAAACAAGGATACATTTGCTTGGCAAGATCGTAGACCACTGGCATGGCAAAATTCAGTTCCTCAACCTTGGCCATAAGCGCATACATAGCCTGTTGTTGATGAGAAAGCAGAGAAATTAAACATATTTAATACATGTATAATTCATTCTTGTCATCAGTCTTCATGTGAAGCGACCCACAGACACATTAAAAGAACAACACATACATGAATGTCAACATTTCTATTAACCCGTCAAGGACGGTTTGATTTTGCTACAACATCCATTTCCCATAGACACCTGCTAATATACTTGGAACTTGTCCTCAACGGGTTAAACTGATAAGCAGGAGTATAGAAATAGTAAATACAGTTCATGTAAATACAGGTACCATCTGTGAGTTCACCATTAAAATTATTGGCTCTTTTGAATATTCATTCCATTGTACTTCCAGTTTTGATTTGTGTGATGGCACATAACAACAAAATGTGCAGGTACATGTACCTATGCCTGAGTGCAGTATATAAAATCCAATAAAGTGAATTTTGCTCTTAAAATCTTCTGGACCAACTGAAGCAGGAGTGTAAAAATAGAAACCAGGAATGGATGGTGAAAAATAAAATGATGGCATAAAAGTGAGGATTTTCATGCAAGCAACATCATACTCTCAAAACAAAGACAGCTATTCAAATTTTCCCACAAGATGCCCACGAGCTCACTCAAAAATACTGAAACTGTCGTAACTTTCTTCGCAGCACCTGTCCAATCTCACTCAAAAATTTTCTGGATCTGTTGTTCTGGTGATTTCACCCATGCAATTCAGGCATTCTGCTATCACACAATCTGGCTTTAAACTTCCCCCATATCTTTGATGGAGATCAAGTCTCTAAGCCGAAAGAGATGAAGAGAGCATACATTGTACTGAATTACCTTCACACTCTGGTCCACTGTAATGCCTGCCTTCTCCACGGCATCCCTGTAGGTCTGTATATGACCCACTGTGATGGCTGACATCTGTATGCAGGAAACAGAATGGGGTACAGTTTGGAACAATTGCACTTGATATCATTCTCCCCTTGCTCACTACACACTGTAAGGACTGACCAGAAATATTCAAACTCACTTCGGGGGGGGGGGGGGGGGAGGGAGGTGAATGAACCCCCCCTCAACATTTTCCATGACTATTCTACCACGCGAAATGTTTTTTGTGCCACTCGCTGACTTTTTACTTTCAAGTCTTGCACATCTTTTGACAATATTTTCGCGAAAATCGGGCATACCGTTACGGTGCTGCATGACCTTTTATACATGCTTGTCAGACTGAAAATGGCTCAAAAAACGTCTATGCAAATGGAGTTTTCTCACCTTATTCAAAAAGATACGAGTATTTTCAGGTTTATTGACTGAAATCAATTGATTTTAGTGTAATTATGCTTGAAATATGTTCTGTCTTAAATTTGGTGAAAAAATTATGAAACAAAAGGTCGAAAAACAAAGAAATATATAAGAAATTAATAAAACAATACAATCCATGAGAAATCAATTTTGATAGATTTTTTTTTCAAGTACATTGTTAGGAATGCTACAATGAATGTTATCACCAAAAATTAGGATTCTAGGAGCTTTATTTTCTGATTTAGAGCAAAATGTAAGATTTTATGCATATATTAGCATAATTGATTAATATAATGAAAATTTCAATTTCTTGTTCCGTAGTTTGGTAGATTACGCCACAAGTAATGTATGTGCCAATTTTCATGGTGATTGCGCGATCGACGGCCAGGATCTCGGGGGGTGGGGGGGGGGGGGTGGGTGGGTGATTTAACCCTCCCTCGGCCACAGAACAGCCAAAAAAGCCCAGCCTGGTTAGGGTTAACGCATACTGCGCATTGTTTGCAACTTGGCAAGCTAATTTGCATAAATGTTGGGAAACTACTTGTCAATGAATTAAGACTATAGTACAATTCCCCTGTTTCCAGTTGTGTCACTTTGGCCTTGCTATTTTTACAACTAGGTCACTATCAAGTTTAATGGGATTACTAAAACGATGAAAAGGCTTGGTTAAGTTCAGCTATGTAAGTACCTGGACACATTGAGGGTAAAACTTTCGATAAATATGTTAAAACTCGAAGCTTTGCAGCCTATGTGTATCTCCACAGATTGTCAATATGGTACTCACAACAAATAATTTCAAAAGAGATCTATCTTATTCTTAACGATGAAACATCCCTGTAATTTTATCTACAACATGCAATCTCTCGAAATCTGCATCCCTATACATATCAAACACTCTTCTGTTTCAGTGACTGTTCCTACGTGCATTGTCATCAAAGGTCTGTGTAGGTCGCAGTTAATGAGCCAACTGTTTGAACTACAATATATCCCTGCAGTCCATTTGTTTTTACAAAATGTAGTTGACTTCCTCATACACATTTAAATGAGATAGTCACCTGTACACTATTCACAAAACCTGAATCAGTGTATTAACCTTCGCCCCCCCCCCCCCTTACCTGCACAGATAGGCAGGTCGTCTGCACCTGAATGCTATAAATTCTATGTTTATGAGCACAGCTCATTCCCCCACCACACCCTTCCCCCCACATCAAATTCCATTACAGTCGAAACCCAGGTACAGTGTATCTATTTACATTGTGCAGACTGTTGGAGAGGTGGCCCAGCATGAGGTCCAGATTGTCAGCCACCAGCTTGCACTGCTTCTCAAGGTCTTGGATGGCCGAGGGATCGATGGGTGGGATCAGGCTCGCTGACGACCCAGATGCTGACACGCCCGATCCCAGCTCAGTGGTAGACGAGGAGGACGAAGGCAAGGATGTCGGCGTCGTTGCTATGCAGATAATTGTGGAACGTGAAGGAGCATGTTCAGCAAAGTGACACAAAAGAAATACAGAGTCCATCTAAACGTCTCACAATTTCCTGCTTGGATTGAAGGAAGTGTCCCTCCAAATTTCTAAGTCTGAACAGTCCATCATAGCTGTTTTGCGATAATACAGCACACATATTGCTAAGAGACCATTGAACAACTTAATACAAACATTTGAACTCAAGGAATTCCATGTGTATGCTGAAACAAAATATAGAATTTTTGTCTGTATGCCTGTCTTCCCTCATTATAGGCATAGTTTTTTGTATACTTCTCTATAAATCTTAAATATGATTATCCATTTTAATTACAAGTCTAAAACTAGATTATTTACAATGTCAGCAAAAATAGTGTTTGAGAGTGTGAATATGCAAATAAATATTCCCTATAATGCTGTTAAGCATGCAAAGGAACTCAAATTTTAGTACAAATAAATTTGCATCAATCAACAAAACCATGAAATTTGAATTTAAAAAGGAAAGAAAAGAAAGGGAAGAACAAAAACAAATTGGTGAAATGAATATAAAAACTTTGTTTCATTTAGTTAGCTCAAACAATGAAACACTGTATGTCAATGGAAAAATTATACGGACAGAAACTCATCACACTCTCTTCATGATACTGCTTAACTTAGGATTGTAAACTCCTCAGGACACATTCTTACACTTCCTGAAGGAGAAAAGAAATTAATTCTATTTGACATGAAGTACATGTAATTGGAAGGTTACCAACTGATGGTACGTAATAAGAAGTTCAGGTTCAACAGTCATAGCATTCCTTTGCAGATCTCTTGCTTTTTAATACTTTTCAATTCAAAACAAATTCTACTTGAAATTAATGCTCGTCTTGACTATCAAGAGAGAAAAATGAGGGAAAGAGAAAAAGAGAATGAGAAATTTAGAACTGACAAAGAGAGATAGAACTTTATCATTCATTGACTTCCCCGAATGGACTTTTTTATACCGTGAAAGAGTTAGAAAACAGAAGACTGAAGTGAAACTATCATTTAGAGACCCACAACACACATGGGACGCTGCATTATGTCGGGTACGCAAGAGAAAGGTCTTCAGTCTGATCACTTCCTGCTTCTACTTTGTACCTCAAACAGGAAGTACATGTACTCTGGGTGCCTCTAAATCACATGCCCAAGAATTCATTCATAATGTTGCAAAGACCATTTCCACACGTCTTTCAACAGAGCATAATATCCTGTCAATCTACCGGTACATCCACCTTGCTCTTACTTGCTCTTGCTTGGTCTATGTCATGCATGCATTTCTATCTTGGTCATTCGTGACTTGCATCGCCCTTGACCGCTTTAATACACACATAACACAATGCTTATGTCCATACATTGTAGGGGCTGTACTTTGATTCTAGTATCAACCTCATTTCAATATTTCTTGCAAAAAAAAAAGGGGTTCAAACAGTACTGTTTTCTAACTTTAGGTTTACTCTCATTGAACAAAACTGATAAGATTTTACATACTATGAAAGTTTTTATCTCAGTCATAGACATTTTCACTTGTTTCTCAATGCTTTTACAAGCTTTCACAAGCAAGAAATTTTGGAACTTACCAAATGGCTTCCACTACATTACTTTTTCCTAAGGTTGTATTTCTGCAAAATAATACCACTTCCAAATGGCTGAAGTTAAAGAAAATTGAAGTGCGTAAAACAAAATGAGTGCTGTTATTAGCAAAGCATGCCATGGACTATGATCTGTACTACATGGGTTTCTTGCGGTTACTATTATAACTATGTTTAATAGATACATAAAACAAGTTTTGATGGTGGCATGACCATGATTACAAAAATTATACTTGCTAATGGAACAAGATACAGGAACTCTGTACCAGATGTTGAACAAAAACTGAATTTGATGAACACCATGGAATGAGCAGTATGTAACAGATTACTTAAAATGATGTGGTACATGTATTTCAGTCAATGGTAATCACATTTTAGAAATGTTGAGGACAATTGCAATCTCTGGAAATGATACTATTTGAAATTATGGTCAAAAACAATAAAAGTATGAAGGATGGTGTCTTGGGTCTAGTGTATATAAGTGTGTGTTACTTTTGCAATTACTGGGCTGAAAATAAAGACTGACGATGCAAAATCACTTATTTGTATGTTGGGATATAGCGATTACTAAGGTCGTTCCCCCGTTGCAACTGGCATTTGTTATGGATCACAGCATGGAATTTTGCTCAAAAGTTAATCTTGGAGAACTAGGTGAGCAACTTGATGTCATTATTATGTGCAATGTATGCTTTAAATGGCCATTTTCTTTAAAGAGTCATCAAATGAAAATATAATGGGGTGCAAAGCCAAGATTTATTGTCCCGTAAAATATGTGACCCGCGACAACGGTTTCAGGCAAAAGTCGGGCATTTTGAAAATTCATTTTTTCACTGAATCACATTGCCCATTTCCTAAGCTTTGCATTGATGTAAAACACTTGTATTCTTCGGCACCATAGTGGGCATAGAAAGCGAAATAAAATGCACTTTTTAAGTTGTTAGCCAGACAAAATTGCGAGAAAACGGGCTTTGAAGATTCACCTCTTACTCAAAGACAATGTCCGAGCGGCGATGCGAGGTGAGAATCACCCATCCGTGAAGCTCCGCCTCTAGCAACCACATCGCCTTCTGATTGGCTCACTGAGAGAGTCAAATTTCCCGGGCACCCTTCCTCAGAGCTCAGCGTATGGAGCCGAAAAACAATGCGGTTCACTCGGGTTCGTTTTACCAGTACGTCTTTCAAGATGGCGGATACGATAATTGCACGTATGGTGTACATGTGTATGGTGCACGCATTACGCAATGGCATCTACACGCCATGATCTGGTGCATGTAACAGGAGCGGGTGGCGAATCCACACATTTACAAATCCCGTTTTCATTGTTGTTGATTTGACTTTATCATTGGCGACCCTTTTGAAGGCAGAAAAATGCCAGAGCTGGCAAGGGTCACGCTTCCTTTTTGATTTGTTTTTACAAGCCGTGCATATGTTGCCTTGATCGGTGGTGTTGATTATATCAAAACAAACAAACAAACACGTACAACTCGTTAGTTTGGTGCGATCTTGATGTGTAGTATTTTAAACTAACTGGTTACATGTGACCTCTCCTTTCCTCTCATCATCCTTCCCTTGAGTCAGTCTGCTGTCATAATTTTTACTACATGTACAAGTAGACTTTTTTTTTCTTTTTACACGATTATGTCGTGCTACATGATTTTTTGTTTCTTTAACCGTTGTCGAACATTGCGGTAGAATAGTTTGGATAGAAAGCCAAACGAAGAGCACGCACTACAGAGCGAGCGTATAAACCACTATAGCAAGAACAATGGAGCATGTACAATGTACATTGTAATCATGCACGCGTGGACAAAGCATTCCCAAAACGCTGCAACTGGTGTCTCCGAAAGCCGAATTATGTAAATGTGTGCGACGCACCAGCCAATCGCATGCGAGACCCTGCGCCGTAGCAACGCTGGGGATATTGGCGCAGCGTTCGAAAGAAGCTCGAAACTGATGAGTGCGATTCAATATAGGGTGCTTAAAATTCCATTTTCGATAGGAAAGACGTAGTTTTATGCTATGAAATTTAGTGTAGATGTAGAAAACATATCAAAGATTCGATTTCTGCAAAAAACCCAAATCGACAAAAATTATGGTAAAAATCTTTGTGCCCCGCCTAGGAGGGAATTTGCTCTTGCGACTTTTGCCTGAAACCGTTGTCGCGGGTCACATATGTGTTTGTGTCCTCTTCCCATATCAATGTATATGTCAAGAAAACAATGTCAGGGCAATTTTTAGAACCTGTTAGAAAAAATGTGTTTACTGAGACTTTATACTTATTGAAATTCCAATCTCAGTCCATACAAGTGCATGAACCAACTTTTACCTATACTATGCTGTCCTATGTATCGAATAAGAAAACATAACATACATTTAACATAACTTCAGCTGGATTGACACATACCCAATATGCTGGCCCTGTTTACGATGTGTTCATGTGTGCTTGTCAAACCTCAAATTTGCATGAAAATCAAGAGGGCATTAGCCACTTCATGTTTTATTGACCACATGAGAGGGTACGGTACATTTTAATGCAATTTCAAATAAAAGATGACTGTATGTGTAACAGACACATCCTGTCAAATTAGAAGTACTACAGGTACTCAGAAATATAAGTGAAGAAGCCAGAATAAAAGAGGTGTGGGTATGGTTCAGGGGGAGGGGGGATCCCATGCACCTAATGTCATATCACCTAAGGGTTTCATGCTTAACCCCACATGCCAGTATCCAACACAGTGGTAAAATGTCCAGTGATTTTATTGATCTCAATCACTTTACAGGAAAATGGTCCATTTTTGTGCATCGTAGTATGTACTCAGGACGATGGCAACTTGTATCTATCATCTTTTTCTTTTCTTTTATTTTGCAAATTATTTGGAACGCTAAAATTAGAATGTATGGGCTATAAACTAAAGTGAAAGCAACAAAATATGCAGGTGGTGTTAGACAATTTTGACAATGAATTACTCAAGCCAAGCTTGAACGTTTTGAAACAGAACTGAATGCAAAAGGGTATCTTTTGATAATTTAGGATGAATTTGGATCGGACATCTTACCACAAGGTAAACCCAAACACCAGGGTGCCACAAACCTCAAACTCACTTGATGTTTCTAGCATTGTACTCACACTTGTCAAATTATACAAGTGAACTCGCATTATCGTTTCTAAAAATCTGAAGGTCGTTCTTTGGATATCCTTTAAATAGGCAATTCAATTTTACTTCATATGAATGAAGTTGTAGCCCAATGCCAAAAGTTTTATATGAAACATCTCCTAAAAAATAAAGGTAAATGACTTTAATCCACCTTCTTCCATCCTCTCCTTCTGAGTATTGTGAGCTATTTTGCGGCACCCTGTGAAAGACCCCAAGGGTGGTTAGGTGGCTCCCCGGGGTTGGTTTACCAGGGGTGGGGTACCTACCCCATGACGGCATCAGACTGGTGGTGGGGTAAGCAGGAGATGTAGCCCCTGAGGTTGAGCGAGAGGAACCCACACTCTGACGGATTTTCTCTGTGATATCATCAGCAACATACGATACCATATCCCCTTCCCTGGTCAGCGTACCATGAAAGGGTAATGAGCCCCCAGCAGACCCCACTGGGTCCTCTCGGGGGGAGAAACGCTCCACACATCCTGTTGCCTCGACGTCGGAAAGTTCCGCAATTGACGACGACCGTCTCTTCAGTTTGACCACGGGCTCGGGAATGTCTATATGCAGTTCCTCAACATGTTTTGAAAGATCGTCAGTAGCTTTACCATCGCTGCCGATGGCACATTCTATGTGCTTGAGTTGCTTTTCGCTTCCTAGGCTATCACTGTCACCGTAGTCTAGAAATGCATCGTCTTCATCATCCCGATCTGCTTCATCAAGATGTTTCTGTGTTCTCAAGATGTTCATAGCTGCCTCAGCCAGGGGGTCGTAATCAGACTGCCCCTTGGCAGTGCTCACGGCCTCCCCCGACTCACTCCTGTCATGAGTCCCATCCTGCTTTGGTTCCACAGAACGAAGGCCGTCTGCAATCCCACTATCCCTCTGGGATCTGGCTTTGGGCGTGGTCAGAGTCTCCACTGGGCTCTGTCCACCATCTGCCTCCCCTCTGACTGGAAGGGGCTCTGCAATCTCACTGTCCTCCATGTCACAACTCATCTATCTTTGATGACACTCCAAAATCACCATCTTCATGACTGTACATCGTGTTGCTGCTGGCCACATCAATTCTGCTACTCACACACTATAATGAGAAATAAAAGAATGGATGAAAACTACAAATAAATCAAGCAGATTTTAATGATCATGCAGTTTTGTGTAAACAAACAAGAAAAACAAAATCAACCTGCAAAGATAAACAAAAAGATCTGTATTATTGATCTCATCATTAGACATATTTATTTGTTAAAAACAATACATGACAGACATGACATGACAGAAATGACAATAAGGAACCAGTTTATTTTTGTTGTGCATCATTTGTGTTTGGCTATAACCAGACAGTCATCCATAACAATGTTTGATCATTAGCTAAACAATCACTGATATGGAGGACGACACTCAAACAGTGATTCTACTTACCATAGAGCTACCATATCAAATCTTGTAATTTAGAGATATCTCAAGAGTGATAAGACAGTGCTTACAGATCATGCATTGATCACTCAGTGTCAGTGGGTGACTGCGTTATATTTAAACTAAGGTCTTAGTCCATTGTGTACTTTCATCCCTCCCATTTGATGCAGTAGTATGAAACATCTAGTTGTTTGGTAAAGAGACTAGATCTCACGCAAGGACGTAAAGATCGTGCAATATTACATGTAGCTTGACTGTGTACAGCATGCAATTCATCGTGTGGGACTAAGCACAAAGCTGCCAATACGCCTGTAGAATTAATAGGCTAGACAACCCTTAAAAAAAAAAAAGAGGAAAGGGGCAAAAAACAAGTAATTATTCAATTTTATGAAATTCTTCCGAGATGTTTTCATTGCAACTGATTGACAAATTGCCCTACATTGATGTAAATAAGCATGGCTACTACTAAAACACTGATCAATCAATTCAGTGCTTATTTATGTCAATGTAGGGCAATTTGTCAAACAGCTGGAATGAAATGTGATTTATGTCAGAAGTTTTAAATAATTTCATATTCTGGTATAATACATGTACCCTTCAATCCAACAAAATCAATGCACAGACAATTATGCCTGTAGACACTAAAACTAAAAAGGGTAGTAACTCCATTTTTGTGTCAGCAAAAGGGCAATTCTGCAGTTAGGTGGACATGACATGGATAAAAGAATTTTGCCTCTTTGTCTTACGCTGTAATTTAGGTACAAGTGTATCAACTAATGCCATGGATGTTCACCAATCATTAAGGTCTATCAAATTCAGTAGATTTTATTTTCCATACTTGTTAGTTTTGCGAGATCTAAAACCATCATTAAAAATGTACATATGGGACTTGGGATGCTGAAATTCACTTAAATGCATATTACAGTGGGTTCCTTTGAAAATTTTTCCTCAAAGTTTTGCTAAAGGGTGAAAGATGAATACATTTAAATACTCCAGAATCATGTGACAATTTGTCAATTATGAAAGGGTGAAATGCCCTGCGGAATTACTCCGGACAAATGTAACGTTTTCTGTAACGTTACCAACCATGCTTTTGGGGGTCTAGCTGATTAGTTATTGGTCGAAGTGCTAAAATTATTTGTGTGAACATTTGTCATGATGCAATAATTGAAATTAATGCAACACTTTGTTTGAAGTAACTTGAATTTTTGCACACTTTTTGTTACAAGACATTGATTTTTTTTTTGGTCATATGTCCTTTTTTCGTAACGTTACTAACAAGCCCTTTTAGTTGCCATAACAATTCTAATATTTGTTGGATTGTATTCACTCTTTTCTATATCATAAACCTGGGAAGGGTGAACAGGTTTTAACCAAGATTTTGACTTGAAATTAATAAATGGTGATTTAGTTGTAAAAATAAATATCTGAATTTGCTTAAAGGGACTGTACAGTACTGGTTGAGGTGGGGATTCATGTTTTGAACATTCCTATGTGAGATAATGAAAAGCCTCTTATGAAATATGAAAGAGCATGTAATTTTAAGAAGGATTCAACATTTATTTGATGAAAATTGGTTTTCAAATGGCTGACATCTCATAGAGTGGTTTCTGAATATCTCACAAAATGTTAAAAAGCTAAATCCTCACCTCAACCAGAACTGTACACACCCTTTAAATGTAACGTTACTAACCACGGAATTGCCCAAAAGAAAGTGTGCAGGGAAAAAGAGTCTTGCACATGAAATGCAGTGCTTGTTTCCTTCAGAAACAGCAGGAAACATGTTATGATAAATTGCCTTTCATCATGACAGTAATATGGTTGTAGTTGTTGTAAAAGGTTGTACAATGTATATCAACAATCAATATTCCTCTCTTCCTAATTTATCCAACAGTTTTTTTTCCTGCAAATCTTTTCTTTAAAGTTGTTTTTTCTTGACCTTCCCTTCTTGTGTTTCTAACACTGTAATACAGTAAAAGTCACATTATTTTTTCCTTCTTTCTAACATCTCTCATACTCTGACTTAAGCTTGTGTGTACAATCATTGAACTTTTCTAGATCTGTTCCTTATTAACCCATTAAAATAGTATCTGAAATGCCCAAAACCACCTGTCGTATTACCGGTACTCCCGAAAATGCCAGAAAGTGCCCGTCTGTGTGTGTGTGTGTTTTTTTTTTAAAGTCTTTAAATGCTTTACTATTTTTTTTTTTCATACAGAATACATAATCTTGTAATTCGAAAGAGGTCAAAGGTCAACAAAAGTATGCCAGAATTATTTTATATGACACACCATTCTCTTGGTCAAGTCTTTATAGGCTTTCAACTAAACATAACTTACATGCATAATAAAAAATAAACAAGCAATGAGTATTTTGAGTATCATTTCATAGAAAGTTGTCAAAATGAGAGCAATATCACTGTACCTTCCAGGGAACCATAGACCATTATGTACAGAATCTTCAGTTGCTAAAGGGACAATGACTACTGTCTCCTTTCATATCATGTCTTAGATCATACATGTAACATACACTTATACAACCATGTAGGTCTTTTGTTATAATTATTGATGTTTTATAAAACTTTACTGTTCATGTAAGGGGTGGACAACTCTCCCCTCACCCTCTTGTGGGGGAGTTGAATGTTCAAATCTCTGCTACAAAGCTACTAAATGGTCATTTTCACAATGATTGTGAGGAAGTGAATACAATGTGTATCCTAGAGCTCTAGTTGACAAGAAATTTTGCCTTAATCCTAAGGAATACCCTACCAAGGACAGTCTCAGAGGCAAGCCTGGTCTTCTTATTTGCACGCATAAAGAAGTGCAAAATCTAACTCGACTTCCCGAGTTCCAAATTCTAAGTTCTGAAAGTGAAAATAGGAAATGACACCGCAGATCTCTGAAGCTATAATGTAGGTCCCAAGTATATGTAGCTATTGGCGGGGGCGGACATCCGGGCATTTTCAACATGGAGCCCTAGTAACCGACCCGGCCGATGAAAAGAAATGCGTAGCGACCGTACCTTAGTGCAGCGCTCAGCAATGCATCGCATGCATAATACACGCACGGTACATGCATAATGCACTGCACTGAATGAACGGTATACGCTAGTGTGCTATTATCGGTTATTTTTGCACAGCTTTCTGACATTTTTACTGCAGATTCGTACATCATTTCATCGTTTGTTTCACATCCTCACAATGCCTCGAAGTTGTGTTGTGTTTGGCTGCCATAATCATAGTCTAATGTTGGACAAAAAACGATCTTTCTTTGAACTTCCAAAACGTGATCGCAGTCCAGAAAGAAGGAACCGGTGGTTAGCTGCTATCAGCCGGGAGAATGAAGACGGATCCCACTGGAGTCCAGTGAAGTAAAGGACGATATGCTCTGAATTCATATTGCTGGAAGTAAATGATAACCGACTACTAACCAGGTGTACTCGTTAGGTACATGTACACATCGGCGAACTGAATGTCTGGCCACGACGTAGGGTCATTGATCCGCGAGTCTGCGGGTACACGGTAGCCCGACCAGACGCTGTTAATACGCTACGCGAATACGTATGTACAGCGGCGACTGGGCTGTGTATAGTTAGGTACACGGTAGGGACAAACTGCAAGGCCGATGGAGGACAGTTTAGTCTCGTATCTCTCCTTTGCTTCCCGTGAAAGTTTATCACAGTAATCGAAAGACATCTTATAATCTATGAAAGCATATTTTAACTGAAACAATGAACTAGATTCAGCGGTAAATAAAAGTGAAATGAACAGCATTAAACGCGACAGTAGTAACACAGCGTGAACTGACAGCTCCACTGAAGATCCACGTAAACTCCCGTTTATGTGTGCTAATGAACAATCCCATATATTGCAATTCGCGTATTGTATGACACGCTCGTTTGACGGCTATTGTTTTCATCGCACTAAGGGCAGCGAGTTCGTCGCTATGCGGAAGTGACGTCACTCCGCCCCCGCCTATAGCCATAAATGTGATATGGTAGATTGCTAATCAGGTTGTGTGAGCGAAGATATGATCAATTTAAGGTTGCCAAGGTGGCCGAACCCCCCCCCCCCCCCCCCCGACCAAAATTACCCACACTTTTAATACTCTAGCAGGGGTTGAGTTAGTAACTCCTGAAATATCCTTAACTATGGGTAGACTAGTTTTCAAATCTTATCCGAACAATCCTGAAATGAGGTCCAGAATAGGGTTAACAGTTTCAAGGTAAACCCCCAGAAATCGTGAAATAGGGTTGTACAATTGTGTGGCTGCTTGATGTTTGCCCTGATTCTCCCGAACATGCTTTCCTGTTCATGTTTTGCTGCTAAACATGCCAGGCATGAGACGTGCCGACCTAGCCTTCTTTTCACAGGACATTTCGCAACATGCACTGCATCCATGGCCATGTAATGTTGTATGGTTCTTGTCATGTTGCTGAAAACAGTGAAATGCTTAGTGCTAGTGATGCTACCATCCTTTCCAAAAACCTGTCACCATGGTGGGGCTAGCTGTGATGATGAGGGGTAGAAACTGGTTTCGGCTTCCCTTCCAAAAGCCTGTGATGGGTGTCAAAATCCTAAACCATTTCCATCCTTAACCTTGAATTTACCTTGAACTTACTTTGAAGGCCAGCCACAACTTGCTATTACGGCCGGTGATGGTACTTGGTAACATTAAAGGTTACAGCTTGTCATTCCGAAGGTTCGTTATTCCGAAGGCTCTTCAGTCCGAAGATTCCTTACTCCGAAGGTTCGTTTTTCCGAATTTCATTTTCGGATGAACAAATCTTCGGAATAACGAACCTTCGGAATAATGCCACAAATGTTCGGATTAACGAACCCTTTTTCATTTTCGGATTAACGAACCTCTAGGTATAGGGAATTTGCGTGTTTCGGATTAACGAACCTT
The DNA here is from genome assembly GCA_033980235.1 of Diadema setosum. Lineage (NCBI taxonomy): Eukaryota > Metazoa > Echinodermata > Echinoidea > Diadematoida > Diadematidae > Diadema > Diadema setosum. The sequence continues at coordinate 34,743,451 of CM067060.1, forward strand.
CGGAATAACGAACCTTCAGAATATCGAACCTTTGGAATAACGAACAGCACCCACATTAAAGGGGGTGTGTCCCAGAATCTGGAACAAGCATTGTGTATGGTGGACCTTAACTGCGACCAGCAGCCCCAAATGCATAATAGCGTAATGGGGCTGCGGACTGTAGCATTCAGGATCATGACAGGGGTATACGTGTAGTATCGCGGATAAAATATCAACTTAAAATCGAAAAATTTCTTCAATTTGAAGATTTACAGGTGAAGAAGTGTTGACAACAGGTAACATGCAACGTTTGTACAACATGTGCACAAATTTCAAATCCATTGACCGGATACAGTGCGCATGCACTGGTCGTCAATTCAGTGTAGCTCTCCCAGGTTCCTCTCGACCGTGTCACATTAAGTCATTTAATACGAGTTAAAGGGACTAATGGCAGAACCAAACGTTGCACGTTACCTGTTGTCAACACTTCAACTTCACCTGTATGTCTTCAAATTAAAGAAATTTTTTCGATTTTAAGTTGATATTATATATCCGCGATACTACCCCTGTCATGATCCTGAACGCTACAGTCTGCAGCCCCATTACGCTACGCGTTTGGGGCTGCTGGTCGCAGTTAGGTGGACCTGGGCCCCATTTCATAAAAGATGTTAATATTGTAGATGGCAACTCTTGCTGGAATGACAGCTTCCAGTACAATTGTAGCAACAGCCAGTCAGGAAGCCGGATTCTTGTTGTCACTATGACAATTGCCATTCCAGCAAGAGTTGCTATCAGTATATCTTGGAGGTGGAGGGAGGGGCGGGAGTGGAGGGAGGGGGCACTTCACACTTCTGTTAAACACAAAAATAGAATTAATTTTAAAATGTGCAAAAAAAAAAAAAGAACATCTAACTCTTGTTAGAATTCTTTACATTTACGTTAGGCTATGCATGAAATGATGTTTCAATTTCATCATCTTCATTAATTATCATTATCATCATCATCAGATGCGATTTATCATCTCACATACGCGTGTGACGGGAACATAAAGTTAGCTGAATAGTATGGTTGAGGGGTCTAGATATCGCGCACGAAAATTTGTGATGCTCTTATAATAGAAATTATTCCACAATCGTACCTGAATTTCTCAATAAATATCACGAAAATGCAGAAAAATCACCTCCCAGAATCTCCTGATGATACGATGACGGAGTAGTGCGCTGTCGCCGTTTGTAAATTGTATGTCGGACTTAATTTTATGCGTTCAATTTCTCGGGGTATGTAAAGGTCGCGCAGCTGCCCTATGTAGTTTCATGCGTGAAAGTGTCTGCCCCTCTCTCTGTGGCTGTAATGTGCTTCTTCGGCTTTCGTAGAATATTATAAACGATCGATCAAACAAATTACGAATTCTATCGGCTACGATCATACGAACGAGACAAGCTAGACGGCAGAGACGACACGTCTAGGCTACAACATCCTTAAAAAAGATTTTAAGCTAAGGTAGGTAAATTACAAGGTAAAAAAATTGGAAATTTAGTGAAAAAATTTGTTCGAAATCAAAATTTCTTACCTGCTTCCTTCTCATGTTTAGCGGTTGTCAGGTACGTTTATTCCTAACTATACACAGCCCAGTCGCCGCTTGTACATACGCGCGAAAATTCGCCTAGCGTATTAACAGCGTCTGGTCGGGCTAGTTTATTCCATGGGCGTATCGGCAAATTCTGCGCCTAAAAGTCCTAGAATCTACGGCTACGCGTAATATTGCTTGAATTGCTCTAACAGTTAGACCGGTCTACGCAGTTACGCTATGCGCGACCTGGCAGTGGTACCCTTACTATACCTCCTTGGCTGAATACACACACACACACACACACACACACACACTTAAAAAAAAAAAATAATATTCTTTGAGTTTCATTCAATATCAAATCCATATTAACAATGAAATTAATATGTCCACACACACACACACACACACACACACACACACACACACACACACACACACACACACACACACGCACACACACACATTACACAGTGATGTCGGCCCACCACGGACTAGGCCTACACACTCACAAGTAAAAAGTTAGACACGTAATTTTACAGTCGGTCGGGCTACTGTAGCTGTACTGATGACACAATGCATGATTGAGTGATACTCACCAGTCTGTCACTCTTGAAATTGCGATACCGACATCGACCTAATATTCTCGTCGTTCATGACGAAAGCGGTGTCTACGACACGTCCATGAGAAAATTCTGACTATTCTATGGACATATGTAAGCTTGCATGCAGGAGCACTTGAACTGAACACAGTTTAGAGTGCAGTTGGACGACGGCACACGTTGCACGTACTGTACCTAGTACCTGTGTACTGTACGCTGGTGCACGAGAATGTTAGCTGAAGGCATTGACATAGAGGGCGGCAAACTAGTAGTCACCCTGAGCCTTTCACAAATACTGTGACCACTGTGACTACCGCGGACAGACATCGACCGCCGCGCGCGGACCGTTATCAGAGTATCGGCTCCACGATTACATCGTGGTTATTTTATTACATCGTATCACATCTTGAGGTCAATCGTGGCAATGGAGTTATTCGTAGAAAAATGTGGGACTGTTCAAAAATTTCAACACGATTTATTTTCAATCGCGGATCGTGATCATTGCTATCGCATCAAATCGTCTTGGATCGTACACAAAACGCAGCCGTAATTCTCATCTATTCGTGCTTCTTAATCGTGTTGATCGGGATCAACTTTTCTACTTGTCTTCCTCTCATTTATTGCACATTTCTCTTATTTTACTTGTGGACTATGCACATATTTTGCATTCCGCAAGGTGGTAGCCTGCATCTCCAAATTATTAATGTATTTTATGACTGTATGGACATTTTTATCGACATTTGAGATTTGTAGGCCTATAATTAAATTGTTTATCATTTCGTGAGATTAATTTATAATAATTTACTATTATACATATTATTCTATTGCTGACATATTACCATTAAACAGACACACAAAAAGTAGTTCCCACTAATCAAAATATCTTAACTTTTTAAAGAAAAAAACATTAACAAACAAGCCAGCGAAGTTGGCGATGATATGTCTGCACGTATTGACTAACGTCAGTATGAAAATTAGAGGGATTGATCAGCGCATATCAAAGGCAAATGGTTACTCTTTAAAAGTAAAAAGAGTATCTTTTTTTTTGGGGGGGGGGGGGCTGTGGAGCATTCTGTTTCTTGTGTATGAGTGCATGCTGTTGTTGTTTCATCAGCCACCGTTTGAACCCCTCACACCTATCCTGACAAGTTACATTTTTTTTTATGGTTGGTTGAGCACAATATTAGAGGAAAATGGCTATAAAATCTCAATAAGCTGTAAAATCCCTTTAGTTTATTGAAAGAATTGACATCAGATATTGTAACCAACATCTGACAGCATAATTATGTTGAGTGATCTGTGTCTTGGTTGAGTGAGCATGCATTCAGAGACGGAGCAAGAATTAAAAATGCAAAAATGCACTGTTCATATTGCATGAGGGGGAGGGGTGACATAATGGATGATAAAATGACACCGTCACTGAAAGACTCACCAGAAGCAGAATGTTTCACACACTCCACATTTAAAAGTGACCACTGTCGAGAATGTATAGGTCACTTGTATACATGACTAATAAGATCACTCTCATTTTCACACAGAAGTTATTGTTAGCAATACCCCTGTCAATAATCTGAATTACTATCATATTTTTTTTTTGAGGGGGAGGGGGTAAAATGTGGCATGTGATTAGGAGGAGTTACGTCTGTTGTGTGTAAACCAGTTATGTTAAACATTATTAACTAAAGTAAGAAATCAAGCCAAATCAAATCAAAATTTCAATACCCTCCCTGTAAGATATATACCTATAGGTGCCTCCTTTGAAATAAAAAGCCATATACGTGAATGTGAAACTAAGCACACAAGCAATATTATCAATTCGGCCAACTTTCTTACATTGAAGGTGAATGTTAGCCATCAAAAAGATGCACCCTCCTTTTGGATTCCATTCCATCATGATGTCATTTTGTACATGTAATTCAGAGGCAGCGGCGCAAACATATTTCCCTTTTTTTTCTGAGGAAAAGGGGGTAATTATCTGATCTAATATATTTGAGAGTTTGTGTTGTTGTTGTTGTTGTTGTTGTTGTTGTGTTTTTTTTTGGGGGGGGGGGTTAAAGGTAGGGGATACCTTTTACAGACCTCCCAAAATGCAGCAAAACATTAAATATGAACCTCAGGGGACTTGTTTAGGCCACTGCGGAGAACTTTGGAAGTCAACAGTTATCTACAATTTGAATAATGCACAAAACTCAACTACTCAGTAGTTCTGTGTGTCAGTCAGACTTAAGCCTTTTTGTTGCAGTCTTCTGTATTTTTTTTTTATTATCAAAACACAAATCTAAAAGTATAAGGGCTGATGTAATAACATATAGAGTGTGTGGCAAGAATGTATATAGAAATGTTTGTAAGTTTTGATGAACTTTCTTCACAAAATATACATGATGGACACACATGCAGTGCATGGGTCTGCAAAGGTAGCCTAGTGCTGAATGTACTGGAATTTACGATGAGCCCCGAAAAAAAATTCAATTCAAAATCTAACGGTCAATAAAAATGTACTAAATGTTACCTTCCACTTTCAATACTTTATGGGAGTTTCTAAAATGATACTCTCTTCAACATACTGCACTGTATCTATGGTTACAACTCTTCATTTAAGGCATGCAAATGGGATTCCTACCTTTAAGTGTGTCAAAGATTAAACAATCTGTCAATTACTTTAGAATAAGGAGGGACTATCTGAGTTTCTGGATAGTCTGGTTGCTTCTCGCCTTCTTCTCTCTCAGGATTACGTAATTTAGTATTTCGCGATTAACACTGCAGATGTTACGTTGTCATTATCCTCAACCTGTCAACCCTTGCCATCCGTCATCAATGGTTGTGGATTGTAATTACTGCAGAAGTTACAGAAACGATGAAGTCCCTTGTCAGCCGGGCTATACTATTCGCATTCGGGTCCCATCGTATAGCTCAAATGGTGTAATTTTCTATTCCGATCGTGAAAGATATCGTATCCTATCTCAACAGACCGCATTGGTTCGCGGTAGTCGTATCCGAGCGTATCAGTGCGTAGCTGCACGTACCAGATTGGGGACATCGATCACAGTGATTGTGTCAGATCGGTACCAATCGTGCACTCAGTCGAGACAATCCTATCAGATCGTATTTGAACGGCAGACCTGATAGCGGCATATCGTATATTACTTGAAATATATCAATCGTGACCATATCGCATCCAAGCGTATACCAACTCAATTCGACTAGCATCATGCTCCTCGTATCCAAACGTGAAATTTCAGATAAATTGTCCAAAACTTCCACGATCAATGACCAATCGTGGCGTTCGTAATGTGGATCGCGCGATAGTGGGAACGCTTTCTGATCTCCAGTTCACCATTCCGATGAGTTGCGATGAATTAATCTGACAAACACGAAAGAATTGGATCGAGGCCCAGCACCAAGGATGATGTCAATGCCAGCAGAGCCCTACAACCTGCCCCCGGCTTCGATCCACTGACCATCGGAGGCTATCTGCTCCCCAAAATGAAAAAAAAAGGAAAAAAATCAGCGTTCCGGTGAGTTTCGATAAAACCTGAGTCTGTGATAGACGATTAAAAGAGGCCTATACAAGATTATGATTATTGGATAATATGAATAATCGGATGAACTGACTGTTTTTTTACATTTCCCGTTCATGCAGTTTTCGAGATTTTTACATTTCCCGCGGGCGAGACGACATTTCCCGGCATTTTTACAAATCCCAGAGAGACGTTTTTACAAAATAATCTCAGCGTTTTCACAAAACCAGGCTCCACAAGCCGTCCAATAAATCTGTCAACCGTTTTCATTGGCTGCGTAAGATTCATGATTGCAATCATGTGCCACGGAGGATCGTTCGAGAGTGATCTGACAGTCATCAACCCTTCATTTTTGACAGTCGCCCATTCCAACCAATCGAATAGTAATCAGATGGTAATCGAATCGACTCTGAGGGTAAAATACTATTTCTAAATAATGAGTAAATTTTTATAAAAGCGCGTAGTGTCCAATCCCAATTAGGGCGACGTGAAAACAGTAACGACTCCTAATACACCATGGATCAACTTTTTCATGCTAATTTCATGTTTTCATGATATCATGTTTTCATGTTCGTTTATAATGAGTGACCACGTCGACCTTTTATTACTGTTAACGCATTTTAATAGAAAAAGGTACCGGATTATTCGTTTTACATTAGATTATAGCTATAATTACAATTTTTAGATCATTCTACAGCCATTTAATCACTAAGCCTTTTAGTTTCACTTATCCTATTCACGTAATTGCTTCTTTTAAAATTTTGTATTACATTGAAATGGAGTCAAGAAGAAAAACGTGCATCTTTTATTCACAATCATGACCTGTTGTTTTCACACAAGATGTTTATGTGTGTGGGTGGGGGTGGGGTGGTGGATAAAGCACTACAATTGCTTGATTATGAACGTAATACTTGGGATAGTTATTTTGTGTACAAAAACAATGGAAAATTTGTGAATTGATGACATGTTATTTACCTCCCATAAAATATAGTTGAATAATTATGTGATGGTGACAAACACCAATGTGCAGTCAGTCGCGGGCAGGGGACGCGAAAACCTGTTTATCTTAATAACAATGTTGGCGTCCTTTAATCAAATACCAAGTGAAAAGGGGGGGGGGGAGGATATAACGAGTCCTGTCTCACTGCTCCTGGTGGGGTCAAGGGGAAGCGCTACGCCTATTATAGCAGTACACAATACCTGATAGGTTTTGAGGAGGAGAGATCTGTACGTTGCTGCAGGAAAGTAGGATTATCAGAATCTGCTTGTTTTTAGGCCTATTATACCTTGAACAATAATATCCTTTGGGTCGAAGGTCACATGATTTTTGCTATATACATTTTTGTTAAGTTTAATGTTACTTATGAATATTGCTTATCGATATGACCTTACAAGAAGTTTGATGGGGTGAAAGTGAATAGCATAGTTATTGACACGAAACGAGAGTGGTGGGAGGTCGATGGTCAAGTGAAAGTTTGCTGTCCTTTTGCACAAAAAGTAAAAAGAGAGAAAAGAAAGTCATTTTCATCGAGCCATTACTTCACCTAGGAATGTTTAGCATAGTGGTGATGTAAGTTTGTGGACAGGGAAGATTATAAATCTGCAACTATTTGCATGGACATAATGGTGGTGAATAGTCAAAGTTCACGGTCAAATATCTATATCCCAATTGTGTGTAGAAAAATAAACATTAGGAGTCTGTGTATGATCACCGTAATATCATGGTGTATAAGAAGTAAGTGTGTGTGTGTGTGTGTGTGTGTGTGTGTGTGTGTGTGTGTGTATTAGATACAGAGCAAGATAGATATAGATGAAAAGTTAGAAAGGAAAAAAAAAACACAGACCCTTGAAATCATTATGATATCTCTTCCACTGTGTAACACTTTATACGCCTATTTTCCAATGTTTTGTGTCTTTAATCAGTGCCTGTACTGTACATACATGCAACACAAATGGAATAGATTTCGTTTTATTCTAAAAACTCTAAAACATTTCCTTTTACATTAATTTACTGTCGACATGATCACCAAGGAAACAAAACAAAATCTACACACCCTCCTTTGCTGAAGCCCTCATTGGTTGCATCACGAATGAGTAGTGTCAGTTTGTGGCGCGTCGGTAATCAGCTATCAGCGCTCCCATTCGTAGCCCCGGGGCGTCCGCATCAATGAACTTCAAACGTGACGACAGCCTGTATCACGTGTCACCGTCATCAGGGAGATTCCGAAGTGAAGTTAATTTCATGAAGTGTTGGTGGACATTTATATACTCAGCAACACAAACCAACGGACCTGGATGTAGGCCTACAACCTCCTGTATATGGTGTGCCTGTATATGCAGCTTTATAGGCGAACCATCGCTCATAATAAGTGTAGTCACATCCGTGATTGGTAGCAGAGGATTGGGGCTACGTTGCGCTCTACCATAATTTTGATCGAGTTTCTTAAAAAAAAAAAAACCGCGAAATAAATAACATTAATTCTTTTGTGAAAAGTTTGCCCTATTAACTGAAAGAAAGTTTTGTTTACGTCTGTGGATCTGAAGCTGAATATCAATTCTTTTCATGTGTCTCTAAAACAGCTAACAGTAATTGCAAAATGATCACGAGGGAGTGGATTCTTTCCAATGGTGTTTGATTTTCGTGAAACTTTCTCCTCGTTTTCGTTCGTGGTTATCTTGCTCCGTCAGAGAGACGCGCTAAAAGATTAATCAGAACTCAACGTTTGGAACTGATTGTATCTAAAGAAATTAAAAAAAAAAAACTTCTATTCGTTTTGAGTGGAACTCGGTTACCATGGCGATTATCAAACAGTGCTGCTGTTGTAGTGTGAGGAGAGGATCAATTGTTACTGGTATCTACGGAATCGTGAGTATTGACATTACGTAACTACTTGCTCTTTCTTTCCATTTTTGTTTCAGTTTCTATTTCTGTTGTGCACTCTTCCTTTTCTTCTTCCCTTGCTGCTCTTCTCCCCCCCCCCCCCCCCCCCCCCACCCCCCCTCATACACACACACACACACACACACACACACACACACACATTGCTCTCTCTCTCTCTTTTATTTCCCTCACGCACTTTGGAAAGGGGAATGTTTTGCTAGATTATGTTTGCCTATTTCGGAGGTCATTCGGGTGCATTGTGTATATAAGCCTGATCTGCATGTTACATGTGTCTTTTAGTCTTCTTAATGGGCATTTGTGCATTGCAGTAAATTGTAATGTATGGAGAAAGGGTGTTAAATCATAATAATGCAGCTGCCCTGTATTATTAACGTTTTGAAGAGATGATCAGTTTAGTATGAACGTGACTGTGATAATTTACGCTCGTATTATCATAAAGACAATCGTTGATTACAAAATCAGTATATATGATTTAATGTATACTATAAATAATGCACTCGGTTTCTAAAGGAGAATTATCTGGAACTGTTGAAAGTTAGACTGAAAAGAAAGAGTCAAAATTTATGAGCAAAACAGTGAAAATGGGATATAAATCAGGGAAGTTGCGAAAAACTGTGAAGCTTAGCCAATTTCTGCACTATGAATATGCCTATAAGTGGACTAACGATGTCAACATGTCACAATTTTCTATATGATAGTGATAGTATACAAAAAAAAAAAACAACTTACGAAGATTATCTTTCTAGATTGTATTCTAAAAGTGTAAAACAAAGTGTTATCTTTATTGATATCTTTTAAGTGTAAAAAATATTTCAAGTTTATTTTTATTTTTCTCCATCTCAACATATTATAATTAATATTATATACGCACAATATATATTTTACATGAAAGTAGAAAAATATGAACATGAAAATATTACTCTTTCTTTTCAGACTAACTTTTAACTGGTCCGTAGTTAATTTAAGCGAAACAGTGAGGTAAATCAATATTGAAATGTACCTGAATTATATAGTTCGTAATGATTCATCGTAACGTCTGCCATTATTTCTATAATGCCGATCCGACTTTGTACAACTTCGACTGTTATAAAGTAGGTTAATTAACTCGTTTCTTTATTGATATAATTCATATAGAGTCTGAATTATATACGTGGTTATAGTTTCAAAAAAACGGAGTTTGGATGAGTATATCCAATGCAGTCACTTTAAGTATACCTCTTTGCAGCATGAAATTTAAATGCAGTGGTTGCCACTCTGTATAAGAGATCTTACAGAGCACGGAGTGTGAGATCTCAAACACTATGTCATCATCTACTGGAGACAGCTAAGGGTTATTTCGGGGGCAGAATCTTGTCCTTGCGGGCTTGGGCGCATACCTTCGTATATCCGACGAGGAATTGGGGCGATGAAATCGAGTGAGGCACTTACGGCAATCCGTAACTGTCATTACTTGTTCTTCTCCCCTTCTTAACATATCCGTATTCAAACACAAGCCAACGAGGTTTTGATTTGGGATGAGGTCGCGACTATGAGCCATTCACACTGGCATTATTATTGGTGATAACTATGTACCATCGACAGATTTGATGCAAGTGCTCCTTGTGTACGAACTCAGTCATTCGGCGCTCTATGGCTCAACTTCATCATGATACAGATTATTGTTTTAAAGGCACACTGTAATATATAGTTATATATATATATATATATATATATATATATATATATATACGTGTGTATATATTGTGGAGTGCAGACCAGATAGGACTACGACATACCGTTCACTATACAATAATGTCATACTTTCATACATTCAATAGGGAATAATGTTTTCTTCAGCTAATTCTAATGGGTTGAGCGGGTTTTGATCTAAGTTTGTGTCAGCGTTTTGCGAACATTGTAGCCCTTACATTTTTTTGGTGCACTTTACGTGCATATACACAAAAAAAGTAATTAAGACACCCAAAATATAGACAGAGAGCATTGATACTTATATATAATTGTCATATGAATACTCACCTTTCTCTGCTTTCTTGGCCTCTTTCATCATCATGTTGATTTGATTCATAGTATCATTTAAATGATTGGCGCAAATATTTTCAGAGACAAAATACTGATAAAGTTTAAAATCGCCTCTTTTTCAAAGGGGGAGGGGGAACTAAGAAACTAAAGACATTTTGTTTTGTTTAAGATAAGCAGAACAGCCTGCATGGCGTTCAGGTGTTGTTTAATGATTTAAACTTTAGATATAGTCTGCGTGCGATTTCTCTCCACGTCTCTGTTTCAGAATCAACTTGAATTGTTTAAAAAATATCTGTATGACTGCTCAGATTTTTTATTGGATTATAAACATGCTGTATACTCTGGCCGTAGTGCATAAAGAATGCTATAGTTAAAGCAGTCTGTCACCACTCTGTCCGTGACACGTCAGTATCTACAAATCAAAACAAAGCGTGGATGGCTAACCCATCATTCTTTGCTCCATGTCTGCTTTTAACGAGATTTCCAATCGATCTCTTCAGCATATGCGTGTCTGCTCCGCTAATTAACAAAAACTATCGCGAGCGTTGATTGTTGAAATGATTAACCGTTTATTGAAACGATTTGTTCGACACGTGTCCAACCTCACTACTGTTCCAAGCCAATTTTCAAAAGTAAAATAATACATGCAGCATGATGACCTTTCTGTTTTGTTTTGTTCTGCTTTTGTTGTTGCTGTTGTTGTTGTTGTCGTCGTTGTTTCTCACGCACATTCAAAACATGAAATCAACCAGCACTTAAAATTTCCCTTTAACGATATAGCCATGACAAGTTTTGAAAGAATCCCCGTAGAACCTTGGACAAGAGTTTTGTTTATGTATCATTAAACTCCTCCGAAATCGCCATTTCTTTGTAACTAAATTTTAATGTATCTCTTTTATAAGCCGTCGTAGGATTACAAAATTCATCTGCCATATGCTTCATCCTTATATTCCATATAACTCGTCTGCATTTTCTTTCCATTCTAGTTGTATTCAGTCATCATCATTGCCCATACATCACTCATGTTCAAGGCCGACTCAATCTGGGGTGAGTTTCGCCAGCCCGTCAATGATAGTGGTCTCTCAGTGATGAAAAAATTCACTCACAGCGAAAAAGCTTGAGTAAATACAAATCGCTGAAATTGTATGTTTATTACCGTATCAGCATGTGCTTTTGTAGAAGTAAGTACATAATTCGGGGCGCCACGCTGAAAAAAAGGAAAATTAAAACATCAGTTTAATTCAAAATTATTCATTTCGAATCTACAACATTCTCCCAACAAAGGTACATAAACAATCTGATGAACTCAGCTAATGTGGAGCGTATTAATAACTTCTTGAGAAAAAAAAATCGTCGTGGTGTAGCATAGTCAAGTGACATGAAGGTACTTTTCTTCTTGTTTCAGAAATAACTCAAACTGTGATCTTGAAAGAAAAGATTAATAACGGGGAGATCAGACGAACATTCAAACCTCGTGACCAATGGCAATAAGGTGTACGAGATAATCCAGAACTACTTACCCTTCCATGTAATGTTGGACTGATCCTATATCATCGGGTACACTAAATGATAAAAAATATGGTTTCATAAGATGATAATCTATACTTAATCTTAATGACCATCGGCTCAAAAGTGAGTCAAATTAAAATTACTCCTTGTATCCATTTACTGTGACGGTGGACTGGCTTCTTGATCATATCATACTAAATTAAAGTTATTCAGACTGGTACATACTAAATGAAAGTTATTCAGGTATAAGTTATTCATGGTTTTGACGGTGATACAGTATATACATGCTTTATCTTCCAGATCTACAAGGAAAGATCCAGCCTCATTTCGCCGTGAAGCAGTTTTACAAGTTAGGTGTGTATCATAAATATTCTTGTTTATATGGTTATATCAAATTTTATTTCAGTTCTATTGTTCCTGTTAGCGTTTTCAGTCCTCCATCACACGGACAATATTCAAATAGCACTATAATGTTTCGTCAAGCGCTAAAGCATCTCCAGTCATTAAAATAATCATTATCTTCAGAGTATATACTACAGTATAGTCGGCTCGTTTTTTGTCTCAAAGGAACTGCAATGGTGATACAGGTGTATATATCACTGTATCAGCACAATGGAAAAAAAAAAGACGAGGAAAGAATTTACGAGAAAGATGTGATATTCAAATACAGTATATCACATTGGCCAATACTGACTTACTTTTTATCTTGCAGGAGATATCATCAGTGAAATCGAAGATAGTCACCGGACCGAATACTACGGCAGAATCTTTGCCCTAGTCTTCTTTGGTCTCTTCCTGCTTTCCTCCATTCTTCTGGTTTTTGCATCGTGCAAGGTGAACCACCTCCTCATGGGCTATAGGCCTAAAGTATTACGTTCTTGTCCTTCTCATGGGTAGTCTCTTCAGTGCTCTACCATGAGAGGTTCATGCCATTGTTATTGTGCTAGCGTTGCCAGGTACCCATTTATTCACCAGGGTCGAGAGGGACATTGGTGGTAAAAACATCTTGTCTAAGAACGTTATCACGGCGGGGCTGGATTCGAACTCGGGTCCTCCGATCGGGAGTCGGGAGTCTTATCCAATGTGCCACAGTGCCCTCATTTTCACATCAACGGTCGTAAGACGCCTCTACTCCTCCCGTTCTTAACATTTCAGCCCCTCAAAGCCATTATATACTATTCATCAGTTTGGTAAACTTTAGAAAAGAAGTGAGACACATTTGCATCATTCCTGAAACAGAATTGTATTCTGAAAAGATGACAACTTGTGACTTGTGAGCGTGTAAATTCAGAAGACGTCTTGATATATTCATAAGGGAATAAATCTCAAATATACATGTTAAGAGAATGCAGAAGAATTAGTAGTACACATTTTTAGTGACATTGATCTTATACATGTATCAAAATATCTGTTCGTGTAAATTCTCCTTTAATCTACAAAATTAGACCGCCGGAGGAGCTAAAAGACTTCCCAAAGAAAAGCTAGAGACGTCTCTGCAGTAGCAATCTTCGATTTCCCTAATTCGACATAGCCGGGATTTTTCTAGTATCTCTAGCATGATGTTGTGATTGAAATCGGTATGGGGATAATCAGTTGTCGCTCTGATACAGCAAAAGAGGTGTGTCTTTTTCTTCTGACTACAGAGATACCGCTTCCTGCTCTTACCGTTCCTCATCGTCCTATGCAGCCTAGTCGTTCTCCACTTCATCACCGTTGTCGAACTCTTCGGTGCAATGGTAAGGAAAATCGTCGTCGTTGGTCGTGAAGCTAAACTGATGGCAAAAGACACCGATTTATGTGTTCACATACATGAATGCGTCAAGTCGTGATGCTGCCAATTTTATACAAGTTTGATATGTTCTTGTAAGGCAGCATCGGGTGGTTCAGTAAAACACACACACAACATACAAAAAAAAATCTGTGTTTGATTATAGCTATGTACGGTATTTAAGTACACTGTACATGTATTGATTCTAAAGAGATCAGCTCACATGTTTACAATCATGAATGAGTTGAGAAAATGATGTGTTTGTTCCACAGGTACGACATATCTTGATTATACTGGAGGTTTCAGGGAAGCAAAGCAATAAATTTCATCTACACCTGTATTTGATCGTATAGGAATAAATATCTTATATTTCTTTCTTTTTTTGCGCAAATTAATCTTCTTCACCTAACTTATTCTTTTTCTTTTCTTTTTTTTGCTTTTGCTTTTGCTTTGCTTTTTTTTTTTCAGCTGCAGATGTCTATTATGGGCATATCACTGGTCTTGCCTCTGGCCTTTCACATCACTTCAACACTCATTGATGTAAGTACAACTATACTTGTTTGTGGCTGACGTTCTTGCCAGCACGAATTGATTCATTAAACAATCGGCTTCGATGTTTTTTTTGTGTGTGTGTGTGTGTGTGTGTGTGTGTGTGTGTGTGTGCGTGCGTGTGTATGTGTTTGCGCTCTATACTCTCTTTGTGTAGCCAGACACTTGTATAGCATTTGAATTACATTCATATTGATTCACCAAACAATTGCTGCAGGCATGAAAATACGTTGGATCTATGCAGAAAGCAATTTGGTAAAAAAAAATCAGATTCAAAGAGTTTGACGAAGTGATTCCGACATTAAAAAAAAAAAAGAAAGGAAATCATCTGGAGTGCTCTTGATTGTATCTTTACATTACCTACTTTTCTTCAAGATCACAAGGTGAAAATTACGCCTTCGAAGTGAGTACATGTAGGCCTACCGAGTTTAGCATTGGCATCCATCACATTTCAGGATCATAAAAAAAAAAAAAAAAAGTATGAGGAATCTTGGATTTGGTGCAAGTACTGGAAAGTGTACCATGACCAGCGATCGTAGATGACTGTGTTTTCTATATGTTTGTTTGTTTGTTTGTTTTCCCAGCTGTCGTGCGTGCTGTGCGTGGTTTCTCTCTTCCAGCAAATCCAGCAGAGACAGCGACAGCGAGAGCAAGGATCACGGAGACTCACGTGACCCCAGCCAATATCCCTTCTTTAGGCTAAATCGTCTGAGATGGATGTATATGTATTACTATATAAGAAAAACCCTTATCCACAGCATCCTGTCGTTTTTTTTTTTTTTTTTTTTGCTGTACAAGTACCTAAATTCTTCTGAATAAGCTAAGAACAAGTTTGGTAAATACAGAGCTTCAAACCAGTAGGACCTACAATATCAAAACTGACAAGAACACAAGAGACAGTTTTAAAAGGAAACAAACTTTTAAAAAGTAGAAGGATCTGATGTGTAACGGAAATAAGAGAGAGAGGGGAAATAGAAGGAAACGATATAAGTGATAGCAAAAACACAAACAAATATTTGAATCATACTTTTTTTTTGCTTTTTATCCCAAAGTTGTTTCCCCTCACTGAACCCCCCCCCCCCCTCAAGAAACCGATGATCTAATCTCCATTTAGTCGACGTTTTTTGTTTGTTTGTGTATGTAGCTCAAGGAGAAATAAAGTTGGCATCAGTTTCATACGGTTTTGTCTTCCATCACGTGGTTCTTCAGATTGTACACCTGCTTCTTTTTGTCGTGACGATTTAATGATCTTACTTAAAACAATGAGCATATGAATAATAGTAATGATATATATGACTTATGGTGCGCTAAATCCACTCTGTAGAGTGTTCAAGGCGTATACATACTACAGTGTATTATTACCCCGGTCACTGGATAGGCCTACATTATTTCAAACCACTCTTCACTTCCTGGGGAGCATTCTAGCCAGTCGCCATCTTTAATAGGCACGCACATCAACCAGCATTCTCATCCTACCGGGTACCCATTCATACTCCTGGGTAAAGAGCAGCAAGTAATGTGGACAGACTGCCGTGCTGAAGGGCAAAGGTGTCCGGACTTCGTGGGGCTCGAACCCACAAACCCAAACCACGAGCATGTGATTCAGAAACATGCACTTTTATCCACTCAACCACGGCACCTCCACACATGCTTTTCAAACAAACATGCTTTTTAAGTCAATATGTCACATGTTTTTCAAGTAGAAAAGTTTCCTTTAGCCCAAGAGTTATTCTCCTGGAAATTGTGTTAATGCTGGAATCTCATAATATCAGAACAACATCAATGGTATATGTGTATAGGGATTGAAGGCAATATGCTTGCTACTGAGGCAGTGTCAAAAGCACTTGAAGAGTTTGTTTGCAAAAGCCGATAAGTCCATTTTTGAAGATTTTGAAGTACGGTTCCTGTCATAAAGTACAAAATAAGACCTTTAAAATGATATATTGGTCATTACATATAAAGAAACATTTTTGAAGTTATGGTCAAAAGAAGCAAAAATTTTCTAATTATTCTCTATATTTTTCTTGACCTTTAATCGCAAATGTCTCCATTTGGCAAATATGGACTTATCGGTTTTTGCAAACAAACTCTTCAAAGTACAAAACACACATGTTACATACTTCAGTTTTAAAATACACACCCAGAGTAGTGGCATAATGTTTGATAAGTTTGATCATTAGAAGGTTTTATTCATGTTGATAGGGCAAGGCAACGCATTCTTCCAAGAACATATCACATTGACTCAATTCTGCTACAGAAATTTGATGAGGTATCAGATTTAAAACGAACTCATTACATTCATTGAATAAGCTTATCCATATTCTATTACATATTACACACACATGCACACACACACACATGCACACACACACACATACACACACACAGACACTCATACACCATATTGATGAATGGGAGAACTGTAAGAATTCTGAACAAGATGACAGCACACGCAACATTGACTCTACACCTACACGTGAGTTTGGAAAATAGTGGCAGCTGTATCATCTTGATAAACACACAATGTTCATTCCTTCATTCATGTTGCAACCAACTTTGTTGCAGTTACATGAACAGAACTTACCCTGATGGTGAATTTATGTAATATTACCAACATGCGGGGGAAAAAAATAGACATAAAACTCAATTGTGAATCTCATGTAATAGGACTATTGCCTCGTACACTTTAGGAAGCAATACACGTATATTGGTTCTTGGGTACTAGCCCATGCCATGGCTGTAAAAGAAGCTTTGATTATTTTAAGTACATTCCTTTGGATTCATCATATAGTACTGGAATCATTGCACTTAATTAAATGTAATCTATTCTGACATATCATAAGTATTACAAATTTGTGAACTGCAGTGACATCAATAACATACAATTTTGGGGGGCAATCCTTCTACACTGAAGACAAACTGTCTGATGGTAGTTCATGATAGTCCAAATGGAAAGGCTGCAGCGAAAGCCTGATTAAGTTTCAGAACACTGACTCTTTGATGTCAATATCATTGAATGTAAGACTGTAAGCTTTCCAGTGATATATAATTAGTCAGAGTCAGTTGGTATGAGAGACCAGCCACCAAAGGAGATCAAACATAGTTTTATATATAATATACTATAATATACATGTAATAAACTTTAGAAGTTAAAACTGTGGGAGATGAGGCATTCAAAACAATAATCAGACAGTTCAAAATAAAAGTGGAGTTTAAAGTTCAGACATTCTCTGACTTTAGAATATGTGAATGAGGTATATAAAATGTCAAACTTATAATCTTTGAACAAATGCATGTACTGAATTCCTCCTTTTGTCACAAAGTCACCTTAATTTCATATATCTTAGTTCTGATGTCTGTGGTTTATCAGGCTATGGTGATGACACATCACTTATTCATAATTTCTGCTAGCCCTTTCTGGCAGGTGAGCTGAAGCTAGTCATGCAATTTCTGCTTCCTCTTACAACAAGGCTGCCAACCTCAGTACATCAAAATATATACTGATGCAAAATTAAGCAAGAGACATGGGGTCTCGAACTCACTTGAGTATCGCAAGTTCACCTTCCATGCATTCTTGCAGACTCTTACCTGAGAACATTGGAAACTTAAGGCGGGGGCAACTTTGAGAGCTGGGGGGGGGGGCATGGTGTCCATTTGCATATTCCATCACAATGGTAAAAATACCTTCACTTTCAATGTTCTCATTGAAAACTATTCAAGCTCTTTATCATGTGGCATTGAATCACATCCTGCAATCTGAACATGATGCAAAAAGACCCACTGCTGTAATACTGTATATTGTATAAGGGCACAATTTTGAGCACAAGTGCTTTTAAAATGGGTCTATAAAATTTCTGTGAATAAAACTCCACAAGTTATTCATCATAATAAACTCTTCACACTACATAATAACTTTAGATATTCCCATGATAAAGAATGATCACATCTCTCTGAAAGTCATATTGAATTTCTAGAAAACTTCATCCACATGAAAATATTTTATTGATGTGGCTAACAATTTTTTACTTACTTTCTTATGGAAGAGTAGATGCATAATCTGCTAAGTTGAGTCTTCAGTCATGCCATCTAGGCATCATGACAGGTTATGACATAATGTGAACACAGTTGTAATCTGCAATCATAAAGGGATGACACCTCCCTCATACAGGTCGCCACGGTTGCCCGCCTCCCTCGTGGTCGTTATGGCGATGACTCGATTTCTGAGGACCTTGTCCCAGTCCTCGCCCTTGTCCATCTTGGAGACTCTGGTTGGGAGCGAAAGCCACCGGTCTACCTCCTCTGAGGGCACTGTCGCTAGGTGTGCCGCCCCCATTGCTTCGGGAAACTTTGCAGGAGAGGCCGTTGCCACACAGAGCGAGATGGGTGGAAGGTCTGCTCTGGGGTTGGCAAGTCTTGTGTTTCAGAACAAGAGAAGAGAGTACACAGCATACATTTGCATCAAAGAGGAAAATACCTTAACATTTTAAAGTTCCTAGCATCATCTACAATCTCTACAAAGTGCAATCCTATAAAGATTAGCAAAAGACAGTGTAAAGTATATGTGCTTTCTTGTGTCATGATTTTTGTTTCCTTTCATGTCAATCTTTTACAAAGACAGCATTATTTGTCTTCATTTCATTGAGCAGTTAACTGAATTAAGTTAATGAGTCAACAGGGTGAAAGTAAAGAAGAACATAAGTTGCATTTTCTTGTAATGTGCATAAAGACACACACTACAAAGGGATGTCTTCAATTTAAGTCACTGGTATAAGGATTACATTGATATGAATACTCTACGAAAATCAAACTGCAAAACGAGTCTAAACATTATATTTCTAATGCTTCTAGTAATCATACATGAATGAACTTTGAAAACTATAGTATTGAGTTTTGCACCTGTTGAAGTAGTAAGAAACAGCAACAGCTGAGTGGGGACAGAGTGAGTAGGCGTCCTCTTTCCAGCATCGCTGCATGGTGGACAGGACCATGGAGTCATCCACAGCAAATGAGCTGATTGTCTCTCTTATCTTAGGAAAGGAAAGCAAATACAGAGAAAATGTGTAAATTCTGTCGTGCATCCTCTTCTGCTTAACCCTTTCTGGACCTGGAACTTTGGAGAGTGTGTACAATCAGGGTTCGAAATTGGCGATGGTCCGCTGGCCATTGGCCACCCAAAATCACGTCGGACTAGCTAAAAATCATAAAATTCTGAAGTTACTAGTCCGTCTGGCTAGCCAAAATATTGCTTCAGTGTTAAAATTGATTCTAAGTAGTCCGCCTGGCTAGTTAAAAAAAAAGTTAAGTGCGACCCCTGACAATGCTATGTGGTTTTCAGTGCAAACAGGAACTCGAGGCACACAAAGGATGAATTGATGTCCATGATCCACAGTATCAGCTCATTACAACATCAGAAATAAAGATTTTTTTTTTGACATGTTTGTTAAATTACAGATCAGCAGTTGCGATCTTACAAATTATATTTGTCAGAGGGAGACAAACTTAAGAAAATTAAAACCTCAACCTTTACCCCTCTACTTAATATTTTATTCTCTTGCATTCACCAGAGATGTACATTTCCAAAACACCCCACCATACATGTACCTTTTTATTCCAACACCTAGTCTGCAAGGAAACCTTTGTGATCCAAATCCTATAATATTTATGCACCAGCATGCTTTCACAGTAGCAGCAGCCATATACTTCTGAAACGCTGATCCTTATAAACAATTTATTCTCAAATACGCAACAGATAGATGCATACTTCTATTCAAAAGTGAATGAACTGTATGGCATTCCTATTTCCTTTACAACTACCACTCAAAAGGAACTTTATTGTGAACTGGGCACAATATTTTATGTGGCACACTGAATACAGAATCACCATAAATGCTGAAGCCATCATACTAACAAGCTAGCACTGACCCTCTAGGAGAGCTGACTGATAATTGTATTACAAGTATCAAGATAGAGTCCAGGGCAATTGAGAAACCCTTATATTTCAGAGAGATTAACTGTAAAAGTGGATAATTTTGCGCGAGTAATTTTTCGCGCTCGGACGGGTAAGATGAGTTTCGCATGTTTCTAATTTGGCGGAAATGGGACAATAACTACTGGAACGTGTGGTATACAAAAATATTTGTGTGCTTTTATTTTTGCACTACACGTAGCTTCTGGTTGTGCGAAATGCAAAAAAATTTCCACACCACGAAAATTTCCACCTTTACGGTAGATCAGTTTAATAACTGAGAAGATCCTAGGTGTTCTCGTACTAAATCTTGTCAAATATATCATCGTATCAAGTCTATCATGAAACAATATATAGATGATGACTGGTGGGGGAGGGAACATACCGAATGTTCCACCCAAAGGGTTTGAAATGCTATTGAGGGAGGTTATAAGTCCTGAGACAAAGTCGTGGGACTTATAGCCTCCCGAAATATCACTTCAAACCCTGAGGGTGGAACGTTTGGTACATGTTCCCGACAACAAAAGTCATCATCTGTTATATTATATGGGTTGGTCAAATATGTCTAAACGTTAACCATCAAAGATCGTAGAGATTCAGTGTACGATCTTTGCAACCACCAGCATGCAGCACAATGCACTCAATCGCTCGCTCACGCAGAGCCAAATTCACTGTGCGCGTGTGGTCCTATAGGCCTTCTGTCATTTGTTATGTGAAAATGTTTTCCCATGGGAGAACATTACCAAGAATATTCACCCATGGGCGAACATAACGAATGTACCTCCATCACATGACTGTGTTTAGCCAATCACTAACCGGTATTTGACTAACCCATTTAATATTTGATAATATTATTGTGTTTTTGTTTCTAAATGGGGATGTTTCCTTTCATGAGGGTTAAAAGTCAAGAAAAGAGAAACCAATGCATTGCCCTGCCAAGACCATTCCTACCTTTTTCCAGAGCTTGGTGTCTATAGATGAGTGTCCTTCCTCTTCAAACCTCTTCATGACATCATTGATGTGATTCACATCTCCGCTTGAATACAGCCACAATACTCTCTCCCAGTTGTATGGTAGCTGCAAAGTGAAATGAAAATGCTGACACAACTATTGCAGGGCAAAATCAACGTGTTCTAACTTGAAGGCAAGATTATTATCCTATTATACATTTCCACCTCCCTGGTATGATCGAACTTGCATTCGATGCATTGTGTAGATAAAACTTTCGTGTGCATTTTACTTTTACGAATCTTGGCTCCTTGTGAAATTTTATGCTTTCAAAATTTTCAGGTTTTACAGTAATCACATTAACCCATTCCATACAAGAACCTGGTAGCCCGTGTATTAAAGTCTGTGGGGATTTCAGAATTCAGCATGGAATGGGTTGAGGTTGTTCACTCGGCTGCTGCCTATTGAGTTATCTCTGATGTGTATCTGTAAGTGGCACAATGACATTTTTTGTGAGGGGACAGGCAAAGAATGTGTGTCATTACATAACTGGTTGTAATCCAGTCCAGTCTATAGACTGAATGGAAATGGACAGTGGACTTTGATCGTCAATGGCAATTTATGTTGTGTAGTTGCAAATACAGACAAGTTGTTGATAGGAAACTCTTTTTAAAGGGGTAATTATCCTAGGTGTTACGCAAAATCATACCATATGCAGATCACATGGTCCTGGACATAATGGACAATGGGTATTTCAAGAACATAGTGTATTATGCAGATGGACTCATGCATGTGTGTAAGATATACACACATGGACTTGCCCCACAAATATGCAGATTTCACATTTGACCTTTAACTTTGATGCTAACGATTGTTGACTTGTTTCTTCCTTTAGCAAAGCACAACTCTGATGAGGAAGGGCGTGACACCAACTGAAATTTCACATTGATTAAAGAATAAAATATCTGGATAGATGGAAAGGAAAGAAACATGACACCATCAATGTGGAAGTACAAGGACAACTTTAACCCTGCCATTCCTACTGGCAAGTTCTTTGCATATAATGTCAATGGCAAAATTGAGAGGTGGCTCTGGGTGGGTTTATGAACTTTACCTGGATGTCAATGGCAGGAGAGAGAGTCTGGACGACCTTGCCCATGGAGTAGTCATTGTTGTTCAGTGTTCTGTGCACGATGTCATTGCTGTTGACGGCACACACAATCTTGAGAGGCAGACCCATGTGCTTAGCAATGCTAGCAGCTGAAGGATCAAAGTACATTGCCAATAATACATACAGGTTGTGAGCACACTGCCATTTTGATTTGGTCCATGAAATACCAGACATCAGAACTTGAACAATAGCACAGCTTATATTCGTGCACATACAAAGCTAAATGGTTCACCAATTGCGCATTATCTATTCACAGAAAACGCATATTTTGTGATATCCTGGATAGTATATCAAGTTCATTTCAAGTTCATTATGCACTTCATTCAGTGAGGATAAAGTGCCTTGCACAATATTATGATAATAGTGGCTACCTATACAGCTCACACAGGTACAGGTCTACCTTACAGTGCTCGTGGCAGTTCAAGAAAAATTCATGTACAAACATAAAAGAGCAGGGAAGAAAATACAAACACACTAACAAGCAAAAAAATCAACACAATTCTCTTGGACATGACAGATTATATCTATGTAACTGCTAATATGAGAGGAACAAATAGGTTTCATAAAACCTACATGTACCTCTCACATCATACAGGGAGCATATAGCTGTTATTTTCATGTACAGATATTTTCGCGAATGAGCAGGTCATGGACATTTTCGCAAGATTTTTTTTTTTGAGAATTGACAATGAGGCTCGACATAAGTTTACAAGTAGCCTAGCTCACAGCGATATCTTCGTGTGTCGTTAAATTCACGGTCCAACAGTGACTCACAATATTCGCAAAAATTAAACCCCCGCAAAAATAATAGCTCACACAGTAGCTACAGCCAACAGACTGACAACCATGAACACTCTGAGATCTTTCAATGAATTCTGTAAATTTTCCACTTACCAGTCATATTTCCTCCAGCCCCTGTGGGGATGACAACTTCGACCTCTTTGTCACATGATGGGCAAACATTGAAGTAGCCAAAGAAGAAGTGGATGATATGACCCATGACCCGACCCCAGTTGATGGAGTTCAGCGTTCCGAGGTTATGTCGGTCCCTGAAAGAGACATCCGTGCACACGGGCTTGATAACCACGTCGGTGTCATCGGATGTCCCATCAACTAAGTTTGATTACAGTGAACAGATTTTGGCATGAGCACTTGCTTTGTAGATTAGAGATATCCCAGTGATGTGGTCATCTTGCCAAGAAAGCATGTTATAACACAAGACTCACAGTCATATTAATGTACAGCTCAGCAAGTCTACAATTTCATGAAATTACAGAGCAAAATATAATATAGGTGCTGCAGGCATTCAAAAAACTTTTCTTAAAATATCAAGGAATGGTATTATTTTTCTTAGGCTGAGTCTATCAGTATCTGTTTTATAAGCTAGTAATTTCATCATCGTGCTACAAAATGTATTTCTAGCTGAAATTTGATGAAAACAAGGAGCTTACGAAGGACTGCGAGGAAGTGTCAAATCCCTTTTAAATAATAATTATTCATTTTCATCACATCACTAATAATCCATTTGTTATTTTACATAAAATGACGCAAGGAAAGATGGCAGTGATGATGACGTCCACTCGTCTTTGCTCTTTACCTGAGAAAACATGGATGTTCTTGTCAATGGCGGTGAACATGGAGAGCTTCTGGAGCCTCGCACACTCAGGGACAAGAAGGACCAGGTCTATGTTGTCGAGACCTCTCACAGCTTCTATGGCTGCACTACCAGTATCACCCGATGTTCCTGCGAAAAATAAAGACAAAATGTTATAGGAATATTCTAATTTAGTCTCAGTCACAGGACCAGATATACAATACTTCCACATGTAACACAACACACAATATAAATATAGAAATGTGTAGTCAACAAAACCATAAGAAGATATTGTAAAAGGGCATTCTAATCGAGACAATAAAGCAATAAAGCAATAAAACACTGAGTATCAGGAACAAAACAGTGATGATGGGTATAAAAAGGAGTGAAAGAATAGCAACAGAATTAGTGAAGTGGGAGGGGGGGGGGTGGGACCTAACTAGATGTGGTGTGGCAAAAGAAAGGGAAATAAGATAAAGTGATTAGTGAAATGATTCTACAGGGCACTGAATCTCAAGGTACCCATCCTGACACAGTCCGAACCAGCAGACAGAAGTTCTAGAGACGACTTGGCACCATTTGACCTTATGAAGAACTCCCGACCTCTCTTTAAAAAAAAAAAAAAGAGGATGATTTGGCTAAAAAAGTATAAAAGAAAATGCAGTTGCCATACGAGTGTGTAGTAAAATTATAAAGAAAAAAATTATTCCTCCCATCTTCCACAGGAGTATAGTACTGACATTGTCTCATATTTTATTTTTTACACTGTACGCCTCTTAACTCATTCCTCACGAGAACCTGGTATACCAGGTTCCAAAAATGTAAAAAAGAGTGCCTGCATTTGTGGCCTAAATTCATGTTTATTTGTGTCATACTGCCAAGATAATCTAGCAATCAAAGGCAGGGCTCACTAGATTTCGGTGTTCACTGACCCCGTTCAGGAGCCTCATTAAAAGAGTCTGTCGACAGGCAAAATGAAAAAAAAAAAAAAAAATCTTGTTTTGGGGCATTGAAGGCTCTCAGAAGAACGGGTAAATACCTCCCTTTGTGAATTATTTTTATTTTATACATCTTTTAATTGTCAATGAATAGAGACTAGTTACCATGTCCCCTCATTCATATTGTGTCACGATGGTCTTTCTGCTGGACAGAGGTGCATTTGCTACACCTGAGTCGGCTTCCTAATCTATATCAAGTTTGGAAGTATCACTGGATGCAAATGAAAAAGCTTGGCAAGTATTTAAGCCAAGTGCCTGGACACATAAAGTGTCAAGTACTGTATGCACGGAATATTTTGTGAGGTTTTTATTTTTGCAAATTTTGCGAGTCAGGTGCTACTTGTGAATTTAAAAACATGCGAAATATATTAACTCGTTATATCGTTGTGTTCCACAATCACGAAATTTAACCACTCGTGAAATAGTCAGGAAGTCCCAATTCGCAAAAAATTAGACTCGTTAAATATATGGCATATACAGTAAGCTGGTCCTCCACTCTGGCAGCCAATACTAATGCATATTTATTGGGCCTACATGAATTTGTTCATGTGACTGGCATGTGCATTTCGTTATAAATCACAATAGATCCTTTTGTTTCACTACATCAATAAGGATATGTGTCCTATGCTCTTTACCTGGATGAATGAATAAATGAATAAGAGTAATAATAGTAGTAGTAGTAGTAGTAGTAGTAGTAATAATAATAATAATATTATTATCATAAACAGCAAATGAAAAAAGAGTCATAACAATGAACATAATGGTAATAATTATGACAATGATAATTATAGAATACTGATGTAGACAATAGCAACTAAAAACAATGATGACAGAGTAACTCAAAACGTGAATATTAATACAACTGTATTCACCAACAATGAGGATGATATTCTTCTTTCTCTTTGCCAAGAAGTACTGCATGAACTGGGCCAGTGACACCATGGACAGGTCTTTGAAGGAGAGCGTTTTGGTGTGGAAGAGCTCCATGACGTTGAGATTGTTGGAGAGTTTCGCCACGCGCAGGACCTCTGGGATCTTCAGCTTGGCCATGGCTCGATCCACAATATCTGTAATAAAATGTAGAGTGGCTGATAATATCAAGGGCCTCGCCTTTACGCTAGTGGGAGAAGGGGGCCCATGATGGGGGCTGCATTTCCACCCCCATACTTAACCTGACAAGGAATATGCACACACACACACACACACAATCAGAAAATGATACCAGGCATGCAGACGTGCGCTAAGATTTTAGCGACACATTCTGGTAGCTTAGAAAAAAACACCAGAATATTAAACACACACAATTATATAATCAATTAGATAAATCTATATTATAGAAGTCTAGTTGAACAAACATTACCTGGCTACTACTATAGATTTTAGATGTGGAAACCACATAAATTTACTTGTTGCAAAAAGTAGGATAGAGTCTAACTGCGACCAGCCCCAACGATTCGCCTCCCACAGTATAACTGTGTACAAGGAGCGCCCCGGAGTTAGAAAGAGTCCAGAGGAATTTGCATAGAAAACAGGGTCTATCTACTAATAGATGCATGCTACACATCGAGGAGCACATTTCAAAATAGATTAGTTGTACATGCACAGCCGCAGGTACACAGCATCATTGTCACACTGTATGTCTGCAATTCACATTTTATCACAAATATTAATATCATCACCATCATCATCATCAGCATCATCTATATTGACATCATCATCATCATTATAGTAATTAGATCGTTGTCACTATGGACATCGGTATCGTTGAAAACCAACTAAAATGGGGATCAATCTCCATTCTGTCCCATCATCAACATGAAAAAAAAAAAGCAGACAATAACAGGGTAGATCTTGACGAAAGCTCCATCATTTACCCTCCAAGTCTGACAGTGGTACCTCATCCTCGCCCACAAACAAAGGGAAGATCCTTTTGCACAATTCGGGATACGAGAGCTTGGACCATTCTAGCAGCGTGCTCCGCGAGACTTGCGGGACTTCTTCGGGGATGAGCAAGCCACCGTCCGGCAGATAGCCCGGCGTAAATATTGCCTCTTCGAAAGAGAATTTACCGAATTTATCGGTTCTTGTCCCAACGTATTTCATGGTGGCTGGGTCTATGATGTACTACCAGCAAAATTTAAAAGTGGCTTCTGAATCGATTAGCATACAGTGACTATTTTTTCTGATCTTTCACGGCCGTTGAACCGTTGTGATACGCTATGCTGCTACTACGTGTATACTAGCAGACGTTGCGCCTATCCGGTTATCCATCCAGGTAGCTCACATACGTGTGTGGTGCTATGCAGCAGATCGTGAGCTGAAACAGTGTTTCGGTGTGTACACGTGTACTACACAACGGACTAGTGTATGTGTAGTGCGGCTGCGAAGTGAGGCGTTTTTTGTTTTGTTTTGTTTTGTTTTTTGCTTAATTTTGTTTTACCCTCATAAATGCTTCACATGTACGTCAGTTGACAGACTCATGTTTAGCGGGAGTTTAAGAGACAACAAAATGCTCCCATGTCCGTAAAACAAATGTGGCAGGGTATGGAGAAACTGCATTGAAGAAGGATAAAAGCGGTGGTTGAAAAGTTTTGAATTTCCCTCCTCATTTATTCTCCACATCACATACACCTACTCTCAGTTCTTTTTTGTTTGCTTATAGGCTCTTATTGGTTGAAATACAGAATAGCTTAATTCACCATATCAATAATTGTCAAATACTAGAAGTTACAAAACCCAGAAATTGCAAATATAAAATTCCTTCTCTTTTAGATTGTAAAAATAGCTTACTCAATTATTGTTGTACCTGACGATTCTTGAATTAATTCAGGGGGTGTTTCATCAATTTAGTCAGCGCTGACAAGTTGTCAGTCTCTGACAACTTCAGTAAAATCCTTGGGTTTGATTGGCTGAGATGCTCTGGTCACCGCCCTGTTACCATGGTGATTGTCAGAGACTGACAACTTGTCAGTTCTGACAACTTTCATGCATCGATAACAGTTTATAATCGCAGGGGCGAATCCAGGAATTCCGTAAAAGGAGAGGGGGAGCGCCTCGGAAAAAAAAAAAAAGAATATATATCTATATATATATATATATATATATATATATATATATATATATAGGCCTATATAAATCAGGTGCCACTTCCGGGTTTAATGCGCTGACAAGGAAAAACTAAACCCCCAAAAACAAACAAAAATGTCATATTGATTACTGAGTAGATTGTAATTGTAATGATTGGGTACTGAACGAACTATTTAGGATCTATTCTGAATTGAACTGAATTGGATTATCATATGCTTGTGTGTGTATGTGTGTGAGTGTGTGTGTGTGTGTGTGTGTGTGCGTGTGTGTGTGTGTGTGTGTGTGTGGTGTTTCAACTGTATCTGTTTCACAATGATTAAAGTAGCAGTTGTCATTGTCATTACAAAATATATAAATGAAGATGCACCTTCACAGTGGGGTTGTCTAAAAGCAATCTTCATCTTAACCAGGATATTAACAGACACAGTATAAAGTCACTCAAAATTTCATTCACTTCCGAATGATCCCCAGACATAAAAAAAGTCCTTCTTTCAGCAAAGCAGTCGTTAAACTGGCCCTTGTAACTGCAGCATACTAGTAAATTGCCAAATACTCGCAAAATGGCAACACTATTATATTCTTTTTAATTTTTTATCAATTCGGAGACAGCACGAATGATTAAGAGTAAAAGACTGTTGTTATATACTGTGCAGGATACTCTGATGTATACTCCATGTATCAATAAAAAATAACAATTTGAGCCTTGGGTATTAAACGTAGTGGAACATTTTATATACCCAAAGCTCAAATTTTTATTTTTCATTAATAGTAGACATCAGAGTACTCAGTATCATGCACATGTAGTATAACAACAATCTTTTACTCTTATTCATTCGGTTTGTCTCCGAAGTTTTATATATTCTATATGTGTATGTACATATATATATATATATACATATATATATATATATATATATATATATATATATATATATATGTATAGCGATATCCATAACACACACACACACACATACACACACTACATCTCCCGTGCAAGATTTGTTGTCGATACATTTAAGTCTCTTTGCACCACCGCGCCATGTTAAATTTTAGCCCATTGCTGTCACTTATACCTGTAAGTATATATAGGTGTGTGTGTGTTATGGATATCGCTAATGATGGTTGAAATATATACCGACAAGAAAGCAATCATTATGTTCGTCTTTGTCATAATTTATTCTTGTGCTAAACACCTCACTTACTATATAATCATTCGTTTTCACATGGATACATTGATGTATAATACAATAATTCAGTCGAACGAATCAAACAGATACATAATTGTATAGGTCAAGCCCGTTAGTTATCAATAGTGACATGACATAGCCACAATGAAAAAAAAAAATTACCTACACTATATAACAAGGGAAAAAAGCGAAGTGAAAATTAAAATCATGTAGTTTCGATTTGAGATCATTTTCTGTAGTTAGTGCATAACAATTCTCCACCTTAAACCTTTCTACCTTTGCATATTTTGATAATCATAATCATAAACTATAAAAAAAAAAAAGCCGCGTAACTACATAGTCCGATCACGAACCCTATATCGTTTATTGCGGGGTGAAATAATTTGCCATACATGAACACGGTCTTCTTATCAACATGTATATAGGCTATACTACGAAAGAATGTCAGGACAAATTGCAAGCTGGCGTAAATGTTATTTCTCGTTCTCCCGGAAGAAAAAAAAAACAAACAAACACATGAATAATAAATTAGAAAGAGAGAGAGAGAGTGTGTGTGAGAGAGAGAGAGAGAGAGAGAGTGTGTGTGAGAGAGAGAGAGAGAGAGAGAGAGAGAGAGAGAGAGAAAAAAAGAAAGGATATCTATAGGTAAATCTTTCAATGGATGGGGAAGTTGACATAATAGGTTCTTAAACAAATCAAAGCAAATAATATTTTTTCTTTGGTAACATATTTCGGACTTGGTAGGCAATGAGTACTGTCATAGGTAAAGTGAAATTTCACTTCTTGTTCATGTTAACAATCAAAAAGTAAAACAATCAAACAGACAATGATGCCGGAAGTTTCATTAAAATCGGAAGTCGAACAGGAGAATTAGGAGAATAGTCAAATTTCACTTTTCACAATTTTCAACAACAATACGCAAGTTAGATTGGGTATATCGTGTCATCGATCCACAGCTCCCATACCGATCATTACATAAGTTATGTCTTTGATCAATTTTTAACTAGCAACCAAAAATAAGGAAAATACGTGACAATAATCCTGTGCCATAAACAGTGATTGTTGTGCGCGGCTATAATACATCATCGTCATGATCGTTGTGTCTGTCTCGAATGCAAGATCATTGCATGCTATCGTATTTCGGAGAAATAATCATGAACTATAGTTTACTGCATGCAGCTCCATATAAGTAATTTTGTTTGCCTTTGTTCTACAGTCAACTTGAGCATGAAACGAATTCATGTTTACTTTTGAGAGGGAAATTTTACATCATTAATGTGGAACAGTTGGAACCATTATACCAATAATAATATGTTAAAATGCGAATGAATATGTAGCTTAATAGATCCTAACGAGAAGTAAGTGCTTTGAAATCATGTGCGATGAGTCACATCTCTTGACTGTCCTTCTAGAATCCCGAATAGTTATTATTTTCTAAGAGTTTCAGAAGCTTAGGAGCATTCAAAGACATGAATTCATCGAAGTCAATGACCTCGAACAGGCGTTTCGTATCATCCACGCTGTACTCAGGACATGCTGTCTGATAAAACTGGAACATGACACCCAAATCTTTCGCTCGAGGCAAGTCTAGCTTCTTGAAGTCCTCCGCTGTCATCTGGAATGGGTCAAAGGTCAAAGGACGAGCAGTTTGCGTAAATTTACAACTTTTGTTTGCAGAAGTAAAAACTGGAAAACAGTGTAACAAATCAATTTATTACCTTTTAAGCATTATACATACCATCGCAAAATCTTAAGGAAAGGCACATTATTTTTATTTTCATAACAAAAATAATTGATCAATTTATCAAAAATCAAGAATCGTGCATGACGTACTCTTATCCAGGCGCAACAGGTGACATATACAACAATATGGTTTCTACTTTTTCAAGAAAAGACCATCTATTTAGTACGTTGGTTTTTAAAGGTCATTGCATCTGAGGCAAATTGATTAAGCGATACCGAGTTGTAATCTGCTGATACGATCGATCTTTCTGTACAGTGTTTGTCACAAACTATTCAAGTGTCATGCGTCCATGCAGTGTGAGTCTAATTTCGTCATTTTTTTTTTTTGTTGTTGAAGATGATGTACGCTTTTTCATTGTCTTAAAAAAACACGAATCAATATCTATCTTTTTTTTTTCGCGTAAAGTCTCCATGGTTTGCCCCCTTTATATAGGCATAAGCGGGAGAATCGAAAAGACAGTGATGGAGTATAAGTATCAATATTGAAGATGACTATAATTGACAATGGTAGTCATGGTGATTATGATTATGATTATGATACCAAAATTACTGTAGTGTACGTTTCCGACATCATCGTTACTATCGCCATCCATATAATAAGAACAAGCCCCACACCCTATGCCCAAGCCTACAGCATCATGACAGTTTGACCACGCCCACCTGGGAAGCTTTTATGACCAGTGGGGCAACGTGCTTGGAGGCGATCGCTGCGTATTCGGCTATGGTTCTGTAGTCTCCCGCTAGACCCACACGCCTACCGACGTAGTGCTCGGGTTTCTTGAAGACAGCTAAAAGTGCTTGGCCTGCCTGGGATGCACAGATCATTGGTAGCGGCTTCCCCTCCATGGGAATATCTGTGAAACAATCACAAATAATATTATGACGTGTGCCAGAAGGAATATGTTAGCTCTAAAGTTAATCATTCATTCTGCCCCTGCCATCTTCCTTCCTTCCTTCCTTTCTTCCACTATTCATTATCATTGCGCAAGGCGGTGAATTTGATTTGCTAAACCACATAATGATAATAATAACAATTAACATTTATATCGCGCTTAATACACAGTTTCTTAGTGCCTTACACGTATACCAAAACATAATCTTACATTATTCAACATAACTACAAAACTCATGATCGACTTCAGACATTAAACAATCATGGGATTATTATGCTCACCTGTGACCAGGGAGATGGAAATTACAAAGATATATGTACGTACAATAACCATTATTACGGTGAAGGAGAATGAGACATGCTGTTTTCATTCTACAACCAAATCTGGACTGATGTAAACTGGAAAAAAAAAAACACACACGACATAATCACCCCATGTTTGCAAGGATTTCATAGTATCTTTTGTGATGATTGGAAAGAGAATATAGGTGAAATGCTGTGATTCAGTTTGTCGCAATGGCGATGCCGATAATTTCAGATGTATAAACTCATCAGGGTAGTTCTTTGGTTCTTTGCTTATTGGTCAGCATTATGACAAAAATATATCATCAATTAAAATAAATCTCTCTCTGAGGATGGTGTTAAATATTACATGAAGTAGAGATGAATCAAAGGAAGAAAGACAGCACTGCTCGAAACACAACGACAGAGGGCTCACTCCAAACGTAACTGGCGTCATTCTGACGAACGGGAATGAAATCCCGCAGAATGTTTTCCATGTACACCGGGAATCTCACGCTGGTGCACCGCAGTCCCGACTTGAACATCATGCTCTCGACTTTGGCCTTGCCATCGAACTCCGGACAAGGTTGACCTATGGCCTCTCTGACCGACTGCAGACCGCTGAAGACAAAATGTTGCACGCCACACTGAATAGCCGCTTGAATCAATGCACGACCCTAAGTATAAAGACAAAAATATAAGTGCTGATGGTATATAGAACGCGGGATACAAGGTAACGAAAAACCCTTGAGTGTCTGAGATAAAAGAAAGTTGATGATTGAACTTCTTATGAATAAAGATTGCTTGCTCAGCGCAGTTTCAATTCTACTTAACTGTTAAAGAAAGTGTATCATGTCTTCCGTTCACTGTCAACTTTTGTCGAAGTAACGGTGCTCTGGCCGCTCGGACCTTGTTTTAAATCTGGATTTTGCTAAAGAAATATAATATGCGTTGAAAGAGTACGTTACTTTGCTAACATACACATTCCCTTTATTTGTTTTTCATGAATACGAATGGTTGACGCGTGCAGGGACGTATAGGATTGATTGGAGGCGCGACAATTGCCATTATCTTTGAGATACACCTTTCTAACGAGTATCCATGATGGTTTTCGGTTATCATCTAGTTAAATTCCGAAGCCAAAAACTGAAAGATAATTCTACCGACTAGTTTAGGCCTACTGAATATTTAATTCAGGAGTTAAACAGTACTTCAGGAAAAACTCGTGTCCACAGAATGAGAGTGAGGAGGGAGATGAAATGCAAAGAGGTTAATTGGGAATGAGAAGAGACCTGCAGAACTATTGAGCAACTTTGCTTTTCATATTGAGGTGGAGATTGTTTATTGTATGTGGCACAAATCCGAAATGAACAGCCCTGATAAAGACAATGACGCTTTTACCAAGAAACGTAGATGAATGGTGACGAATCGCGAAATTTTGTAGTTGGAAGATTTTTTTTTTAATTTGAATGACGTCTTACTCATCAATGGTAAATCCAACTTCCACCATATTTTATAGTCTGGCAGAAGAATTTGATATGTTGGTATAACACTCATATTCCATGACTCTGAGAGAGATGGAGGGCCCTGATTGTTTTACCTTAATCATGAATAATAGCAAGGGTATGCTATACAAAAAAAAAAAAAAAATAACGACAACATCTTAATACTCGGGGAATGGACATCTTAATGAGATAATCTTAAGAGGAATGACATCATAATGCAAACAATTAATAAACCTGCAAATGAAATCATCTGTCTTGATTGCGATATTTTGACACTCACCCGAAGCACTTCTCTCTCTTCGTCGAACTTCTCGAGGTAGTTTCCTGTAACAGCGTAGACGCCGTAGCTGCCCATCATTGCCGTCGTCAGCGATTCCGGTTCGTCATAGTCGGCGACAACCATCTCCACTCCTGAATAAACGTCATGTTGCATGATTTGACAACAAGCAAGTTTCATTTGTAGCTTAAAGGACTAATATATGATTAACTGAATAGTTTCTATTCTATTTCACTCCTTTAATATTGAACTATCCGAAACAATCCGTGCTTTGATTTGTCTGAAGCGTCTACTATCTAAAACAATTTGTTCTTTGGTGGTAGTAGTTTACATTATTTTCTGGGAAGAAATATGATACTCAAGCATATACGATTTATGCTTCACGCCTGTTCAGTTGGATGGATTTGCATTGTATTTCATCCATCTGCTTCTCATGACATACTTGACATCACTTTCTCTTGTGGTATATTTTGAAATAGGACATATTTTATATAGAAAATAATTATTTGAACGGTACTGTCACTGTCATTCATTTTTCCCCTCAGTATTGCATGGTTAGTTGAGCGCTGTGTATAAACGTTTTCAACGAATGAAGTTCATAAGGTTTGTGAAATCTGCCGCATACAAATAATATAAACTTATTGAAGGTGCAATTAACCTAAGCTCAAGAAATGTAGTATATGATAAATTATATATATATATATATATATACATATTTCGTTTAATAAATTAACAGTAGGGAGAATTGGATTTGTAATGGTAACCTATAATGTTCTACACACAATCAGACAGACTCTGAGAGAGAGAGAGAGGGGGGGGGGGGAAGGAGGGAGACAAAACATGCGCACACCCTGAGGAAACAATGAAACTAAACCAACTTAGTTTCATAGTTTCATGAATTTGAATAAACCAATGAAAGCTAGCTAATAGCATTCGAAGGTGGAGGCTCAAATTTACTTTGCACAGTTTTCAGTTGACTGTATCCTATACCCGATCTATATACCGTAAATAAATTTCTTCATGAATAAGACTAACCTCTTTGTCACATCCTTGTTATAGGGATAAAAAGAAACACACAAATACACACGAAAAAAAGAAACAAACACATACAAACATACAAACATGGAGCTAGAGGAGTAATAGTTTGTAGGGTATCATAAGATTAAACATCGTTATTTCGAGAAATCATATTCGTCATGTCTTCGTTTGTCGTTACGAAACAGTAAAAGCATTCTTGGTTGTGGCTTAAGATAAAGAAGGTTCTCTCATTAAGTCACCCGATAATATTGTCATAAACAGCCTGCTAACTCTCGGATGACTAGTCTATATTATTCTGATGACGAATACTATGATATTACGCAGACCAAAGTAAAAGACCTTGAACGTTCCACTTGTCGGCTATCCACTTTTGTGTTATGAAAAGAAAGAAAGACGCGCCTACGCCGGAACTCCCCTATACAGGCCTTTGTATGATCAAGGAGGTGAGACGAGAGACCGCCCTGGTATGATGAGAAAGCGAGGCGTGCCTGCGCCACAACTTCCCCCGTAAAATTATGATAAGAAAGAGACGTGCCTAATACATACGTCACAACTTCGCGTTTTCAGCCAATCATCTTTTGTTGTTCGCATTCCCTTCGTCCAATACTAGGCCCAAGTCTCGTCAAATCTTCCACCGTTATGGGATGTTATTACTAGTATTGTGTTTTAGTTCCACGGCCATGTGGTTAACAACACACAAAAATCAACATTTCGAAGGGCGCCACTACCGTGTGTTCCTTCGACGTTTGTAGCATGCGTGATTACACAAATTTTGTGTCAACTATATTTGCCATTAAAACAGAGTAAAGAAAGAAAATATGGAGCAAGAAAACAAGGCATGTGTGTATGTCCTCGGCTGTATGTGAGTGTGTGTGTGTGTGTGTGTGTGTGTGACAGATGATTTTTAGCTTTCATTCTCTTCTATATCACTGTGTTACTGTGAATGAAATGATGCAACAGTTTAAGAAAGATCTTATGGATAGCTGTCATTAGATGGGGAAGGTGACACCATATTTAAGTGCCTTGTATCATGTGAGCCATTAAATAATCACAATTATCTCTAGCTATCAAAATAAAATGTAATTGCTATCACTGCTACCCCCAGTTTCCTATTCCACGCACTTTTGGCTCTTCCAAACCGAAAAAAAGGGGGAGTTTGAAACAAACAAACAAACAAACATAACACCACAACAAAACCAATGACTTTCCAAAAGTTCTGTGCAGAGATTCTTTCCATATAGAAGTGGGCTGGGGACAATGGACATTTGCCCCCCCCCCCCTCCCCCTCCCATTCTCACACTGAAAACGTTCCGCTGCATTTGAGTACAATAAGATAATAATTCCAGTTTATAGGTTGTTGCAACGAGATATTCGCTATTGGTTACTTGTAGTGTATCATCGCAAATCATCGGCACCACACAGCACGCAGTTCAGTGAGACAGATTTGAGAGCAGTCAGTGGGCGCAATGTTTGACCGGGCAGGGCTGCAAGTTAGTTTTGTTTTGATTTGTTTTGTTTGTTTTTATTTGGTGTTGTTGTAGAACGCTTACTACGGTAAGTCCCCGGGCCTGGCTTGGGCAGCACGCGCAAACCAAAAGGCTGTACCTAAACTATGATTATATTCTTCATCATCCTTGGCCGAGGACACAGAGGCTTCCTGGAAGGACATTATTATAGCAGGGTCAGATAGTGATTGAAGTACAAGGACAGTGGTCTTGAAGGGAGAATAACAGAAGCAAGAGCAGGGCATGGATTGTCCTAAAGAAAGTATATAGGGCACAGGACAGTTGCCTCCAAACGTCACATAACAGACTAGTTGGCGGAGATAGTTTAATTCGCAAGAAGTTGGCAGTTTGTGTGAATACTGACTATCATCAAAATTCGTAACAAGTGGGTACAATGGTAAGTAAGCGTCATTGCTCTAAACTTCAAACTGACATGATTCCGCTCTTCTAAAAAAAAAGTTCATGTAATTGATATGTTCATCATAATATCATATATACATACATTAGCATTTCACATTTACATTTAATTCGGGTTTGGAACAAATCTGGTAACACGCAATAATGCAGTTGTAAACAAGACAAATTAATAAAAGAGATTGCCATACATTATCTTAAGACATATGACGTTTTTGACTGTGCATGACATAATATACCGATGTATAGGGGAACTAAACAGAAGCTATAGTATCTACGCAATTGACTAAATCTCAATGGAAAGTAAAGAGACAATTTACAGACATATGCCATGATTTGTACAGACGATGCATGTCCTTTAACTTTAAAGACTATGATATCGTATTGTTTAAAACTGCAAACACACAAATACACACATGCACGGACACACACACACACACAACACCCCCTTCACACACACAAAAAAAACCGAAACAAACAAACCTCCATCACGTCGTATTACCCGCTCCTGGCAACTCGCGTACATGATAATGCCGATGATTGGAAAAGAGAAATATATCTTATGTTGTTGCTTCAACTTTGTCAATGATACGGTAAGAACTACTCATGATTGGTATGAAATATTTTGATTATTACGAAATACTTTGATTACTGAAAAATTCACCTTTTGCTTGTAGCGCGATGGCGGCGTCGCTCCGGTTGGATCGGGACACACCACGCACAGCGAACGAACCGTCTTCGAGCAGAGCTTCGACCAACGAACCGGCCTGGCTTCCAGTCGCCCCAAATACTGTGATCAGCTTTGACATGGTTCCCCCTCTAGAAAACCCGTTTTTAGTCTGAAAATGATGACAGAACAAGCTCTACTATTTTCAACAGTGAAAGCTGCTATGGAGAGAGTGCCACATAGATGACCAAACGACGCGAGAATTTCGTCAACAGAACTCGAAAACAGAAAAAATATGCTTCTAGTCTTATATCTCCATCATGTCCATGGTTCACTGAACGTGACGTCCGGAAAGGTCGATTGATAGGGCTAAATGTGGTTTCTGAGCCAACACCTGAAATCAGAAGACCGAGTGTGATTTGCAATTCCCAGGAGAACGTTCAATGACAACAATGAATACAAAAGTAAACTTGAAGAGAATATTGTGATTTCTATAACCGTGAGGGGGAGGGGGGGGGGGGGTGGAAGAAATGATCTGTTTCTCAAGAAAAATTATGACAGACAATATCCTCCCATTCACATTTCTAAAACAGTCTGATGTATCGTCTTGAAATCGCGGTAAATGACAGTGAAATTGATTTTTTTATCATCATGTCGTCGAACTGCGAAGAAAACAAGCGACAAAGCATGCATGCGTGTATAACAGGGTAAACTGTTTCTTCCCATTTACTGCCACCAGACCTAGAGAGAAGCTGTCCTCGGTAGTTGAAACCCTTTGTTTTCCTTTTTGCCTGTCCAGGGTCTTCAGCCATTTTTTTGACCATATTAAAAACATAAATAGCTTTAGTGGTCGAAAAAAAAATTACAATCTCTTTCAAAAAGTGTACAAATCATATCAATCATGATCATAATGCTCTTAACTACTACAGGCAAATCTTAGAGATAAAAGCAAATAATGAACCAAGAGTATGTTTGTATAGGTTGCTCTAAAGTTTTTGGATATTTTGTTTATAAAAGATGCGTGTACAATTTATGGTGAGCACTGAAGAGTTGCAAATAATGTACTTTTTTTTTTAACGGAATATTCAAAGAAGGCGATTAATATGGAGCCGTTATGTCTTTTTATGTGAGGGTTGTACGGGGCTGTTGTGTGCGGTTATGTGGGGAGGGTTTTTTGAGAAACGTTGAAGGTGACATTCGTATTCGTCTGTTGAGAATGAGAAGGGCGTTAAGTTGTCTCGAACACTATGGGTTTTGTGACAACTTAACGCCCTTATCATTCTCAACCGACGAAAATATTTATTAATTCATTCCATTTTTTCCACAGAGTAGCTCTTTCAGTTGAAGAATTGGTTTACAAAGGGGCCCTGCGTAAGAACAAAATACATACGAAATGATAGTATAAAAATACGGTCAAATAATAATAGTACAATTACACAAATTCAAAATGTAATAAAACATTTCAAAATTCCAACCACAAATCACGAAATTTTATTTTAAAGATAAAACAGGTAACATTAATGTCTAGTGCACTACTCCTATAGCAAATTATTAAATACATGCGTTATATTACTGTTAATTTTGGGGGTCATTATGAAAATCACGTATTTTTCTTTAAAAAGGTGGATTATGAAGGGTAATATCTTAAGTTAGTATTTGCGGGTTAGTTAAAAAAAAATAATGTCCTCTTCTCCATAACTTGCTAACAGTATCTGGCATAGACATACATGTAACGACGACTTTTACACTTTAAAAGATTTTCATTCAAATTAAAAAAAAAATATGTAATCTGCATTATTGGACCCAGTCCGACTTATTACTCACCCGAAGAAATCTACTCGCCTCATGAAATTGGTTTCCCTTCATTGTTTACTCAGTCAACACACGCCCATCTTCCGACACGATATCTACGTGAAGAAAAGATGCGTTTAATGGAACAACAACAAGAAGAAGAACCTGTTACAGTAGTACTTAATCGGCTAAAAATGCGAGTTTGATTAGAAAGAGTGACTTCAACTTGGAAGAACACATCTTAGAAAAAAAATATCTGAACGCCTTTGGCTTTGATAGTGGGGTATTGAAATAACTTTTTCTTTAAATACTTTCTTTGTCCAGTTTAAAGTGCGATGAGGCATACAAATGATATTGCTATCTTGATTATTTTTGATGCATGAATGAATGAATGAACGAGTATGAATTAATTTATATCAAGAACTTTGTCTTATAATGATATTGTATCATTATTAGGCATTGTATTGATGGACTGATTTCTACATGCCTTTGGTAAGAAAGCGCTTTTATACGGTACTTGTTGCTCATGCCATCCCATTGCCTTTACCGAAGCGAACAACTGAAACTCTAAATCAACAATACCCTTTCTTTAATTGATGCAGCTCTCTAAAGGTTTTCGCCAGAGATGTCGGGGAACATTTTTCCTGGAGTTGTAATCTCGACAAAACACCGGCTTCTCTCCCTTGGAACGGTTTTCTTCATACTACAGCATGGAGGTATGGGATATAAAATCAAAGATATCACCCATTCTTGAGTTACAACTCTGATTTTGCATTGTATAGTGTATATCAGGATGAGACGTTTTTGTTTTGATATTACTATTCCGTAAGACACAGGAACAAGCAAACTTTACCTCCAAAAGCGTACGCGTGATTGCCCCTAATTACATACATTTGGTACGACATAACATTACTATCTGCACGATCATGATACTTCTATGACTAGTTATTATATTTTTATGTAATGTAATCGTTTCATGTATGTCATATTACAAAGGGCTTCTTGTATACTTTATTTGACAACGGAACTAAAATGTAACGATGTATAGCAATACGGCAGAATTCATGCATTCTTTAACGTATTTGATGTTCGAGAGGCTTCATTATCTTGTGTTTAAAATCATTTTTTCAGCTCTTGCGAGTGAAGTGGTGACCAGTCCTACTTCCATCACCCACGCGGAAGGACAGACGGCTTTTCTGAGATGTCGCGCCGAGGGTGTATCTAACCCATCTTTCACCTGGAATTACTACAACTACGAATGCCAAGACAACCACCTGTTTGAAAATGGCGTCAGGCGCCACAACGACACCATCTTCTGGTCCCACATCGAGGTGAGGGAGAACGTGAGCGCGGGTTCCTCCCTGCTGATCATTACCGATCTCCGCGTCATCCACGCCGGCGTCTACACCTGCCGAGTTGGTTCCAATCAGTCCCGATCCACGCTGAACGTTGAAAGTAAGAGCAGAGAGACAATAGTTTGTAGCACTAATCTCACTCTCCTATAAATCTTTGCGATCCAGAAAGAAAAGGTTATCACACGAATACCACTGTCATTATGTATTGTTTCAAAGACTTGGTGTCTATCCAAATTGTATTTAGTAATCAACAAACAAAACAAACAAAGTGAATCAAAGGGAACCTCTTTGCTTACAATGTAACTGATAATAATGTCATAACAAATGGCAAACTTACAATATAGGGCCTATATGATATATAGGCCCTATATTGTAAGTTTGCCATTTGATATTATCATGATGATTATTATCATCATTATTGTATTTATAATTTTTATAATTAATCTTATTATATCATAATTATTGTACAATATCGTTACCATTACTGAATTATAGACTGAATTTTCAAATATTTGTTTCTATTTATTGATCTCTATACAATATATGTTACAAATCTAAATTTGTGTGCAAACTTAATATAAAAATGAATAAATGAATGAATTTTGAATAAACTGTGCGGTGAAGAAAGTACATTACTGCCAAAATATACTGCAGAGTTTGGAATGAACTCCCCATCCGCACACACACACACACACACACACAACAAGACAACGCAATGCTCCAAACTAATGAGAATTATTAATACACTCAGCAAAAAAAGAAAGTAAACACTTTTTCGAGATCGTATTTTTCATAGAAGATTATGTTGAAAATCAATGTGTTATATACCATATTAAAGGTGATTTAATTGGCTATCAAGTTATTAGGTTAATACAAAAGGAAATTATACGCATGAGTGAACGCATTCATTTTTGCCCGCCAAGACACAAAAGTAAAAATTGCAAAATTTGACAAGTTGTCTTTCATTCCGCAATGCCCTTCAAGATAACAATGACAACAAAAAGCCACTTTAACACAATAAGAGACATTAATGAAATAGCATAAACAAGTTTTTTGTTCTCTTTATCTCTTCATAACTTCAAACAAAAACAAAATGAAAAACTAAAGGGGGAAAATAAGAATTTTCTGTCAGCTTAAACTTCAAACGACATAGGGAGTAATTTCATAAAGATGATTAAATAAACAGAATGTCTTTATTTCACTTTTTTATTTAGTAAGTCAAGGATTCATGAGATAAATTTAAGAATCAAATATTATTTACAACTCTCCTAATTTGAAAACAAATTGAAATTTCTACCATTTTTTTTAGTATTGCTTTGTCTCTTATTTCGTTTGAATTTGGGCTTGACCCAAGATTCTCCATTTTTCTCCCTTATTTTTGGCATTTATTGATATTTTGAGCTTCAAAGATATCATAGAGATCTATAAGGTTCATTTTTGTAACTCAATCCACGTATCTAATAGTGTTTAATTTGTCTTTTGTTCTTTTTGTTATATGGAGGAGCACTTGCGTATGAATGACAACTTGTTCATTTTTGCAATTTTTGCTTTTGTGCCTTGGAAGAGAAAAACAAAGGTGTTCACTCATGCGTAAAATTGTCCATTTTATTGACCTACTAGGCTGATAGCAAATTAAATAACCTCCAATATGGTATACAATACATTAACTTTTAACCAAATATTCTATGAGAAATATAAACTTGAAAAAGTGTTTACTTTCTTTTTTTCGGAGTGTATATGGGCCAATCCTTTAAACAAATTAGATAGGTTTAAGATGGTTTTATCACCAGTTCTCTGACCCTTGTCTCTTGCCTCCAGGAAAGTCGAACATGTCGCTGAACGTGCCAAGTCGGCTGTCTGCCAACGAGCCCGCCACAGCAGTGTGTTCAGCCCTGGCTGGACTTCCGGCGGAAGCAATATCTTGGTATCTAGACGGCGTACCATTGAACGAGGGCGTCATCTCGACGTCATACCCCAATGAATATGCAAAAGAACATGAAATATAGGATGACCGGAAATGTTTCAGAACATTAATTCAATGACTCGGAACTACTTCCAATGCATAGATAACGAGACGAATTTGCTGTCTCTACACTGTTATGCATATTAAACATTTCCTAAAAGACACCAAATGGGCTTTTTCACATGATTCTCCTTGATAATTTCTGCCCTAAGAGATGTTATTCCGTATTTATATTTTCCTTGGGATGTAAGACAAATCCATAGCTTCTTAACACCTACGTCAAGTTAGATCTCTATGTTATATGACCACCTGAAAAAACACAACATCAATCATTGCAAAATACCACATAAGTCATTGAATTAAAGGATTGATCCGGCTCGAGTGCTTCACTGAAAAACGATAGCATTAGTCGTCATGAAATCCCAGCTTTCCTTTCTATATTCTTTTACTCTGAATTAAGTTATCGGCATTTCTAACTTAGTTAATTATACATCGCTTATGATCTTTAGTTTAGAAAAAGAAATAAAAAAGTTATGAAGTTTTAAAGACCTGTGTATGAAATTAAAAGGAAACAAAGTTTTCTTTTTTTTTTCATAACATTTGAATTAATTTCAGCATCTGGATTTGAAAATATAGATGTATTCACAATGTATAACACATATTGCTTATTTCTTTGTGATGTGGGTATATTGCCAATTAAATTTATTCAATGAGATATATATACACGCATTATGCAGATAAGTAAACGTTTGAGTTTTCTTTGAATATTTCGAACACCAATTTTTCCAGTAAATCTTGAGTCGTGACTAAGATCTCAGCAGGTATCAGCCTGTTTTTTTTTTTTTTCTTCTCTCTTTTTTTTTGTGAGGGAAGGGGTGCTTTGCTGGTTTAATGCCATCAACATTATAAATTCTTGACAAAATAATCTTAATTCCAATAGAATTGGTTATGGAGAGCTTTTGAGGATAGTTCACTGATTCGTTACAGAGATACCATCATGCACGGAGTTTGCGAATATCATTGGATATCATGCTCTTTACTGGAATAGGACATGTGTGACCTTTGCCCTAGATTGCAGACGTTCTGAGAAAAAGCTTCGTTTTGGGGACATAAGTGTACAGAATTCTTATGCCATCAGCACCATGATTTAGCTGATATTCATCTAATTAATGAAAGCGAGTTTTAAGCATCTTCGATCTGTAATTCTTTATTAATTTCAAGTTATTCGATCACTATGGACAGATTTCTGATGAGCGCCTAATTGGAAGAAATATCTCGTCTCTCAACAAACCATCTAACATTCGTGGAAAATACGTCAACCGCCCAATTTGTAGAGACAGATAAATCAGAGTAGCGGACTTCAGAAAACACTTTTCGTTTAAGCAAGGCATTGACTGTGCATGGTCGTAACAAATTCTTATTTGATTAAAGCTTTATTTTAGAAGGAAAATCCTACTACGAAACATGCACATTTTCTGCCCACTGCATGGGCGTTTTGTACAAGGATGGATGCCGCGACAATTTTTTTTTTTTTTGCCAATTAAAATAGTTCCAGTCAAAACGACAGCCGCTAATCTACTGTCTCCATTTCATGAAAAGTTGATATGGTAACAACTCATGCTGGAATGACAATTGTCATGGTAACGACAAAAGTTCAGCAATGTCCAGCTTCCTGATTGGCTGTTGCTGTGGGAAGTTGCTATTCCAGCAAGAGTTGCTATCCTAACATCCTTTATGAAATGGGGCCCTTATGGAGCCACTGCGTCTTGAAACTATTTTAAGAGTTTGGACCAAGTGGCTACTCCACAAACATCAGATATACCTAAACTCAAAACATCACTCTTCAACGAAGCTGATAATGATATGTAAATCAGAGTTGTAGGAATAACTATACGAGTATCTGCATCGTTTGTGTAACCCTTTAAGAGAACACAAAACAATAGTAACTGTCGCGGCTTTGATAACAAAGTCTTCTAATATTTGTCGTCAAGATTACTCAGTTAAATAGACTAGCATATTATCAAAAGCAATCATAAACATTTGGGTAATGTATGGTTTA
Organism: Diadema setosum; assembly: GCA_033980235.1. Classification (NCBI taxonomy): domain Eukaryota; kingdom Metazoa; phylum Echinodermata; class Echinoidea; order Diadematoida; family Diadematidae; genus Diadema; species Diadema setosum. The sequence continues at coordinate 34,788,305 of CM067060.1, forward strand.
TACTTACGTAGTGCTCAAAACAATGAATGGTCCAGAACAGGAAAACAAAGAACCCAGGAAAAACATATCAGTCACGGGTATCACCTTCTGAACAAAAGAATATCAAATGTTAGCAAATACGATATCTAAGAAAGCATCTACTTGCTTTGCCATAATGTTCGACACCAGCACGACCACGGAGTGATATTCCAACGCGATTATTGGATAAGCATGCCGGAAATGACCTTTCACCGATATTCTTCAGAGATGTTGAAAAATGAGTTGTGAAACTAAATCGCCAGAAGTTTCCTCAAATTGCTGCATGGGTAATGATAAATCAGTATTTTTGCATTCCATAGATTGCGTTTTACTGGAATTATGACTTTCAGCATGGCGGTAAAACGACATCAAAGATGACTTTTTGCCTACACATGGCTTTACTGTGCAAAGGCAGACTTTGCTTTACGCATAGCGGACTCTCTACGTTCAGATATTCTAGAATGGTTGCAATTATTCAAATAAATCTCTGGGATAACACTATTTGTTGAAATTTTGTCACAGGATCTACTGCGATTACGTACATGTGCAATATATTGAAACAGATGGCAGGCTTAGCAAAATCAAAGTATTTTGAAGTGTTGAGAAGTGTCATATCACTGTGCCAATTAACGCACACAAGAAACTTCATAGGTTGAGAAGTATAGGGTAAAATGCTAGTTATTTCTAATATCAACTGAATGATATGACATATCTAGTGCGGTTTATGGGAACTGGTACAGTAAAAAGTCCTGTAAAATGTCTCATTTTGTGTGAAAAATAGAAACAAAAGACGGATGTGAACCATATTCTTACTTTTGAAACCGATAGCACTCACTATTTCGTAGATGATTTTTCAAGCCTCGTGGAGTTTTTTATGAAGTAGTCACTGTTGTCTGAGTTTCAGAGTTAACATTTTCTGTCAAACACATGATTTTCACTTCCTTGAGAAGAGACACTATTCATCAGTTTGGGTTGTATTTAGGTTGTATCTCAAACCCAGATGCCACCATTATAGGGTGCACAAAAAAGTAAACCAGTTAACGGACACTCTACGACGACTGCATCAACGCAGCAAAAATTAGGGTGACCGGAAAAATCATAAACGTCATACGAATTTTTTTCGCGATATCTTTCAAATATTTTGCTTCCAAGCGAGTACTGATTATACAAGTTTGCAACATTTAGCTTTGCTGCTATTTTTACCGTAGGAGTATAAAAGCTACTCGATTCTTGAGTTCTATTCTTCCCTACTTATAGCATGGTCTAAGCGTAAAGCTTGTGTAGAGAACAAAACTGACACATTAAAATAGTTCAGGCAGTGGAAAAATGCAAATATGAAACTGACGTTCTCCGTGACTTAAGAATTACAGCTCATCATGTGTCAACGGTTGATTAATGTCATCCGTATTCTTTGCCAAAAGGGCCAATCAGTACTCAATGAATAAAGGCTTTTTAGATTGGGGGTTTCATTAGGTGGAGTGCATTACCAAACAACCTTTCTCCGTAAATGCAACTATCGCTTTCATACACAAAATGGGAAATATAAACTATGTATACAGGCCACTATTAATACGAGGAAAGTGGTATTCACCAAGTGTTTACGTCCTTGTTAGCTTTCAAAATCAGCTTTTATCAGTATAAAGATATGAAATGTATAAAAATATAAAATAAGACAGCATTCTGAATGTTTGTCAAGTCTTAGAGTTCTTGAGAAATGATTTAAAATCCTTACAGAAATAAAGCAAAGAGAAGAATAACATACCTGTTCACTAGCTCGGATGCATGCGCATTGCTACGTTCCTCCTTCAAAGTATCATGCGTCTCTCGTTCTTTTGAATACTGTAATGGCCCCTGAATGGGCGGAGTGATATCATGGCTTACGACGGAAGTTACCTCTAAGAAATATCTCGGTAAATAACTGAAAAGTTGAAAAATTCGAAAAACTGTTAAGAATTTGGAGGGATGCATTCATCGTGGGAACAGAGTTAAATTTGTATGTATCAAACACTCAAATGAAGTGTGAAAAAGTTTTCGGCTTTTGAAAATTCTTCAACGATTTTGTGATGCGATGAGGTTAGTTGCAAGAAGATCGAATAGAATCTTCAGTCATCAGACAGTATATTCAAGCAGTTCTTAGGAAGTCTGAATATTTTCTCATTGAACTCTCAGATAACTTCTCTTCAGCGAAATGTCTCTATTAACACTTCTTCTGTTCAAAGGTAGAAAATTTGGTAAGCTAGCACAATATTATTACGGACACGCGGGCATTACAGTATAAGATTCGTTGTCTTCTTTCTGCCAATGTTATGCTGAGATATATTGCATTTCATGTAATATTATATATTATTTTTCCATCTGATTTACTTGGGAGATGACAGCAATCAAAAATTGCTTTTATCAGCAAAAGCTGCTGTAAGATCAGCTCTGTCTAGAACCACGTTTCGTCTAAAAAACAAACAAGGTAGACGGATATCACCTGACGAAACAAAATCGAAACTAAGAAAATAAACTCTTATGTATTTCACTTATAATGAACAATGATAACGAATAAAGATGCCTAGACAGTATATGGTGCAAGAGTAATATCTTTCAATCTAGGTATACTCGTTACTTTCATCAAGAACTATGTTTGGAAAGAACTTAAAGCTTAGGTCACCGACTTCGATTTTGCAACGACCGTTCGCGAAATATAGAGAAAGTCAGTGACTACTCTAATACCTCGATACAGGGTATCCGGTGTTAAAAATTCTTCTAAAGAAATGTACGCGTACATTGCATTCAATGATGCAATGACACAGAAACATCACTTTAAGAATATGCTTGAGTGATTTTTAGAATTGAAAAATTGTATAATCTTATCGGAGATTAGTTAATTTAGGGTAGCTTTTCTTCCTTTTGTCACGTACATTTTTTATTACATTGCCTATTGACATAGGACGCTACAAAACATTTTCAAAACGGACATGCACTTTATGAAATGCATTAACAAGTGTGTAATACATTGAAAAATAAGTCATTGATTGTGAATGTTAATTAATGGTTCATTAATTTGTGATTTCATCGGAAAGAGGCTAATTAAATTCCTAACAACTTTGCACAGATAATGAAGCTTCCGCTGAAGAGATAAATGAGCCATGCAGAGGTATGTTTAACTGCTGAAAACCTAACAAACGAACTGGTAACGATGGTCGAATCTTTCTTTCATAAAGAACCTTCGTTTATCAGTATATCTAAGCATATAAAGAGGAACATGCCTGACCAGACAATATTATTTCACCCATCTCTGACCTGGCAGAAAATGAGGATTCAGACATCAGCATCTCTAGCGAGATATATACTTCCCTGCTTGGCTGGCTCTCACTGGTTGTGTTGATACTGGCAGATACTCGGCATACTGCAGTCACAACACTGAGAGCGTATTAACCTTCACCCCGACGGCGGCCCACAACGGAAAGATTCTTCAGTGCCGAGTTTCCGGACACAAATTTTCTAGTTTCAATCAGATCCAAGAAGCTATACTCGATGTAAGATGTAAGTCAAGTAGAAATCAGGTCCATAACTAGGACTTTTACGGGGGGGGGGGGAGGAGATGGTGGACCTTTCTTGGGGAGTGACGCGACCGAGCGGATCACGGTTTGCGAGAGGTATATTTTTAAAAGTAATATCAATCAATTTTCACCTCTAATGGTTTAGTTTGATGAGTGAAGCTTTTGCATTTTGAGAGTTGAAATGTAGCGATATGGTGCATAATTTTGGCAGAATGTTGTGGAAATTTTAAGTCAAAAGAGTACGCCTATACGTTGGTTATTTATTTTCAGTTGCAAGAAAAAGCGTCGAATAAACTAAATTCTGTTATTGTTGCGTGGTTTTCTCATTCACTGATCAATATGTTTAAAAATCAATCAGTAATGTCATCATAATGTCATAATGTCATAATAATCATCAATAATGTCCAAGAGAGGGAGATTTGGGATTGGTTTGATATAAAAAACAAAACAAAGCAAACATAGCAACAAAAAAAAAAACTTGTTAGTGAATAAAATCCGTTAGTTAGTTTAGTTAGTTTACGTAGTTTAGTTTGTTTTCCTGCCTGTTCCGTATCTGCTTTTGTTCTTGTCCTTGTCATAATCCTTTCTTTCTGTTTGTTTCGCCTGACGTCATGATGTCAAAGTTTTCATACATTGAGTCCTTGACGGATCTTGAGATGCCCTTCATCTTCTAGAGTAATTCATAAAATTTACGAGCTATGCTTCTCTTGTGAATTCCTCTTTTCCATGGAAGAGTTACAAAATAAAATTGTATTGCGTACTTGTTTATTTATCTAAAAACAAAGCTGATATCATTATAATTGTATCCATGCTTTGTTGAAACTTATGTGATTCAAAGTTCCTTATGTACTCATGTAAGCGTTATGTATATTGGTTTGTATTACTTTATGTGGAAATAAAATCACTTGAATTGAATATTTTTACAATCCATACGAGCAGGAGCCTGTTCCTTTTATCTCGTCACGTGTTCAATCGTCACGTGATTAATTTCGATCTGCACTGACGTTGAGCTTTAAACTCTCAAGTATATTGCTTATTCGTGTGTGTGGTCCTATGGAAAACACGATACTTTAACCTGAATTATGACTTTTTCCGCAATCTCTTCTTTCTCACATTCGTAGACCCTCCTGGTGATGGTATAATATTGGTTAGGTTCCACGAGGTCTGGAACAGACGCACACCTGACAATGTCATCGTCACGTGTCACGTGAACCCGGAAGACCTCCCCAGTCCCTTCATCCACACGTTTACCATAGAAGTGGAGAACCTTCGTGGATGTTCCTCCTGCTCCAACGCCTACAGTCGACTGCCGATGACAAACACCACTTCGGCGAGTCTGGACTACTATCCTGACAGGTGCATCTGTGTCAGGTGCACCGGCACCAGTGAGCTGGGCTCGACCTCCTCTCTGGCCACGTTCTGTCCGCAAGGTAAGTTAATTGCTGCACAGCAGTCAAGATTTAGGTTATCGTGGCATTAATAGAACGTTGGTGTTTTAATGGGCTTTCAACCAGAAGGTCATGGTTTGAGCTCTAGGTTGGAACGTATGTCAATATTCAAGATACTATATCAATACTCTTAATCATACCTTTATTTAAATATGTATTGCACGATTATCATACGTATAGGCCTAGATTTTTTCTTACTATAAAAAGATACAGATAGAGGTTACTAATGTCTAATCATTGACATAACGTGTACTTCAATGTATGTACAGTCTGTAAATACAAACACAATAAGGATACTTCCTGTCTGTCATAGAGGGACAAACATTCATCAAAATTACTTCTCTAGCTAATTCTCTTAAAATAGAAAGGGCGGGGCAGGGAGAGACCGACATTCCACAAAAGCCTATACAGAGTAAAGAGAAGCGAATAAAAGCGTGTAACTATTATGTTTGTGTATAATATGTTTCTATTTCAAACGAAGTGTGATTGTAGATTGATTTCTTGTTGTTTTCAGGATTACCGGTATGTCGTCATTTCTGGGATCATGTGATAAAATGTCGAGTAACAGCACATAATTAAAATTTTTGTCATTCTAAATGTCACAGGACCGCCTACAGATGGCGTCATATCAATTGACGTGCAGGATCAAATCGAAAACCAGGTGACATCTGGTCTGATCATCACGTGTAAGGTCTCAGATCAGCCCAATCCGGTCTTCCACACTTACACGATCCAAGCAGACAGCGTGATCCTGTCCGCTACCAACTCCCCTTCGACAACTCTTCGTCCAGTACCCGACAGGTGCATCAACATTAAATGCACTGGAAACAACGGATATGGATTGACATCTTCGGCGCTCAGATTTTGTCCTACAGGTGTGAAACTTAATATTTACTGCAACTGACAGTCATAAGTCATTCCTCATTGATCGAAACCTCCATGTCGACTTCAATCCACTTTATGTTATGATACCGAATGACGTAAAACATATCGCTAGTATATTGTTTCTTTCGAATCATAAGATGATTGTTCATGGTTAGATTTGATTGAAGGTCTTCCATGCAGTTAAAAGTGTGAGAGCTCATGATAATAAAATGTATAAGGAGTAAGACATCCCCTATAGAATCTCCATCGATAATGAATTTTCGACCCAAATCTTTTGTAAGTGTAATGATTATTGACCCATGGTTTTGTCACTTTTTCCATTTTTTAAAGCATCAAGCAACCCGAGAGGACTGCGTGCACGACCACCTCAGAATGATGTACCACGTCAGGTGACCATTAGTTTTCCTCATCCATAAAGGTGGGTAACCTTTACTGTTTACAGCCCATTGACAGGGATATGCCTTAAGATCTTGCGTTATTCCTTAAACTCTGTGTGACAAAATAATGCAATAGCAAGCGACCCAGAACCAACCAAACACTAAGGTATCCTATTCGCTTTTCGCTATTCTTTAAAATTTGTGCCTTGGAACTTGATCTCTCTTATTATTTGTCTGCTCTTTTGGGCATAATATGTGTTTGGATTTCACCACTTTCTGTTGCTGTTGGCACCAATGTGTTATGTTTTACACCAATTTATCATGTTTTAAGATTGTAAAAGCATTTGTGCTCAGTTATCAAAAATGTAAAGGAAAACTTCATACTTCTCTTCAAACATCTGTGAAATTTCTGATATGATCTGATTGCTGATTCATGTGGTTGATTAAAGATGTAATCATTTGGCCCTTTCAATTCAATTTTTCATTAAATTTCCAGAAAATTACACATCTATTGGATAGATTTTTTAAAACACAAATCGAAATATTGAAATGACAGATGCTTGAAGATTCATCAATAACTCCAATGTAAAACACCGTCAATGCACCTTTTATTAAGAGTCTCACAGGATAGGCCATGCAGAGTCGAATATACATACTAAATATATTTATACATTGTGTTTTCCTGTTTACCAACCATCAACTTTCGACTTGATAAGTGATAACTATACCTGAATCTTTAATAACTTCTCTCGTCTAATCCTCTTTCATGTAGATTGAAGCCCAGGACACCGAATGGGGAAAATCCCGATCTATGGATTATGCGTATTTACACTCGGCAAGCTCTCAGAGAGGGAGTGTGTGTGTGTTTGTGTGTGTGTGTGTGTGTGTGTGTGTGTGACATGAATGAGATGTTAACCAATTTAATACATGTAGTTTATCATCTAATCGAGAAAGCATGAAGAATTTAGTAATCAAGCGCGATGCTAATATTTCAGTGTCGTTCATATGAATGTCAAATGCCGAGTTACACCGACCAGTCACCATAATTGCTGAAGTAAAGCTGTTAGCTGTATTTTGACGAGTGAATGTTTCAGCTTAAATTGACAGCGAAATGATCAGTGAGAAAGGTATCTTCTTCCAAATGTTGTAATGAGTATCAAGATCTCTGACTCGGATTAGTAAAATATTTGACAAGCTAAAGATGGTAAATCATTCTAATCTTTCGACACACGAAAGTTAGTGTATAAACTAATATACATGTTTTGTTCTCATATGCCATCTTAATGTAACTGATACTTCTTGTCATTCTGAAAAAGTTAATATAAATCTGATGTCTACAAATAACCACGTAAAAGACACGTTATAGACGGTGAGAGAGAAACAAAACGAGTCTTCTTTCAAATTTCGATCCCCTGTTTTCCACCACTGTGCATTCTGTGCAAAATCTTGTGTAAAGACAAGGGCTTTTGGCGGGATCCGAACTTTCTAACATGTCTATAAGGAAGGCTTGTTGGAATATGGTAGTTGACAACTTACTATGCCACCACAGGCTCATTGCTTCAATATATTGATGTAGATATTTGAAATTTGAATAAATTGAATGAGTAACGCCTAGGAATGTTCCCCGTTAAACCCTTGTCCAGAGTACTCACTCCCAACAGTTTACTTCACGAGTTTGATACTACAAAACAAACACTAGTTTCATTTATGAAAAATAATAAGAAGTTACATGTCACCTTTTTTTCAGGTACAAGACATTTAAAGCTTACAGAACATTCTTCTCGAAAAGAATCTACTTCAATAGCGATTACAAGGGAATCGAAAAAACTTAAAGCCATGAAATTTTGTGAAGAGACCTTATGTAATCCATGTCATAATTAGGAAGCGAATGTAGGGGGGGGGGGACAATACGAGAAAGGAACATAAGGTTTATAACATCTCCCTTTTCTATAATTCATATCATCGTATGTTTTTTTTTTTGTGCTTTGCGTCAGTTTTGCACCTTGCATATTTGTCAAATGCCTAATGCAAAATGTACTTCTCATGGAAATATCGTGAAATAAATTAACTAACCTGAACCTATAGATATTTGTGTACTTGTGGTCATACATAAATATTCTGCCTGTAACTGTGAATCACATAATCTTCCTGGAAAACAAGAAATATATATGAAAATAAAAGGCATATGACTAAACACGCACACACACACACGCACACACACACACACACACACACATATATATATGTATGTATATTAGACATGATGTATATTGTACGTATATGTCAATATACATGTACCATATGTGTATATGCATATATTATGTAATTGTATATATGTATAAGCCTACATATATTACATAGAAATGCCGAAGAAAGGAATGTGTGGCAGCAAGACGTTCTTCTATTTGTTTTTTTTTCAGTTTTTGGCTTTTATCCATAGATCTTTATGTATAAACATGCATGAATCTTATAGTCATAAATACAATGCACAAACAAAATCTCATTGCATATAATGTGTAGATATACATGACTGTCATGTAAATATAATCTTTATATATTTGTATGCGGAAGGAGTCTTATGAAAAACGGTATTACACTTGAAAGAGCAGTATTTCATGTTTTTTGCATTTCCAAAAGTGTATTTATCAACATATCTGATGTAAACATTACAAGGAAGGAAAGTAATCATTAATTTAATAATCTTAGTATCAGACTTGGACGTAGATCAAAATAAAGATTTTTATCGGAACCTAGACGAGTGATTACTCCTCGAAGAACACTAATCGGCGCACGTGATGAGTTTCCGTTCATTGTTTTCTCAATCAACACAATTTTATCTTTCTCAGGGAACCTTGCCTTTTTTTAAAATAAAATCGGCAACAAAAGAAATGTGCAAACAACAATCGTTGATACTTAAACGACTACGGATGCAATCAAGATTAGAGGACAAAGTGACTTCGCAAAGGACATTTTCACGGAAATCCTCTCCTTGGGATTAAATTCTGAGGTGAATATCTAATTTTGTCGGTTTTGACAATGTCTGAAAGTAAATCGTCTTTTGCAAATGCTCCTACGAGTGAAATAATGGGAAGTATTTGAGCAAGTAAAAAAAAAATAGTATGATACCAATAATATCTTGAATGATTTGATAGGTTCATCTCATCATAAGTTTAGATGGCTCTCATGGAAAGCTATGAATTCTCCGAGATATATCCTGACAATCGAAACTGTATACACTCTCCTTTCTTCCATCCACGCAGATCTCGAATGGTTATCGTCAGAGATGTCGGGGAACATTTTGCCTGGAGTCGTTGCCTCAACAAATCACCTGGTTCTGGCTCTTGTATTGGGTTTCTTTACTCTACAGCATGGAGGTATGATATATAAAATGAAGGAAAACGAAACGAAATTAATCGATGCGTGTGATTAGCAACTCGAATTCCACAGTACATTCAGTACCACTAAAAGAGAAACAAATGATTTTATATAAGACCATTCTATTATTTGGTTAAGAGTAAATGTATATATCTTTCAAATCCTTTAACTCTCAAAGTAAAACCGTACATACCGCCTTCCCATTTCATACCTATTCATGCGACAATACCTATCATTTTCACAATGGTATCAACTTTCATGACATGAGAATAGCCCCAAATTTCAATAGAATAACGCCATGTTTGACGTATTTCACGGGGGCCTGCAGTTGTAAGGAAACGAATGAACAGACTTACAGAAAAATAAAACGCCCAAAGTTCTTTCTTTCGAAAATGTGATGTAAGAAAAACCTAATTATCTTATTTCTTCATTTAATTGCCTTTAATAGCTATTGCGAGTGAAGTGGTGACCAGTCCAACTTCTATCACCCATGCGGAAGGTCAGACAGCCTTTCTTAGATGTCACGTTGAGGGTGTAATGAGCCCATCTTTCTCCTGGGATTACTACAACTATGACTGCCCGAATAATTATCTGTTTCAAAATGGCGTCAGGCATTGCAACAACTCCATCTTCTGGTCTAATTTCGAGGTGAAGGAGAATATTAGCGCGGGAATATCCTTGTTGATCATAACCGACCTCCGCGTCTACCACGCCGGCGTCTACACCTGCCGAGTTGGTTCCAATCAGTCCCGATCCACGCTAAGCGTTGAAAGTAAGAGCTTATAAAATCAAGTTGATGGTACTTTCTTATATCTTTAGAATGCAGGCAAATGGACTACTGTAATATCTGAAGATTGTGTAGAAATTACTTTTTGTTTTTTAGAATTTGTATTGTGTACATAACATCCGCTTCCATAATCCACAAACTTAAGTGAACGGAAAAGTAAATTGCTTCAAAATAAAGATATTATACTTATATTATACTTATAACTTGACCATTCATGAAAACTGCATTACACTGAGTCGTGAGTCTGTGCGCTGCGATTGGCGATATGTAACTTTTAAAAATATTCAATTTGTAAGATTTCACCTCTCTGTGCGCAGCGCATTCGAGGAAGAAAAAGGACGGGCTTCAAACCAGCAAAGTTTTTTGAATGAAGACAAGAAAATTCACATAATAAAATGTTGGGATATCTTTGCATCGACCTTCGTGCTTGCAGTTGAAATTCTATATCATAAATCATACATAATGATCTTGAGGCCTTGTTCTTTCGGGTTACAGAATTTCTCTTCGAATGGTTTGGCATCTATATCAGCATAGCTTGGGAAAGATCACATAATTATTATTTTAATCCATACCCCTAGCAACCATCAGGATTCAAACTACGATGCATCGTTGTAAAATTATATTACCTAAGGACACTGATATACGTGGTTATTTGAATTATAGATAGCCTTTCCAATGAGAGCACATTACTGTTTAGGTGATGAAGTGTTTTGAAAAAAAAATAACACAAAATATCGGTGTGATGACTTCTCTGGCCCTTAATTCTCGCATCCAGGAAAGGCGAACATGTCGCTGAACGTGCCAAATCGGCTGTCTGCCAACGAGCCCGCCACAGCAGTGTGTTCAGCCGTGGCTGGACTTCCGGCGGAAGCACTATCTTGGTATCTAGACGGCGTACCATTGAACGAGGGAGTCATCTCGACGTCATACCACAATGAATACTCACGAGAGAATATCTATGAATTAGGATGACCGGAAATATTTTAGAAGATTCATGGAATGCATTGGAATTATTCCTGATGGGTAGATGGCTAATAGATTATACTATATACAGAATATCGCGCTGATGAGACATTGTTTAGTGGACATACTGGCGGCTTCTTCACAAAATTTTCCATGAGAATTTCTGCCCCGGAAAGACTCTTGCAACTTCAGTATTCGCAGGTTATGATGAGAATCTATGATTTCTTCTCATCTATGCGGCAGGTTTGGTCTTTGGTCGTATGTCGTCTGGAGTCATCAATATACTGGGCACGGTGTCAGTCAGACTGGACCTATCGTGGGAAAAAAAATGGAGTAGATACTGGAGTTTCAACCAATAAATACGATATAATAATTAACTGAAAAAAAAAAACTCACATGATTTCATGACTTAAACAAATTGACAAATAAGGTCTTATGTTTTTTATTGTAATATGTGAATTGATGATATCTGACTATTAATTCAGAATATGTCTTTCAAGCACTGTATCTAGCTATGGTATATGCACGTGTTTAATTGAGAGTAAATGTAAAAAATAGCATATATGATATGACTGACCACCAACTATTTTCATTACTGCGGTAAGTACCATGTCAAGTCCATTTAATCAAAAAGAAATATGATTTCCTTTCAAGGGCTACAGATTTTGATAATCTTAATTAGAATTAGTACACCAATGTGCGTCGAACTTATCAACTTTCTCATTTACCCCTGCACAGAGGGTGGTGACTGAAAAGTTAATCCCGTCAAAATAAGATTTGACCACCAGAGTAATTGCCATCTAAACTGACAAATCGTAGTGAGCAAAGCATCTTCGATGGAAGATGGAATCTATATGATTATTGTCTAATTGTCGAGATCACACGGAGTTCAACTTTGAAACAATCATCAACGTGCAAATCTTGACTGCTCGCCATAGGACATGTGTGACCTTTGCCCTACATTCTGGATGTGCAGATGAAAAGCGTCATTTTCGTGGCATCAATGGACGAGAAATCTGATTTCAACAACGCCATAACGAAGCCGATGTTCAGATCGTACAACAAGACGAGTTCGGTGCATTTTCAATCTTCACGGATTTATTTATTACCCAGATAATCAGGCATCTCGTACTGATTTCTGATCAGCATCAGTTTGGCAGACATAATTCGTCTCTCAACAAACCCTCTAATTTGGTACGATTTAAGTTGACCGCTTAATTTACAGGTATGTATAAAATATGGTAAATAGCTCCAGTGGACTATTTTTCTTTGCGACAGGTTTCACATGTACATGTTTGCTACAGCTTTTTACTTCCGTTAACCTATTTTTTGAAGGGAAACCTAACTGAGAAACATACACATTTTCTGCCTGCTATGCGCAGGTCCTGTATAAGGATAGAATGTCGTGACAAAAATTGGTATTAAAATAGTTCCAGTTCTTTTTTCAGTTGCCAATATGCTGATGTTAAATGCGTATTGAAATTGTGGTTCATGGGCTTGAACATTCCACATTATACATTTGAAACAGAATATCACACATACCTTCTTAAACGAAATTAATAATGTAAAGCATAGCTTTATATTCATCCAGAGATAATCATAGGAGTATCTCATTCTTTGTAACCCATTAAGAGAACAGAAACAATACTCGTCATCACAAATTCTTCCAGCCCCGGGTTGATATTCGACATATGGATAAATGTGTAATTATATATATATATATATATATATATATATATATATATATATGTATATGTATATAATTCATATTTACGTTATAATATATTATAGACTATGTGGAAGAAATTGAGACGGACGTTGCTTTCAAGATTAATTTCTTCCACACATACACACATACATTTTACAATTAGACACCGGTTTGGAGATCGGGACCAATTTTTCGCATTATCAATACATGATTATTGTATCTAGGATACATATGCATGTCAGTTGTCAACTGAAGGAAAGTTAATAACAGAAGGAATGAAACCTAACTTTGGGGAGGGGGGGGGGGCTTAAATCACTCACTTGAATTTGAGATACTGTTCCCGCGCGGAATGATATTTTTTTTTTTATGATAGTGTGCGCTTGAACGGAAACGAACTTTCACCTACATTTCAGAGAGAGATAGAAAAGGCTACTCTGAAAATAAATTGCCGATACCATCACAGAATTCAGCAAGGGTAGCAACAGAGCAATATTTTTGTGAGGCATTAATGACCATAAACTTTGATATTGACGTTTTGTGTGGTATTAAAACGAAATCTAAGATAACCCTTGGTCCATGCAGAGCACGAACGTATGAAGGAAGACATTCATTTTCACATAGCGGACTCCCTACGAACAGATGATCTAGAATGATCGCAATAATTTCGGGTAAAATCTCTTGGATATCAAATTTTAATTAAACTTCATCAGAGGTGATTCTACTTTTGTCTACGAATATAAGAAATGCAATAAACTGCTGGTTTAACAAGATTGGAGTGTTTTGAAAAGTTAAGAAGCATCTATACATTTCTGCCAAATACGCGCTAATGCAAAGTCACCTTTATAAAGTATAAGTTGGAAAATGTATGCAGTTTTATACATATCTGCTAATTTGGTGTCTCCTTTTAGTTTTGTGTGTGACAACTTCTATCGGAAATGTCCAGGAGAATGTATCGTTTTGAGGGGAAATACAAAATAATAAGACGGAAGTCACCCAAATCCATACTTTTGAAACTTTGGTACCAAACAATATAGAAGACATTTTTTTCATTGTGTAGTGAAATATGTCATGTAAACGACAAGTCTGTCTGAAATGTAGAATAAACAGGGGCTTTTGATAAATGGTTTTTACCCTCTTGATGAGAGATTATATGATATTTTAGGACATCTTTAGATTACATACTCAAACTTAAATACTTCCATGACGGTGCACAAAGAGCAAGACATTCAATGGGTGCCATAGGAATGTGTGCAGCGTTAGAGTGACCGGAATTTTTGTTAAAATGATACGAGCTCATTTTTGATTTCTTGCAATTGTTTTTTGCTTTCAAGCACGTACCTATTCAACAAGTTTGCTAAAGAAAGCAATGCTGACAATTTAATTGTTGAGTATAAATCATATCAATTCTTGTGTATATTTCTTCCCTACAAGAATAAAGCCAAAGTTAGGAGCCCGTGAGACGAAAAAAAAAAAAGGCAAATTAAAATAGTTCCAGCAGCTGTAGCAGCGGCCTTAAGGGTTGAATGTAGTATCGTCTGCTAGAATGGTTGAATGATTACTTTTAATCACAATTATCTATCCATTTAAAGGATTTTTTGGTTTGATTTTGGAGTCACTCCCCAGAGTGAAATACCTCATAATATGCTTTCGCATCAAATTATAAACTTTCTGTTCAGTCGCAAGAATCGTGGATTTAAAATGTGTGGAAGCTGGCAATTGAAAATGAGTTTACCTTACTCGTAACTGTCAAAATCGGTTTTTATTGGAATTCTGGTAAGACTTATTAGCCATGTGAATATTTACCACCCCATGGTTTCATATCGTAGAATTTATGTCAAAATTGTCACAGGTATTTGCGAGGAAGAGAATGTCTTACCTCTTTACGTATGTTATATGTTCCTCCTTTAAAATATCCACAGGTTGTCTTGCCAATGAATTGCAATGCATATCAAAGGGGCGGAATGATACAGTCAGATCATCCACATTTGACGGAAGTCACCTTCCAATAAAATGTGGGTAAATCACTGAAGAATACAAAATTCTGAGGAAGTACTGACATGCGTGAGCAATCCACACATCACGGCAAAAGACTTCAATCTATTATACTCGAAATAATGTGCAACGCTGGAGGAAAAACATCGTTTTAGTTTGTTCTGAGACGATTTTGTAGTACGTCGCGACTCCGTGTACAGAAAACGAAAAGAACCTTCGCTCATCAGACTGTCTATGGAAACACAACAGTGTATAGGTAGTTTGCAATATTTTCTCTTCAAAATGTCTCAGTCTCGCCTGTGGTGGAATGTCTTCGTAGGCACCTCAACTCTTCATACCTACAAAATTTGTGTAAGTTAACAGCTACCGTTACGGACAAACGTGCGTTACAGTGGTTGGAATGACCGTATCTTTTCTGCCTGTGGTTTGCCGAAAAAGATTTCATCTTTTGAAATATTTTGTTTCTTCGTAACGCTGGATTTTTCTGTGAGGTCATTGCTATCAGTCATAAGTTTTATCTTGGATGGATGATGTAAGACGAAGACTGCCAAGAACTGCGTTTTTAGTTGTGCAAACAATAACGTAGGACGGATGTCACCTGATTTGACAGAATCGAAACTGATGAATTAAATTCACGTACCTTTGCTTGTAGAGAGAAAAATAGTGAAGACTGAGACGTCCCAAGCTTCTGGTGCTAGATCAAGATCATCTTGCTGCCTAATGTACTCATTATTTTGATATGTAAGTACATTATGAATGAATCAAACGTTTAATTCAGGAGATTGAATTATCTGAAGACACTTCGCGAAGTTTAAAAACAGATTGCGGCTACTCTATTATTGGAATAGGGTATCCGACGTTGAAAATTCCTTGAAGCCAAATGTAAACAAATTGTATACAATGATATAATTACTAATAAAAAACACTCTTCGACAAACTTTCAGTCAATCTTTAAGTTTTAAAGACGTGGAATGTTTCAAAATATGACTTGATTTCAAACAGTTTTTCGTCCTACTGTCACGTTCACTTGTATATGCATTTTGAGTTTACATTGGTGGCTACAAAACATATTTGGAACCTGAACTTGCGTTACCTTAACATTAATAAACGTACATTATCCTGGGTAATCATGACTGAGTTTCAGAAATTCAGGCATCGCTCAATAAAACATATAATCCCCTTTAAAGGATAAAGAGATCAGTTTTAATGTTGCACAGATTCTAAGCCATTTTAAATGACAAAGCTGATAAAGAGACACAGCTGTGCATATTGCACATGCACGAAACAAACGGGGATCGAAGGTAGACGAATTTTCAATTCAGCAAAAAGGTAACGGCATCATTTTTGGGAAGCATAATTAGAAAAACAGAACTGACCGATCATTTCTTGAGTGTATTTCAGACCAGGCAGAAAATGACAAGTCCGTTACCAGCATCTCTAAGGATAGGTACTTCCCTGAGTGGCTGGATCTTACTGGTTGTGTTGATACTGGCAGGCACTCGGCACACTGCAGCCACAACTCCGAGAGCGTATTAACTTTCACCCCGACGGCGGCCCACAACGGAAAGATTCTCCAGTGCCGAGTTTCCGGACACAAATTTTCCAGTTTCAATCAGATTCAAGAAGCTATACTCGATGTAAGACGTAAGTCCTTGAAAATGAAGCTGCGACGTAATGTAGAAAATACTGAATAACGATGGAAATGTACAAGAACCGTCAAAAATCATTCTTATACTCCACACAAATACAGAATTGCATGAAGTGCTTTATGTCTGATAGTGATTTTGCTTCGACTTTACCTCTTTACGTACAATTTCAATTTTTTAATTCTTGGTAAGTTTAAGTAGGCCTGTTTTTTTTTTTTGTGTCTGTGTGTGTCTGTGTGTTGTCGGTGTATGTGTGTGTGTGTGTGTGTGTTGCTGAACACAAAACTGTACTTTGACTATTTAGTCTCAGATTTTCCATGAATATTATCATCTTTATTCCTTTTTCTTCCTTCCCAAATCCCCTCCCCAAACATCCGTAGACCCTCCTGGTGATGGTGTAATATCCGTTAGGTTCCACGAGCTCTGGAACAGACGCACACCTGACAATGTCATCGTCACGTGTCACGTGAACCCAGAAGACCTCCCCAGTCCCTGCATTCACACG
This sequence comes from Diadema setosum, assembly GCA_033980235.1. Lineage (NCBI taxonomy): Eukaryota > Metazoa > Echinodermata > Echinoidea > Diadematoida > Diadematidae > Diadema > Diadema setosum. The sequence continues at coordinate 34,805,557 of CM067060.1, forward strand.
TTTACCATAGAAGTGGAGAACCTTCGTGGATGTTCCTCCTGCTCTAACTCGTACAGTCGACTGCCGATGACAAACTCCACTTCGGCGAGTCTGGACTACTATCCTGACAGGTGCATCTGTGTCAGGTGCACCGGCACCAGTGAGCTGGGCTCGACCTCCTCTCAGGCCACGTTCTGTCCGCAAGGTTAGTTGCTGCACAGCAGTCAAGATACATAGTGCCATTAATAGCGGTTTTAATGGTGTTTAAATGGTGTTCAGTGGTGTGATAAAATGTTGCGTAACAGTACATAATTTTGTCATTCAAAATTTTCAAAGGACCGCCGACAGATGGCGTCATATCAATTGACGTGCAGGATCAAATCGAAAACCAGGTGACATCTGGTCTAATCATCACGTGCAAAGTCTCAGATCAGCCTAATCCGGTCTTCCACACTTACACGATCCAAGCAGACAGCGTGATCCTGTCAGCTACCAACTCCCCTTCGACTACTCTTCGTCCAGTACCCGACAGGTGCATCAACATTAAATGCACTGGAGACAACGGATATGGATTGACATCTTCAGCGCTCAGATTTTGTCCTACAGGTGTGAAACTTAATATTTACTGCAACTGACAGTCATTAGTCATTGCTCATTGATCGAAATCTCCATGTCGACTTCAGTCCACTTTATGTTATGCTACCGAAATGACGTAAAACATATCGCTAGTATATTGTTTCTTTCGAATCATAAGATGATTGTTCATGATTAGATTTGATTGAAGGTCTTCCATGCAGTTAAAAGTGTGAGAGCTCATGACAATAAAATGTATAAGGAGTAAGACATCCCCTGTAGAATCTCTATCGATAATGAATTTTCGACCCAAATCTTTTGTAAGTGTAATGATTATTGACCCATCTATTTTTGTCACTTTTTCCATTTTTTAAAGCATCAAGCAACCCGAGAGGACTGCGTGCACGACCACCTCAGAATGATGTACCACGTCAGGTGACCATTAGTTTTCCTCATCCATAAAGGTGGGTAACCTTTACTGTTTACAGCCAATTGACAGGGATACGCCTTAAGATCTTGCGTTATTCCTTAAACTTTGTGTGACAAAATAATGCAATAGCAATCGACCCAGAACCAACCAAACACTAAGGTATCCTATTCGCTTTTCGCTATTCTTTAAAATTTGTGCCTTGGAACTTGATCTCTCTTGTTATTTGCCTGCTCTTTTGGGTATAATATGTGTTTGGATTTCACCACTTTCTGTTGCTGTTGACACCAATGTGTTATGTTTTACACCAATTTATCATGTTTTAAGATTGTAAAAGCATTTGTGCTGAGTTATCAAAAATGTAAAGGAAAACTTCATACTTCTCTTCAAACATCTGTGAAATTTCTGATATGATCTGATTGCTGATTCATGTGGTTGATTAAAGATGTAATCATTTGGCCCTTTCAATTGAATTTTTCATAAAATTTCCAGAAAATTACACATCTATTGAATAGATTAAAAAAAAAACACAAATCGAAATATTGAAATGACAGATGTTTGAAGATTCATCAATAACTCCAATGTAAAACACCGCCAATGCACCTTTGATTAAGAGTCTCACAGGATAGGCCATGCAGAGTCGAATATATATACTAAATATATTCATACATTGTGTTTTCCTGTTTACCAACCATCAACTTTTGACTTGATAAGTGATAACTATACCTGAATCTTTAATAACTTCTCTCGTCTAATCCTCTTTCATGTAGATTGAAGCCCAGGACACCGAATGGGAAAAATCCCGATCTATGGATTATGCGTATTTTAACTCGGCAAGCTCTCAGAGAGAGAGTGTTTGTGTGTGTGACATGACTGAGATGTTAACCAAGTTTATCATCTAATCGAGAAAGCATGAAGAATTTAGTAATCAAGCGCAATGCTGATTATTCTAGTGTCATTCACATGAATGTTAAATATCGAGTTACACCGACCAGTCACCAAAATTGCTTATCTTAAGCTGTTAGCTGGATTTTGACGAGTAAATGTTTCAGCTTAAATTGACATAGCGAAATGATCAGTGAGAAAGGAATCTTCTTCCGAATGTTGTAATGAATATCACGATCTCTGACTCAGATTAGTAAAATATTTGACAAGCCACAAATGGTAAATCATCCTAATCTTTTGACACTAGGAAGTTACTGTATAAACTACTAAGTGGTATATTTTTCGTTCTCATATGCTATCTTATTGTAACCGATACTTCTTGTCATTCGGAAACAGAAATATCTTCTACAAATTCTACAAATAACCACGTAAAAGACACATTTTAGAAGGTGAGAGAGAAACAGAACGAATCGTCTTTCACATTTCGATCCCCTGCTTTCCACCACTGTGCATTCTGTGAAAAATATTGTGCAAAGACAAGGGCTTTTGGCGGGATACGAACTTTCTAACAAGTCTATAAGGAAATATATAGTGATGCATTGAATGCATAAACGCTGAAACGAAATAAGCCAAAAGGCTTGTTGGAATATGGTATTTGACAACTTTCTATGCCACCACATGCTCATTGTTTCAATATATTGATATTTTATATTTGAAGCAATTGAAAGAGTAACGCCTAGGAATGTTCCCTGTTAAACCCTTGTCCAGAGTACTCACTCCCAATAGTTTACTTCACGAGTTTGATACTACAAAACAAATGCCATATTTTTATTTATGAAAAATGATAAGATGTTACATGTCACATTTTTTTCAGGTACAAGACATTCAAAGATTATAGAACATTCTTCTCGAAAAGAATCTACTTAAACATGGATTCATAAGGGAATCGAAAGAAACTTAAAGACATGACAATTTGTGAAAGAGGCCTTAAGTAATCCATGTCATAATTAGCAAACGAATGTGGGGAGGGGGTACAACACGAGAGAGGAATAATATAAGGTTTATAACATCTCCCTTTTTATGCCTCCGCCACGAAGTGGTGCCGGAGGCATTATGTTTTCGGGTTGTCCGTCCGTCCGTCCGTCCGTCCTTCCGTCCGTAATGAATTTTGTGGACAGCGTAACTAAAAAACCTTTTGAGGTATCCTAATGAAACTTGGCATGTGTGTGTATTAGGGGTGAAGTTGTGCCTATCAACTTTTGGGTGCACATGCTCAAGGTCAAAGGTCAAAAGGTCAAGGTCAAATACGTAAAATTTCACTATTTCCACCATATCTATGCAATGCCTGAAGATATTTTCTTGAAACTTAGTGTATACATGTATTACCCAATAAAGATTCTTTGGTGAAAGTTTGGGGTCATGAGGTCAAAGGTCAAAGGTCAAAAGGTCAAGTAAAAATATTAAAACTTAACTTTTTTCTCTGTATCTTGGAAATTGTTCAAAGTATCTTCATGGAACATACATGTACTGACTGGCAGTGATTATCTAGAGAATTTAGGGTTCATGGGTCAAAGGTCAGGGGTCAAAGGTCAAGGGCAACACTTCAAAATTTTACTATTTCCCTCATATTTATGCAATGCCAGCAGGATTATCTTTTTTTTTTTACACTTGGTGTATGCATGTATAACCTAATAGAGATTCTCTGGAAGCTTTCTTTTTTCTTCTTTTTTTTTAGTTTGCCTCAAAGGTGAAAAGGTCAAAGATCAAGGGAAAGTGCTGAACTAACTTTTTCCTCCATATCTCAGAAGTGGCTCAAGTTATCCTGAAACTTACTACGTATTTATGCATGTTGTGCCTGACAGTGATTATCCTATGAATTTTAGGGTCAAAGGCCAGATGAAAATGGTAACAATGAACTTTTCATTATAGAAATTGCACTTTTTCTCCATACCTTGAAAATTACTCAATGCATAAACTATGAATGGGTCAAAGTCAAGTTAAAGTCCTTAAATCCCCAAGTACATGCTCTCCTATTCATCCAATTAAACCTAGGTCAAGGAAGATGAACATTCAACACATTTGTGACAAACTTGTCATTTTAATATTTTGCCAATTTTGTGAAAATGTAATCACACATTGTCTACATGTAATATAGACCTATTAGGAGAATCGTGCATTATGGCGGAGGCATACCAGTCGCCTTAGCGACATTTCTAGTCTATAATTCATATCATCGTATGATTTTTTGCTTCGCGTCAGTCTTGCACCTTGTATATTTGTCAATAGCCTGATGCAAGATGTACTTCTCATGGAAATATCGTGAAATAAATTAACTGAACTGAACCTACAGATATTTGTGTACTTGTGGTCATAATTATATAAATATTCTGCCTGTAACTGAATCACATAATCTTCCTGGGAAACAAGAAATATTGTATGAAAATAAAATGCATATGACTGAACAAACACGTACACACACACACACACACAGATATTATTATGTATATGTATATATATATATATATTATACATATATATACTATATTATGTATAATATATACTGTATATGTATATCAAGTATAAGTATATTAGACATATTCATATTGCACATATATGTCTATATACATGTACAATATTGATATACTAGTATATGAATATTTGCATATATATATATATATATATATACTATGATTTTTTGGTTCATTTTTTTTTTTTGCTTTTATCCTTAGATCTTATGTATAAACATGATTCTTAGTCATTAATACAATGCACAAATACAATCTCTTGCACATAGTTATTGTGTAAATGTACATGACTGTCATGTGTATAGTCTTTATATATTTGTATGCGGAAAGAGTCTTATGAAAAACGGTGTTGCACTTGAAAGAGCAGTATTTCATGTTTTCGCATTTCCAAAAGTGTATTTATTAACATTATCTGATATAAATATAGCAGTAAAAGCGAGTTAACGAATAATCTTAAAATGAGATTTGGACGTAGATCAAAATAATGATTGTTGTCGGAACCTAGACGAGTGATTACTCCTCCCTTGAGAGAAAACTAATCGGCGCACGTGATGAGTATCCGTTCATTGTTTTCTCAGTCAACACAATTTCGTCTTTCTCAGGGATCCTTGCCTTTTTACCAAATAAAATCGCCAACAGAAGAAATGTGGAATCAACAATCGCTAATACTTAAACGACTTCGGATGCAATCAAGATTAGAGGACAGAGTGACTTCGCAAAGGACATTTTCACCGAAATCCTCTCCGAACTTCTTGGGATTAAATTCTGAGGTGAACATTCTAATTTTGTCAGTTTTGACAGTAAATTGTGTTTTGCAAATTATCATACGACTGAGGTAATGGAAAGTATTTGAGCAAGTAAAAAAAAAATAGTATGATACCAATAATATCTTGAATGATTTGATAATTTCATCTCATCATAACTTCAGATATAGCTCTAATGGATGTAAAGCTACGAATTGGCCAAGATATATCTTGACATTGAAACTGTAAACGTTCTCCTTTCTTCCATCCATGCAGATCTCGAATGGTTATCGTCAGAGATGTCGGGGAACATCTTGCCTGGAGTCGTTGCTTCAACAAATCACCTGGTTCTGGCCCTTGTATTGGGTTTCTTTACTCTACAACATGGAGGTATGACATATAAAATGAAGGAAAAACGAAACGAAATTCATCGATGCGTGTGACTAGCAACTGAAATTCCACAGTACATTCAGTACCACTGAGACAGAAACAAATGATTTTATATGAGACCTCTTTTATTTGGTTAAGAGTAATATGTACATATATTTCAAATCTTTTAACTCTCAAAGTAAAACCGTACATGCCCCCTTCCCAATCCATACCTATTCATGCGACTCTACCGATCATTTTCACGATGGTATCAACTTTCATGTCAACTTTCATGACATGAGAATAGCCCCAAATTTTTATTGTAGTCACGCCATGTTTGTCGTACATGTATTTCAGGGGGCCTGCACTAGTAAGGAAACGAAATGAACAGACTAACAGAAAAATAAATCCATGAAATTCTTTCTTTCGAAAATGTAGTTTAAGAACCTAATTGTCTTATTTCTTCATTGAATTGCCTTTAATAGTTCTTGCGAGTGAGGTGGTGACCAGTCCAACTTCCATCACCCACGCGGAAGGTCAGACAGCCTTTCTGAGATGTCGCGTTGAGGGTGTAATGAGCCCGTCTTTCTCGTGGGATTACTACAACTATGACTGCCCGAATAACTATCTGTTTCAAAATGGCGTCAGGCATTGCAACGACTCCATCTTCTGGTCTAATTTCGAGGTGAAGGAGAATATTAGCGCGGGTTTCTCCCTGTTGATCATAACCGACCTCCGCGTCTACCACGCCGGCGTCTACACCTGTCGAGTTGGTTCCAATCAGTCCCGATCCACGCTAAGTGTTGAAAGTAAGAGAATATGGAATCAAGTTGATGGTACTTTCTTATATCTTTCGAATGCAGGCAAACAGACATTTATAATAACGCGATTAAATTAAATAATAAATATATATATATAAATAAATTAAATAATTATTATTTTAATCTATACCGCTAGCAACCATCAGGATTCAAACTACGTTGCATCGTTGTAAAATTATATTAGCTAAGAAAACTGATATACGTGCCTATTTGAATTATAGATAGCCTTTTCAATGAGAGCATATTACTGTTTAGGTGATGAAGGGGTTTTGAAAAAAAATAACACATAATATCTGGCCCTTAATTCTCGCATCCAGGAAAGGCGAACATGTCCCTGAATGTACCAAGTCGGCTTTCTGCCAACGAGCCTGCCACAGCAGTGTGTTCAGCCGTGGCTGGACTTCCGGCGGAAGCACTATCTTGGTATCTAGACGGCGTACCATTGAACGAGGGCGTCATCTCGACAACGTACATCAGTGAACACACACAGATGAATATCTATGAATTAGGATGACCGGAAATATTCTAGAAGATTCATGGAATGCATTGGAATTATTCCTGATGGGTAGATGGCGGATGGAATATGCTCTATATAGAATATCGCGCTGATGAGACATTGTTTAGTGGACAAACAGGCGGCTTCTTCACAAAATTTTCCATGAGAATTTCTGCCCCGGAAAGAGTCTTACAACTTTAGTATTCGCAGGTTATGATGAGAATCCATTTCATTTCATCTACGGCATATTTGGCCTTCGGTTACATGTCGTCTGGAGGCATCAATATTCTGGAAACGGTGTTAGTCTGACTGGATCTAACGAGCAGATACTGACGTTTTAGCCGATAAATATAATATAATATAATGACAACTGAAAAAAAACTCCACTTGAATTCATGTAATGTATCAAATAAATTGACAAATAAGATCCTAGTATGTCTTTTACTATAACATATGAATTGATGTTATCTGTCTATTAATTCACTTGTCTTTCAAGCTCTGTATCTAGCTTTATGTATATGCACATGTTTAATTGAATATAAATGTAAAAATAGCATATTATATACATATATACATATACAATAATATGACTGACAACCAAAGGTTTTAATTACTGCCATGCCAAGTCCATTCAATCAAAAAGAAATATAATTTCCCGTCAAGAGTTACAAATTTTGATAATTTTAATTAGAATTAGTACACCAATGTGCATCGAACTTATCAATTTTCTCTTTTGCTTCTGGGTTAACACAGAGGGGGATGACTGAATTTAATGTTAATCCCGTCAAAATAAGATTTGACCACCAGAGTAATTGGCAACTAAACTGACAAATCGCAGTAAGCAAAGCATCTTTGATTAAATGATATGCTTATTGTCTGATTGTCGAGATCTCTCTACACTTGTATATGCATTTTGAGTTTACATTGGTGGCTAGAAAACATATTTGGAACCTGAACTTGCGTTACCTTAACATTAATAAACGTACATTATCGTGGGTAATCATGACTGAGTTTCAGAAAGTTAGGCATCGCTCAATAAAATATATAATCCCCTTTAAAGGATAAAGAGATCAGTTTAAATGTTGCACAGATTCTAAGCCTTTTTAAAATGACAAACCTGATAAAGAGACATAGCTTTGAATATTGCACAGGCACGAAAAGAACGGGGATTGAAGGTAGACGAATTTCTAATTCAGCAAAAAGTTAACTGCATCATTTTTGGAAGCATAATGAGAAAAACAGAACTGACCGATCATTTCTTGAGTGTGTTTCAGACCAGGCAGAAAATGACAAGTCCGTTACCAGCATCTCTAACGAGAGATATTTCCCTGATTGGCTGGCTCTCACTGGTTGTGTTGATACTGGCAGATACTCGGCACACTGCAGTCACAACACCGAGAGCGTATTAACCTTCACCCCGACGGCGGCCCACAACGGAAAGATCCTCCAGTGCCGAGTTTCCGGACACAAATTTTCCAGTTTCAATCAGATCCAAGAAGCTATACTCGATGTAAGACGTAAGTCATTGGAAATGAAGCTGCGACGTAATGTAGAAAATACTGAATAACGATGGAAATGTACAAGAACCGTCAAAAATCATTCTCATACTCCACACAAATACAGAGTTGCATGAAGTGCTTTATGTCTGATAGTGATTTTGCTTCGACTTTGCCTCTTTACGTACAATTTCAATTTTTTAATTCTTGGTTAGTTTAAGTAGGCCTGTTTTTTGTGTCTGTGTGTTGTCGGTGTATGTGTGTGTGTGTGTGTGTGTGTGTGTGTGTGTGTGTGTTACTGAACACAAAACTGTACTTTGACTATATAGTCTCAGATTTTCCATGAATATTATCATCTTTATTCCTTTTTCTTCCTTCCCACATCCCCTCCCCAAACATCCTTAGACCCTCCTGGTGATGGTATAATATCGGTTAGGTTCCACGAGGTCTGGAACAGACGTACACCTGACAATGTCATCGTCACGTGTCACGTGAACCCAGAAGACCTCCCCAGTCCCTGCATCCACACGTTTACCATAGAAGTGGAGAACCTTCGTGGATGTTCCTCCTGCTCCAACGCCTACAGTCGACTGCTGATGACAAACTCCACTTCGGCGAGTCTGGACTACTATCCTGACAGGTGCATCTGTGTCAGGTGCACCGGCTCCAGTGAGCTGGGCTTCACCTCCTCTATGGCCACGTTCTGTCCGCAAGGTATGTTTATGTGCAGACTTTAGTCATTATCATAAGTGTTGGGGTGTGAGGTACACACGTAATAAGCACTCAGTGTTAATTGCATACATGTCAGAACCATGTGAGTGTGTGTGTGTTTGTGCAAGTATATGCACTCACATTGTGCATATATATATATATATATATATATACATATACATATACATGTATATTATTATATAGTAACGTATATAAATACATATTATATGTAATTGTTATGCATCTACGTATTGCTATCTCCTACAGTGTGTCCTAGTGTTCATCTACCAAAGACAGTTTGAAGAGACAAGTATATAGGGATATATCAAGTGATACTAGTGTATGATTGCATGTATATGTTTGTTTGCTTCGATCATATTCAATCACATTCGATCACACTTAATCACATTCGATCACAAGTCGAGTAAGTTTTCAGTTACTGCAGTCATTTCGACGATCATCTATTAAAGTGTTGTGTCTGACATTAAATGCGTTTTAGTCGTGTCGCTCAATTTCCAAACATAGGACCGCCTACAGATGGCGTCATATCAATTGACGTGGATGATCAAATCGAAAACCAGGTGACATCTGGTCTGATCATCACGTGCAAAGTCTCAGATCAGCCCAATCCAGTCTTCCACACTTACACGATCCAAGCAGACAGCGTGATCCTGTCAGCTACCAACTCCCCTTCGACAACTCTTCGTCCAGTGCCCGACAGGTGCATCAACATTAAATGCACTGGAAACAACGGATATGGATTGACATCTTCAGCGCTTCGATATTGTCCTGCAGGTAAGCATTTAGGATTCAGTTCGCAATGTCAACTGAAAGTGATTATTGATGTCTTTGATAAATCGACCAACTTGCTGTCCGATATCTTCTTACCGACTAAAAGAGGGCGAAAACTCCCGAGAAAACCCTTCTTTCTTCGACGTGAAGCATCTATACGAAGTTTAATGCTACCATTTAATGCTCCTTTTTATTAAGGGTACGAAAAATTCACTCTTTTCTCGCTCCTTCCAGTCTTCACCGTATGATTATTGGTACGTGTATATATACATATATATAAAACAAAACTGGGACAAAGTTCATGCTGTATTCACCAACGGTTTATTTCTGTACACAAATTTTCGAGCTACTCGCTTTTTCTCATTTAGTGTTGATACTCAACACTTGAGAACACGTGGACAACCTACTCACTTATATAATATATGAATTTACATTCTTTTTTAATGTATGTTGGTGTCTCTTAAACGGAAGACAATGTTGTGTGTGTGTGTGTGTGTGTGTGTGTGTGTGTGCATTCTTGTAGTTTTTGAAGAGAGATATAGGAGGCCAATGACAGGAAACTCACAATTGGGAATATCCTCTTGATTACCGAAATTGTAACATATCTGGTGATTTGTGTAGGCATGACATTTCTTAAAGTAAAGCCATTGATGAATTAAGAATTGCAAATTGATTTTTGTGAGACATTGCATTATTTTCTCTTTTGAAGCGCCTGGCGCCACGACAGGACTGCGTGCACGACCACCTCAGAATGATGTACCACGTCAGGTGACCATTAGTTTTCCTCATCCATGAAGGTGGGTAACCTTTAATGTTTACAACCCAGTGACAGGGATATAAAGTGACGGGGAGGACGGTTGGGGAGTAGTCTATGAAAGAAAGACCTCGATGATGAGCAGCTGTTGATTAGCGTAAATAGTCTTCCTCCATTCTTTAAACTTGCTTCGAGAAAAAATAATTGATAATCTTATCGGCCCTGAACCGACCAAGCGCTTCTATGATATGATATACACTTTTCCCCGTATATCATTTTAGATTTGAAACTTGAAAGTAGACCTCTCCATCTAACCTGGTGAATTCATTTTCTTCCGTTTTTTATGGATATTGGCATGATATTGGACGTCAACACTGCATGTTTGTGTTGACACCAATGTACTACGTGTATTTTACGTCAGTGTATATATCACTCCAACTGTCAACTATTGTCAACTATTTGTCAACTATTTTACTTGAATACCAGTATTTCACATGTATCCCGGTACCTAGTAAACTCAAATTGAAATATCAAATTGACAGATATTTGACGATTTCATCAATATCCACGATATTAGATAGAGTTATACATCTAATATATGATTAAATAATAATCAATAATTAAATATAATCTAATCTATATTAAATACCTATAATCTAATTTATAATTAAATAGAGTTTTACATCTAATCGAGACAGGTAAAGCAGTTACAATGCACCTTTTGTTCAGCATCTAACTGGATGTAAGAGGCAGTTTAAATGTATAAAAAAAATCGACAATTTTCAATTCATTCTTGACTTTGCCAACTCGTCATAAATGACTGAATGACTGATTGTTGTTGTAATCTCAAACGACGTGTCTAATCTTCTTCTTTCTTGTGTAGATTGAAGCCCTGGACACTGGATGGGAAGAGAACACGTAATCATGAGGGTATAGGGTATTTTCACACCCGACAAGCTTTGTCTAAGTGTGTGTTTGTGTGTGTGTGTGTATGTGTGTGTGTGTGTGTGTGTGTGTGTGTGTGTGTGTGTGTGTGTGTGTGTGTATGTGTGTGTGTGTGTGTATGTTGTGATATAACTGAGAACGGAACCAATAGTTTTACATCTAATCGAGAAAGCATGACGACTTGAATAATCAAGAGAAATGCTAGTACATGTAGTTGAATTTCATTAAACCAACCAGTCACTAAATTACTTTTGGAAACTACAGTAGCTTGATTCTTACGCAGAGTACAGTGTATATGCTTCAGTTTAAAATCAATATTGAGAAATGAACACAAAGTGTAAAAAGTAAACTTCTCTTAGATGGTACAATCTATTTGGTGAATTTGTACTCAGATTGCTGAATAGATTAGAAATGGATCATTTCGACGAAGGAAGTGACTGCGCAGAATATTTTAGTGCGCTTATGCAATAGAATAAACTTTATGTAAGTGCACCACTATTTAATTCCTGTAGGAATTCAACAGGAATTGCTGACAAAGTATGTAAAACATAAAAACATGTAAGACATATTTCAGATATTTATTCAAAGGGTTTGTTATAGAATAGGATATGTTGAGGCCCAGTGGATATCACAACTGTCTATCAACCTGAGGTCTTAATTTGGTAATTCGAATCCCCTGGCTGGGGAGGTCGTGTTCCTGCCATGCTTTCGGCAAGGCATTTAATATCATCATTATTTTGTCCTGTGATTTGTCTGTTCTATGGTTACGAACTTGAAAGCATTCATTCCCCCTTAATAGCACCCACGTAAAGAAATCATGGTAGATTATATAATACATAAAACATAATGTTATTCGTTCACGTTGCCCACAGATGATTATTGTTTCAATATTTTGATCAAACTGTATTCAATTCAATTAGATGAGTCTCGCAGTTCTTCCTGTTCAATAATCTTCGAGAATTCTCAAACTTTTAGTTCTCCCCAGACGATATGATTTTATCAATTAATTTCATTATGGCTAACGGTTGCCATATATACGTTGTATAATAAATATTTTGTCTGTGTTAAGTGATCAATACATGTACTATGATTATGAATGTACTGCGCATCATGCCTGGTGCATCCTCGGGCACGCACAATCACCACACCATCACCATGATCACACGCACTCGACTACACCTTCCAACCTGGGACATCATGTATGATTCATACCGCCCTCTTGTACGTCAGTTCTAAAAAGGGCCGTCATTTCGTCAAAGTACAATGTATACTCTTATGGCGACCATCTGCATTTTCTAGCTGCTCTATTTACCGATACTTATATTCCTTCATAATTCAGGCACGGATGAACGTTATTTGCATAATATATTAGGTTTGAGTTAATTATTGATTGTCATTTGGTCTTTATTACATTTTGTCTCTTCTTGCTGTTGATTTGATTGATGTAAATATTTTATCAATATATCAGGTGTTTGCATACACAAAACGCTGAAGTGAAGTCCTTATCCTTCTCGAAGTTTGATACAAGAAACCCAACAGATATCATTATTGACAAGAGTGAACATGCATGTTATTTACTTTTAATACAATTCAGCTATGAAGCTTACAATATATACAACATATACATATATATATATATATATATATATATATATATATATACAATGGAAAAGGATTTATGGGGGGGGGGGGTAGCATCACAAACTAATGTAAGGGTTTCGACGCCTCTCGTTTCATATCTGTATCTGTTTTCCGCTCTGTGCAGAGAGCCAATTCTATTCCGTATATATATTTTTGTCAAGAAACTTCAGTGATACAAAATGTATCGGTTTGTCATGGAAAATTTCTTTGAATAAATCATCTTGACTGATCTGATAGATGTTAATGGTGGTTTATTTGTCGTAAATCGGAATCATATGAGCTTTCTATTTGTACATATACTACGAGTAGTCATTCCTCCGTCACACCTATATATATATATATATATATAATATTATGCTTGTACATGTAAGTATATATAAGCATGTACATACATATGTATAATATATATGATATATACATATACATACATGTAAATATGAGTTGTTGGGTTGTTTTGTTTTGCAACGTGTTGATTATAATACGCAAAAGATGAGAGGGACAGATACGAAATGCATTAATAAGGTCCGATATATTTTGTCTAACCAGTTGGTATCCCTGAAGAAGTCTCGTAACGTGTCGAAAATTTGGTGCAAGCATTAAAATACGCTGGACAATATACCATTTCTTTCTCTCAGCATTTAAATTTGCCTATATTATTATATATGTACATGCTGATAGGCGTAAGACAGTATAATTAGTATTCCACGGGAGACGTAGCTTGTTCTTCTTGATGAAGGCCGACACGGCCGAAAGCTCGAACACAAAATAAAGGAAATTGGAAGAACAAGCTACGTCTCCCATGGAATACTAACTGTCTTACGCCTATATAATATCTCCATGACCTGGAAGTCTAAACGTTGGCACATTTCTTGCATCTATATATATATATATATATATATATATATATATATATATATATATATCATACAGAGAGAGAGAGAGAGAGAGAAGAGAGAGAGAGAGAGATGCGTACATGCGAGTGTGTGTGTGTGTGTGTGTATTAGCGAAAGAAAGAGGTGAGTGGCCACAAGATGTTGCTCCCGCTGGTGCTTTAGAACTTTCTTCCAGTTTGGTCCGTTATCAAGATATCCCAGTCACGCAATATCATATAAAGTATAAACATAACCTTCGACAAAAATGCAATGCACTTACATAACCCATTCATAAATAAAATGCACATGACTGTCAGTACACAGTTTCTAGTGTGGAAATAGTCTCAAGAATGGCGGTGGTGTACTTGAAAGGAAGTAATAGTTTAAGTCTTCGTATTTTCCAAATAATATGGTGTCAACATACCAGGAATGGCGAGTTGTTAAAACGTAAGTATTAACCCTAAACACATACGTTAGTATATAGTAGTGGAAAGACAAAAGGAAGACATCAAGAGTATTCTACAGATTTTTTTTTTCTTTTAATAAAGAGGTACATACTCCCTCGACTTGTTACTTACATTAACTACATATATGTTAAGAGTAATATTATTCTCCCTGCCTTCTGAATGATGTCAGTGTGCTTTTTCATTGTGCAAGAAAACAAGAAAATGCAAATATGTTGAATTCTCTGTATATTTTCTTATGTTATTCTCCTATATACGTAGACATTGTTGTAGTCTTTTTTTTTTTTTTGTATGCAGCGATTACGGCACATTGCTTTTCTCTAACAAACACTTCAAAAAATATAACTTTTGAACATATTGTCTGATTTTCCTCTAATTTCACTGACATGTTCCAATATTTTGACAATCACTCAATTTCCCTTCAACACTTCAAAAATTTCAAATTGAATATGGACGCAAATCAACCGGAACGACCGATTACTCACTCGAATAAACCAAATCGACGCACGTGACGGACTTCCCTTTATTGTTTTCTCAGTCAACACCGATTTCGTCTTCCTCAAGATCTTTTCTTTTTTAATATTGATATGTGACGTCAGCTCTGTGTGTGTGGAAAAAATAAATGCAAACAACAATCAGTAATACTTCATCGCCTACGGAGGCAAGTACTGTTGGACTTCGCTCGGGACCTTTTCACCGCCTATCAGTCTTCTCTGAGCGTTTCAGGATTTGATAGTGAGGTGAATATAAGTTATTTAATTTGTCATGCTAATAGTCTCTGAGCACTATTGTCTTGTGCAATCTATAGAATATACTATATGAAGCATTTGAGCAGGAAAATGAAATATTTCGATTCGGACTATGATATCTAGCTAAATGATTTGATAATTCTTTCCCATCGTCAGTTGAGTAGCTCCTAATGGATAATCCATGACTTGGCCGAGTCTTTTCTTGGCAACTGAACTTGAAGCTTTTCTTCATTCATGCAGATCTCGAAAGATTATCGCCAAATATGTCGGGGAACATTTTTCCTGGAGTTGTCTCAACTAATCAACTGCTTCTGGCCCTTGTGTCGGGTTTCTTCACTCTACAGTACCAAGGTATGATTATTACAAAATTAAGCAAAACCAAACGAAACCCCAACGAACCTTGCAACTCGAATTCCGCATTGCAAACAATAAATCTAGGAGAGGTAAAAAAGATAATGATGTGAAATGACACCAACATTTTGTTCCATAAAAAGTATAGAAAGTACAAAACTTTCAACTCACAAAGTGGACTGTGCAAGGAATGCGCATCCCCCCCCCCCCCCAAAAAAAAAATGCACATGTTGATGCAATTATGAATAATTACGTGACTTTTACGTGTTATATCACATTTGGGTATAGTCATCAAATTTTTGTCGTATTTCAGGGGCTTGTGCTTTAGGATGATGAAACTGTAATGTAGAGATGTACACTCAAATACAGCAGAATTAATCCCGTCGAGTAAATGTTTTAATGCATCCCTTTTGTATCTCACGCTACTTTAGCTCTTGCAAGTCAAGTGGTGACCAATCCAATTTCCATCACCCATGCGGAGGGTCAGACGGCCTTTGTGAGATGTCGCGCTGAAGGTATATCAAACCCGTCTTTCTCCTGGGATTACTACAACTATGACCGGCCGGATAGCTATCTGTTTCAGAACGGTGTCAGACATTGTAACTTCTCTATCTTCTGGCCTAATTTTGAGGTGAAGGAGAATATTAGCGCGGGAATATCCTTGTTGATCATAACCGACATCCGCGTCTACCACGCCGGCGTCTACACCTGCCGAGTTGGTTCCAATGAGTCCCGATCCACGCTGAACGTTGAAAGTAAGAGAATATAGAATCCAGTTGATAATAATTCATTATTTTCTTTTATTATATTTCATTTTCTGTTAGCTGCAATAAATCAACTTTATACTGACAAAGAAATTTGGTAGACGTGGGTATTTTTTATCTTTTTTTCAAAATAAGGGCACACATTACTGTTAAGGGGATGCATTGTTTCGAACCCAAGACGAAAACAAATCACACACAAAAAATATAACAGTAGCAATTTATAAATCAATTTGAATAGACTGAAATTAGTTTGATGATTTCCATTACCCTTCACTCTTGTTTAATATAGGAAAGGCGAACATGTCGCTGAACGTGCAAAGTCGGCTGTCTGCCAACGAGCCCGCCACAGCAGTGTGTTCAGCCGTGGATGGACTTCCGGCGGAAGCACTCTCTTGGTATCTAGACGGCGTACCATTGAACGAGGGCGTCATTTCGACGTCATACCACAATGAATACACACAAGAGATTTCATTTGAAATAGAATGACCGGAAATATTCAGGAAGATTTTCTGAATGGACTGATATTATTCCTGATGGGTAGATGGCAAGTGAAATATGCTAAATATACAGGGTCACAGTCATAAGACATTATTTGAAGGACACGAAAGCGGCTTCTTCATAGATATTTTCCACGATATTTCTGCCCCGGAGAGAATCGTACAACTCGAGAATTCGAACGTTACGAAGCGAATAAATGATCTTGCCCCGTATGCAATTTACAATCATAGATATATCAGGAACGCGATGTCAATTAATTCATCTTAATAACAAATCAGTACACCTATTATTATCAGTTTTCCCTTTTCTTTCTGGTAAAGGAAAGAGGTGATTGATTCATCTCTTACTCCTGATGAAATATGAATTAATCATAAATCAAATGCTAATCCGAATGACAAATCGCTCTGAGCATTGAGGATTTTTGATAGTGTGATATGAGTACTGACTGATTGATGACACCTCATTGGTTCAACTATGCACAAGACGTCCTACAAAGACAGAAAGAAAGTAAGGAGCCATAATTTCTAGGACATGCGTGACCTTTGCCCTACATCGTGGATGTACCGATGAAAAGGTTTATTTTGGCAACATCACTGGATGATAAATCTGATTTCAACAACACTATAACGAAGCCTACATTCATATCATTAATCATAACGAGTTTGACGCATTTTCGGTCTCCTCGGCTTTAGTAATTGACAAGTTAATCAAGCACCTCACACTGGTTTTTGATCAACACCTATTTGGAAGATTCATCTCGTCTCTCAACAAACCGTCTAACGTATATGGAAATACGTTGAATGCTTAATTTACAGGAATGTTTAAATCATGGTGTGTAGCAGCAGTAAACTATTTGACTTTCTGACAGGTTTCACCTCTACATGCTCTTTACGACTTTTTTACTTCGTTAAAACTGATTCTTGAAAGAAAATCCACTCGAGAAACATACACATTTTCTTCCAGCTACACGACGATTCTGTATGAGGATATATTGCAGTGACAAAAAAACACGAATTAAAATAGTTCCAGTCCATTTGGCAGCTTCCAACATGCTGACGCCAAATGGCATACTGAAATTGTATTTCATGAGTTTGTACCCAGGCTGTTCTACATACCTCTGATACAGAATCATAAGCATCTCTCCTTACACGAAATTGATAGGTAAAACATACATTCACCTTTGTTTATTAAGAATAATTATGCGATTATCTAGTTCTTTGTGGGCTGTAATGAAAACAAAATCTCCCATCACGAATTCTTCCTTTGCGTGATGATATTCGACATTTTCACTTACAATGTTTAATGTTGATAGAGATTGAATAAGAAATCATCTTATGCAAATAAAAACACACTGTATTTATACCTGCATGATTCTGTTTGTATATTCTCTATCATTTTTATTTATTTATTTATTTATTTATTTCAACATATTTTGACAGGATAACAAGATCAGCAACTTGGTGATATAGTTTCGTCCCAAATATAACATTCATAAGAACACATAGGCCTTTGTACGTCAGTTGTCAAACGAAGAAAAGTCACTTAAAGAAAGTATGAAACGAGAGGAACTTCCTTTTTACAGATCACTCAATTCCAGACTTAATCTTGACATCTGTAACAAGCGCGGAATGATACAAGATTTTCTGTTTTCCAGTGTGCAGGAAATGACCTTTTACCCACATTTCTGGGACAGTTTGAAAAGACGACTGTGGAGATAAATCGCCGAAACCTTCCACGAACTTCACAGACGGTAATCAGAGATGAATATTTTTGTGGGATACACATTAAGCTAAACTTTAATAATGACGTTTAGTGTGGTGTTAAAACGAAATCTAAGACAGCTCTTGGTCCATGCAGGGCGCAAACGTATGAAAGGAAGAATTTGGTTATTACATAGCGGACTCCCTACTGACGACAGCGAAACTAGAAAGGTTGCAATACTTTTGGGCGAAATCTCTTGAACATCAAATTTTAGTAAAACTTCATTGCAGGAGATTCTACTTTTGACCAGAAATGTAAAAGATGCAATAAACGGCTGGTTTAACAAGATTGGAGTATTTTGAACAGTTAAGGAGCAGCTATACATTTCTGCCAAATACGCACTAATGCAAAATCACCTTTTGCGAAGTACAAGTTGGAAAATGTATGCAATTGTACATATCTGCTCATATTGTGTCTCCTTTTAGTTTTGTGTGTGACAAATGCGATCAGAAATGTGCAGGAGAATGTATCGTTTTGAGGGAAAATACAAAATAACAAGACGGAAGTCACCTAAAGCCATACTTGTGAAACTTTGGTAGTTAAACAATATAGAAGACATTTTCATTGTGTGGTGAAGGATTTCATGGAAACGCATGTCTGTCTAAAATGTATAATAAACAGTAGCTTTTAAAAAAATGGTTTTCATTCTCTAAATGAGAGTTCCTACGACATTTTTGAAGATCTTCAGATTACTTACTCAAACTGAGATACTCACATGACGGTGCACAAAATGCCATACATTCAACGGGTACTCTATGAGCAGTGTGTGCAGTTAGAGTGACCGGAAAATTCGTTGAAACGATAAGAGCTCATGTTAGATTTCTTACAATTGTTTTTCCTTTCAAGGACGTGCCAATCACACAAGTTCCTAAAGAAAGTTATGCTGCCATCTTAATTGTTGAGTATAAAACATTTCCGATTCTTGTGTACATTTCTTCCCCACCAAGAACAAAGACCTAACTCAGGAGCTCGTGCGACGACAAAAACTTAGCAAATTAAAATAGTTCCAGTCATATAGCAGCTGCGCTTCATGGGTTAAATGTAGTATTTGTCGGCTATAATGGTCGAATTATTACTTTTGATCTCATTATCTATGAATTTGGAGGTTGTAAGTTCAACTTTAAAGTCACTCCCGAGAGCGGATTACCTCATAAATTGAACTATATCTTCAATCGCAAGAATTACTTACCTCACTAGGTAAATAGTACATTCCTCCTTGACTTTTCTTGCCAATGAATGGCAATGCACATTCAATGGGCGGAATGATACAGACAGATCGTCCACGTTTGACGGAAGTCACCTCTCAGTAATATATAGGTAAATCACTGAAGAATCATGAATCCTGAAGAACTATTAAGATTTAGGAGCGATCCAATCATCACGAGAAAAGAGTCGAACCTATATGCTCAAAATACTATGCCATGCTGGGAGAAAGACATCGTTATTGCACTATTTTGAGGCAAACTTGCAGAGGGGATAGCAGCTCTCTGTACGGAAGACGAATAAAACCTCCACTCATCAGACTGCCTATGGGACAACAGTATATAGGTAGTTTGTAATATTTTCTTTTCAAAATATCCAGAGTCTCTCCTGTGGTATAATGTCTCCAAAGGCACCTGAACTTCTCATACGTGCAAAAATATGGGACTTGGCAGCAGTTGTGATGGACATATGAGCGTTAGAGAGGTAAGAAACTCTGGATCTTTTCTACCAAAGTTTGCCGAAAAAAGATTTTATCTTTTGAAATATTTTGTTTCCTCTAAACACTGGATTTCTCTGGGCAGTCAACGTTGTCTGTCATTAGTTTTATCTTGGATAGCTGATGTAAGACGAGGACTGCCGAGGACCAAGTTTTGGTTGGGCAAACAAAAACGCAGGACGGATGTCACCTGATTTATCACAATCGAAACTGACGAATTAAACTCATGTATCTTTACTTCTGAAAGAAGAAATAGTTACAAATAAGACGTCCTAAGCCTCGATTGCTTTATCAAGATTATCTTGCAGTCTAGTGTACGTATTATTCTGATTTATAGGCACATTTATAAGCAACTAAATGCTTTATTCGGGGTACGTAATTACTTTAGGACACTTGGCGAAGTATAAAGCCAGATTGCGGCTACTCTAAATGGAAATAGGGTATCCGACGTTGAAAATTCCGTTAAACCGAATGTTAAGAAACTGTATACAATGATTCAATCATAAATGGAAAACACCTTTAGACCCAAGTTTAAATCGAAATCTAAGTTTTAAAGGCATGGAATCTTTCAAGATATGACCTGATTTGTGGCAGCTTTTCTTCCTAATGTCACATACAATTTCATTTGCATTTTGAGTTGCATAGGTGGCTACAAAACATTAATTGGAAGCTGAAATCACGTCAAGCTAACACTAGCATATGTGTTTATACTCTGGGCAATTATTCCTAAATCTTAGAAAACTTAGCACTGCTAGATAAATCGTATGATCACTGTAAAATGACTAATTACATTGTAGCAAACACTGTACCTATTTGACGCTTCCTCTGAAATGAAAAAGCTGTTAAAGAGACAAAGTTTGAATGCTGCACAGGCAATAAACGAAGTGGAATCAATGCTCGAGTATCTTCTTTTTAGCAAGATACGTCTGTGTCATTTTTACGAAGGATAAGAACAGGAAACAAAACTGACCAATCTTTTTTCGAATCCATCTCAGACCAGGCAGAAAGTGGTGAGTCCATCATCAGCATCTCTAGGTATCAGTACTTCCCTGATTGGCTGGCTCTCACTGGTTGTGTTGAGACTAGCAGATACTCGGCACACTGCAGTCACAACACCGAGAGCGTATTAACCTTCACCCCGACGGCGGCCCACAACGGAAAGATTCTTCAGTGCCGAGTTTCCGGACACAAATTTTCCAGTTTCAATCAGATCGAAGAAGCTATACTCGAGGTAAGACGTAAGTCACTGAAAACGAAACTGCGATGTTCTTAATGTAGAAAATGCTGAATAACTATGAAAATGCACAAGCATCGTCAAAAATAATTCTTGTATTCCACACAAATACCGAGTTGCATGCCTCCTTACATACATTTTTTTTTAATTCTTGGTTGGTTTAGGTAGGCCTATTTCTTTGTGCTTGTGTTGCTGAACAGAAAACTCTACTTTGACTATTAGTCTCAGATTTTCCCATAAATATCATCATCTTTCTCCCATTTCTTTCCTCCCTCGTCCCCCCCCCCCTCCCAAACATCCGTAGACCCTCCTGGTGATGGTATAATATCGGTTAGGTTCGACGAGGTCTGGAACAGACGCACACCTGACAATGTCATCGTCACGTGTCACGTGAACCCAGAAGACCTCCCAAGTCCCTACATCCACACGTTTACCATAGAAGTGGAGAACCTTCGTGGATGTTCCTCCTGCTCCAACGCCTACAATCGACTGCCGATGACAAACTCCACTTCGGCGAGTCTGGACTACTATCCTGACAGGTGCATCTGTGTCAGGTGCACCGGCACCAGTGATCTGGGCTCGACCTCCTCTATGGCCACGTTCTGTCCGCAAGGTATAATGTTAATTGCTGCACATCACGGTCCTGATACTGTGTTGACTTAGGTATTGTCATGAATGTTGGGTGTGTAGCTACACTAGCTACACTAGCTATTTGCGTGTATATAGTATGTGTGTTCGCATAGCATGTGGTAGCATATACATGTACATCCTCGTAAGCCTACTAATTCATCGATTCATTAACCAGAAGAGTTAAGAAAGACAGATATGGATCAGTCCAAAGTATAAGAGACATAAGAACAAAGTGATACGAGTGTATGATTACAAGCATGTGTTTATGTTTCTGTTTGATAGGATTGTGAATGTCGATAAGTTTCAAGTAACTGCCGTCGTTTCTTACAATCATATATGAAAGTGTTGCATCTATGCATAATATTATGCGTCCAGCATTAAATGTATTTTGATTATATCACTCAACTTAAAAACGTAGGGCCGCCGACAGATGGCGTCATATCAATTGACGTGCAGGACCAAATCGAAAACCAGGTGACATCTGGTCTGATCATCACGTGTAAAATCTCAAATCAGCCCAATCCAGTCTTCCACACTTACACGATCCAAGCAGACAGCGTGATCCTATCAGCTACCAACTCCCCTTCGACTACTCTTCGTCCAGTACCCGACAGGTGCATCAACATTAAATGCACTGGAAGCAACGGATTTGGATTGACATCTTCAGCGCTGAGATATTGTCCTGCAGGTAGGATTTAGTTCATAATGTCAACTGAAAGTGATTGGTAAATTGACCAACTTGCTGTCCGTATCTTCTTGCCAAATAAAAGAGGGAGAAAAATCCCACGAAACCCCTCTTTTTTCGACGTGAAGCATCTATACGAAGTTTAATGCTACTGTCTAAAGTTAAAAGTCCTTTGTATTAAGGGTGCGAAAAATTCACTCTTTTCTCGCTCCTTCCAGTCTTATATATATATTATGTGAATGTACATTCCTTTTTTATGTATGTTGGTGTCTCTTAAACGGAAGACAATGTTGTGTGTGTGTGTGTGTGTGTGCATTCTTGTAGTTTTTGAAGAGAAATATAGGAGGCCAATGAAACTCACAATTGGGAAATATGCGCTTGATTACCGAAATCATAACATTTCTAGTGATTTGTGTAGGTTTGACATTTCTTAAAGTAAGACCATTGATGAACGCAATTATTGAATTAAGAATTGCAAATTGATTTTCCTGATATATTGTTCTATTTCTCTCTTTTGAAGCGCCTGGCGCCCCGACAGGACTGCGTGCACGACCACCTCAGAATGACGTACCAGGTCAGGTGACCATTAGTTTTCCTCATCCATAAAGGTAAGTAACCTTTACTATATTTACAGTCCATTGACAGATATATAATGGGAAGGGAAGGGGGAGGATGGTTGGGGAGTAGTCTATGAAAGAAAGACCTCGATGATGAGCAGCTGTTGATTAGCGTAAATAGTCTTCCTCCATTCTTTAAACTTGGTTCGAGAAAAATAATTGATAATCTTATCGGCCCTGAACCAACCAAGCGCTTCTATGATATGATATAGACTTTTCCCCGTATATCATTTCAGATTCGAAACTTGAAAGTAGACCTCTCCATCTAATTCATTTTCTTCCGTTTTTTATCGATATTGGTATGATGTTGGACGTCAACACTGCATGTTCGTGTTGACACGAATGTATTACATTTTACGTCAGTGTATCATATTTTACTCCAACTGTCATGATTACTTTAGCAGAGAGTAAAGAACTTCTCTTTAGCTGTCAGTGTCAAGAAATATTTTATAATTTTCTTCAAAAGGGGAAACAAATTTACGACATGACGTCGTTACTCAATGTGCAATGCTTAGCATGGTTAATTAATTATGGATGTAGTCATTGGCAACTACTTTACTTGAATATATGTATTTCACATATATCCCGGTAATATTTGTAAACTCAAATTGAAATATTAAATTGACAGATATTGGACGATTCCATCAATATCCACAATATTAGATAGAGTTATTCATCTAATCTGTAATTGAATAATCTATGATTAGATGTAATATAATCACATTGAATACCTATAATCTAATCTATAATTAAATAGAGTTAGGTGAATAAATAGTGAGTAAATAGGTGAAGCAGTTACAATGCACCTTGTGTTCAAAATCTAACTGGATGTAAAAGGCAGATTTAAATGTTAAAAAATCGAAAATTTTCTTTTCTCGACTTTCCCACCTCCTCGTAAATGACTGAATGACTGATTGTTGTTGTAATCTCAAACGACGTGTCTGATCTTCTTCTTTCTTGTGTAGATTGAAGCCCTGGACATTGGATGGGAAGAGAACACGTAATCATGAGGGTATGGGGTATTTTCACACCCGACAAGCTTTGTCTGAGTGTGTGTTTGTGTATGTCTGTGTGTGTGTGTGTGTGTGTGTGTGTGTATGTATGCGATATAACTGAGAACGGAACCTATAGTTTTACATCTAATCGAGAAAGCATGATGAATTGAATAATCAAGAGAAATGCTAGTACATGTAATTGAATTTCATTAAACTAACCAGTCACTAAGTTACTTTTGTAAACTATGGTAGCTTGAATTTTACGCAGAATACAGCGTATATGCTTCAGTTTAAATCAATATTGAGAAATGAACACAAAGTGTAAAAAGTAAACTTCTCTTAGATGCTACAATCTATTTTGAGAATTTGTACTCAGATTGCTGAACAGATTAGAAATGGAGCATTTCGACGAAGGAAGTGACTGCGTAGAATATTTTAGAGCGCTTATGCAATAGAGTAAACTTTATGTAAGTGCACCACTATTTAATTCCTGTAGGAATTCAACAGGAATTGCTGACAAAATAATTATTTAAAATGTACAGCACACATATTTCAGATATTTAGTCACAGGGTTTGTTATAGAATAGGATCTGTTTAGGCTCAGTGGATATCACAACTGACTATCAACCCGAGGTCTTAACTTGGTAATTCGAGTCCCCTGGCTGGGGCGGTCGTGTTCCTTCCATGCTTTCGGCAAGGCATTTAATATCATCATTATTTTGTCCTGTGATTTGTCTGTCCTATGGTTGCGTACTTGCAAGCATTCGTTCTCTCTTGATAGCACCCACGTAAAGAAATCATGGTAGATTATATAATGCATAAAACATATGTTATTCGTTCACGTTGCCCACAGATGATTATTGTTTCAATATTTTGATCAAACTGTATTCAAATAAATTAGATGAGTCTCGCAGTTCTTCCTGCTCAACAATCGTCGAGAATTCTCATACTTTTACTTCTTCCCAATCAATTTCACTATGGCTAATGTTTGCCATACATACGTTGTATTATATATATTTTGTCTGTGTTAAATGATCAATACATGTACTATAATTATGGTTGTACTGCGTATTATGCTCTAGTGCATCCTCACTATCACGTGCACACACAATCACCACACCATCAAACGCACATGACTACACTTTCCAACCTAGAGCATCATCTATGATTCACACCGCCCTCTTCTATGTCACGTCTAGATAAGGCCTGTCATTTCTTCAAAGTATCCTAACATGGCGGCCATCTGCATTTTCTGGCTGTTCATTATACTGATATTCATAGTACTTCATAATTAAGGCACAGATGAACCTCATATACATAATATATTAGGTTTGAGTTAATCATTGATTGTCATTTGGTCTTTATTACATTTTGGTCTCTTCTTGCTGTTAATTTGATTGATGGAAATATTTTACAAGTATTAACATATGTAAGTGAATTTATAAGTGAAGTCATAATCCTTCTCCAAGTTTGATAACAGAAATCCAACAGATGTTATTTAAGGGCCGTCAACAAAAGTGAACATGCATATCATTTACTTACAAATACAATTCAGCTAAAGGTTCAAACATCCTTCTCGATAATTTTTCCTTCAAAGGAGATTCATAATTGATTCAAGAGAAGCGTAAAACTGCAATCCATCAGATAGATAGTATTATTATTATTATCATATATATATATATATATATATATATATATATATATGTAGAATAAATACAATGGAATAGAGTATACAATATGGGTGGGGGACACGACAAACCAGTGTAAGGGTTTTTAACGACTCTCGTTTCGGTATCTGCTTTCTTTGTGCAGAGTGCCAATGCTATTCCTTATGAATCTGTTTGTCAATTGATACAAAATGTATTTGTCATGTAAATTTTCTTCGAATAAATCATCGTGATTGAACTGATAGTTAATGGTGGTATGGTTTGCCGTAAATTGGAATCATATGAGCTTTCGATTTGTGTGCATGTACGTATAGATATTTATAATGTATATACATAATATATGCATATGTATATATATATATATATATATATATATATATATATATATACATACATAAATATATATATATATATATATATATATACAATATATAGAATTAGGGCTTTTTTGTACTTGTTGTTTCCAATACACAAAAGCTGAGAAGACGAGATATGTAATGCATTATTATGGTCCGATGTATTTTGTCGCTAACCAGTTGGTAACCCTGAAGAAGTCTCGTATCGCGTCGAAAATTTTGTGCAAGCATTAATAATATTTTACCGATTTCTTCCTCTTAGCATTCATACATAATATATATATATATATATATATATATATATATATAAACAGAGAGAGAGATACATATATGCGTGTGTGCGTGTTTGTGTGTGTGTGTGTGTGTGTGTTTGTGTGTATGTTTTTGAAAGAAAGAGATGAGTGGCCACAAGACGTTGCTCCCTCTAGTACTTTATTTACTAGAACCCTCGACCGGTTTGGCCTTTATCAAGATATCCCACCCATGCTATATAATATAAAGTATAAACATAACCTTCGTCATAAATACAATGCACTTACATAATCCACATCCACACAAAATGCATATGGCTATCATGTACAGAGTTCGATATTATGTCTGTATAAGGAAGTAGTCTCAAGAATGGCAGTAGTGTCCTTGAAGGGAAGCAATAGTTCAAGTCTTCGTATTTTCCAAATCATATGGTATCAACATATCAGGAACGGTAAGTTGTTAAAATATAAATATTAAGCCTTTTATATAGTAGTGGAAAGCTATAAGGAATACATCAAGAGAATTCTACAGATTTTTTTTTTTTTTTTTAATGAAGAGCTATACATTCCTTCGACTTGTTGCTTACATTAACTACATGTATGTTGAGAGTAAAATTATTCTCCCTGCCTTCTGAATGATGTAAGTAAGTGGGGTTTTTTCAAAATGCAAGAAAACATTGCTTAAACATTGCGGCACATTGCTTCTGTAACAATCACTTAGAAAATATAACTTTTGAACATATTATCCGATTTTCCTCAAATTTCACTAACATGTTCCAATAATATTTCGACAATCACTCAATTTCCCTTCAACACTTCGAAAAATTGAAATTAAATATGGACGCAAATCAACCGGAAGGAGCAATTACTCACTCGAATAAACCAAGTCGACACACGTGACGAACTTCCCATTATTGTTTTCTCAGTCAACACTGATTTCATCTTCCTCAAGATCGTTTCTTTTTTAATATTGATATGTGACGTCAACTCTCTGTGTGTGGACAAAAAATGTAAACAACAATCAGTATAAATACTTAATCGCCTACAGAAGCAAGTACTGAGCGACTTCGCCCAGGACCTTTTTACCTCCAACATGTCCAAGGTCCTTCTTGAATGTCTCAGGATTGAATAGTGAGGTGATTATAAGTTATTTAATTTGTCCTGTTAATAGTCTCTTAGCACTATTGTCTTTTGCAATTTAAAAATGTATATTATGAAACATTTGAGCAAGAAAAAAATATTGGATTCGGACCATGATATCTAGCTGAATGATTTGATGATTCTTTCCCAGCGTCTGTTTAAGTAGCTCCTAATGGATACTTTATGACTTGGCCGAGTCTTTTCTTGGCAACTGAACTTGAAGCATTCACCTTTTCTTCATTCGTGCAGATCGCGAAAGATTATCGCTAGAGATGTCGACGAACATTTTGCTTGGAGTTGTTGTCTCAACAAGTCATATGCTTCTGGTCCTTGTGTTGAGTTTGTGCACTCTACATTATCGAGGTATGATTATCATAACATTAAGCAAAATCACTGCGGTGAAACCCCCTACGTACCTTGCAGCTCGAATTCGGCATTGTTAACACATTGAGGGAGAGGTAAAAAAAAAAAAGATAATGACGTGAAATGATACAAATATGTTATTCCGTAAAGAGTATAGAACATACAAAACTTTCAACTCTCAAAGGACTGTGCAAGGGACGCGCACGCGCCCTTCCCCCCCAAAAAAGAAGTATGCACCTGTTTATGCAATTTGATAATTAAGTGACTTTTGCCTGTTATATCGTAGATTGGGATGTAGTCACCATATCTCTGACGTGTTTCAAGAAGCTTGTGCTTTAGGATGATAAAACTCTAATGTTAGATATGTTCACACAAATACAGCAGAATTAATTCCTTCGAGCAAATGGTTCAATCGTCTTTTTTTGTATCTCACACAACCTCAGCTCTTGCGAGTCACGTGGTTACCAGTCCAATTTCCATCACCCATGCGGAGGGTCAGACGGCCTTTGTGAGATGTCGCGCTCAAGGTATATCAAACCCGTCTTTCTCCTGGGATTTCTACAACTATGACCGGCCGGATAGCTATCTGTTTCAGAACGGCGTCAGACATTGTAACTTCTCTATCTTCTGGCCTAATTTTGAGGTGAAGGAGAATATCAGCGCGGGAATATCCTTGTTGATCATAACCGACATCCGCGTCTACCACGCCGGCGTCTACACCTGCAGAGTTGGTTCCAATGAGTCCCGATCCACGCTGAACGTTGAAAGTAAGATAATTATAGAATCCAGATGATAATAATTCGTTATTTTCATTAGTCTTTTCAATGTATGCAGGAAAAAATGCAGAAGCAGTGTACTCAACTGAAGTTTGTATACTGCTAGTTTTGTTAATTTATCCCTTGCCTATCAGATTTGATGATCCAAAGAAATATAAAAAAAAACATGCAATACAAGGTAGAGGAACTGGTTTTATATGAAAATGCATTTGAAACTTGTGATGATTGCAACATTATGTGTTAAGAGTTAGCTGCGACAATAACTTTTAAAGTGATTCATTTTGCTTGATGTAATTTTTCTGTACGATAATTTCTCCTTTTACTAGAAAGAAAAAATATATATCAAACCTTAGAATAAATCTAAACCAGCAAACCAGCAATTATTCCATGCCAGGTAAACGTCGCAATTCAAACTAAAACTATTCGTTAAAATGAATCAACTTGATACTGGCAAAGAAACCTGGTAGACGTGAGTGAACGATTTTTTTTTTATATACTGAGGGCACACACATTACTGTTAAGGGGATGCAGTGTTTCGAACCAAAGACACGATTCGCACAAATATAACAGTAGTAATTCATAAATCATATCAATGAGCATATCAGTTATATTTCAACAATTTGAGTGGATTGAAACTGGTTTGATCATTTCCATGACCTTTCACTCTTGTATGATATAGGAAAGTCGAACATGTCGCTGAACGTGCCAAGTCGGCTGTCTGCCAACGAGCCCGCCACAGCAGTGTGTTCAGCCGCGGCTGGACTTCCGGCGGAAGCACTATCTTGGTATCTAGACGGCGTACCATTGAACGAGGGCGTCATCTCGACGTCATACCCCAATGACTACACAGAAGAGATTTCATTTGAAATAGGATGACCGGAAATATTCAGGAAGATTCGCTGAATGGACTGGAATTATTCTTAATTGGTAGCTAGCAAGTGGAATATGCTAAATATACAGGGTCACAGTCATAAGACATCGTTTGAAGGACACAAATGCGACTTCTTCACAAATATTTTCCACGATAATTTTGCCCCGGAGAGAACTGTAGACCTCAAGAATTCTCACGTTATGATGCGAATAAATGGTTACTTCCCATCCACAATAGTTGCGTCTTGACCCGTATGACATCTACAATCATCAATATATTAAGAACGCAATGTCAATTAGTTCATCTTAATCAGAATCAGTACACCTATGAGTGTCGAAGATATTATCAGTTTTCTTTTTTTTTTTTTCTGGTTGGGGAAAAGGTTATTGATTCATTTCTTACTCCTGATAAAATATGAATTACTCATCAAAGTAAATACTAATCCCATTGACAAATCGTTCTCAGCATTGAGGACTTTTGATCGTGTGATATGAGTACTAACTGACTGTTGAGACTTCATTGGTTCAACTATACACAAAACGTCACAGAGAGAGAGAAAGAACACAAAGAGCTATAACTTCTAGGACATGCGTGACCTTTGCCCTACATCGTGGATGTACCGATGAAAAGGTTTATTCTGGCAACATCACTGGATGATAAATCTGATTTCAACAGCACCATAACGAAGCCTATATTCATATCATTCATCACAACGAGTTCGATTCATTTTCAGTCTCTTCGGCCTTAGTAATTGACAAGTTAATCAACCACTTCACCCTGGTTTCTGATCAACACCTATTTGGAAGATTTATCTCATCTCTCAACAAACCGTCTACCATATATTATGGAATTACGCTGAATGCTTGATTTACATGAATATATAAATTATGGTGAGTAGCAGCAGTAAACTATTTGGTTTTCAGACTGGTTTCACCTATACATGTTCTTTACAACTTTTTACTTCGTTAAAACTGATTTTCGAAAGAAAATCCACTCGAGAAACATACATATTTTCTTCCAGCTACACGACGATTCTGTATGAGGATATATTGCAGTGACAAAAAACAAGAATTAAAATAGTTCCAGTCCATGTGGCAGCTGCCAACATGTTGACGTCAAATGACATACAGACATTGTATTTCATGGGTTTGTACCCAGGCTTTTCTACATACAGAATCGGAAGCATCTCTTCTTACACGAAATTGATAGGGAAAGCATTAATATATCTTTATCTATAAGGAATGATTATGTGAGTATCTAGTTCTTTGTGAGCTATAACGAAAACAGACTCTTCCATCAAGAATTCTTCTTTTGCGAGATGACATTCGACATTTCACTGACAATGTTTGATTTTGATCGAAACTGAATATGAAATTATCGCATGCAAGTAAGAACACTCTATACCTGCATGATTCTGTTTGTGTGTTGTCCATCTTTTCTCTTGGTGGTAATGTTTCGTCCAAATATAACGTGTATAAGATGACATAGGCCTATGAAGGTCAGTTAACAAACGAGGAAAATCACTTAAAGAAATTATGAAACGGGAGTTATTTCCTTTTTACAGATCACTCCAATCCAGACTTAATCTTGACATCTGTAACAAGCGCGGAATGATACCAGATTTTTCTGTTTTCCCGTGTGCAGGAAATGACCTTTTACCCAGTTTTCTGGGAAAGTTTGAACAAGCAACCGTGGAGATAAATCGCCGAAATCTTCGAAGAAGTTTACAGAGAGATATTAGAGATGAATATTTTTGTGAGATTTACATTGAGCTAAACTTTGATAATGACGTCTAGTATTGTGTTAAAACGAAATCTAAGATAGCTCCTGGTCCATGGATGGCGTGAACGTGTGGAAGGAAGAACTTGGTTATCACATAGCGGACTCCCTATGGACAGCAAAACTAGAAAGGTTGCAATACTTTTGGATGAAATCTTTGGAACATAAAATTTTAGTAAAATTTCACCTTTAATGCTTCTACATTTGCCAAAGAAGGTCAAAATGCAGAAACTGCTTGTTTAACAAGATGGAAGTGTTTTGAAAAATTAAGAAGCATCTATACAATTCTGCCAGAAACGCGCTAATGCAAAGTCACCTGTAGGAAAGTACAAATTGGAAAATGAATGCATTGTACATATCTGCTTATAATGTGTCTCCTTTTAGTTTTGCGTGTGACATATGCTACCAGAAATGTCCAGGAGAATGTATCGTTTTAAGGGGAAATGCACAATAACAAGACGGAAGTCACCTAAAGACATACCTGTGAAACTTTGGTACCAAACAATATAGAAGACATTTTTCATTGTGTAGTAAAGGATTTCATATAAACGACAAGTCGGTATAAAACGTAAGTAAACACTAGCTTTTGAAAAACGGGTTTCATTCTTCAGAAAAGAGAGATCCTACGACATTTTTGAAGATCTTTAGATTACTCACTGAAATTGAGATACTCACATGACGGTGCACAAACTGCCAGACGTTCAACGGGTACTCTACCAGCAGTGTGTGCAGATTATGGTGACCGGAAAATTCATGAAAATGCTACGAGCTCATTTACGATTACTCGCAATTGATTTTTGCTTCCGAGCACCTACCAATCCAATTTAGTCAAAGAAAGTTATGCTGGCAACAGAATTGTCGAGTATCGAACATATTCGATTCTTGTGTTCATTTCTTCCCCATCAAGTACAAAGTCCTAAGTTAGGAGCCCTTGCGACGACAAAAACTTTGCAAATTAAAACAGTTCCAGTCACTGAAGCAGCTGCCTTCATGGATTAAATGTAGTATTTGTGGACTAGAATGGTCGAATGATTAGTTTTGATCACATATATGAATTTTGAGGTTGTAAGCTCAAAATTGGAGTCATTGAAGAGCGAATTACCTCATATGTTTTCAAATAAAATTGGACTATCTTTTCGATCGCAAGAGTTACTTACCTCACAACGTACATAGTACGTTTCTCCTTGACTTTCCTTACCAATGAATTGCAAATCACGTTTAATGGGCGGAATGATACAGCCAGATCGTCCACGTTTGACGGAAGTCACCTCTCAGTAACATATAGGTAAATCACTGAAGAATTATAATTTCTGAAGATCTATTCAGATTCAGAAGCGATCCGATCATCACGAGAAAAGAGTCGAGCCTAAATGCTCAAAATACTATGTCACGATGGAAGAAAGACATCTCTGTAGCACTATTTTGAGACAAACTTGCAGTATAAAGCAGCTCCCTGTACACAAGACGAATAGACCCTACACTCATCAGACTGCCTATGGGAACACAGTATATAGGTAGTTTGCAATATTTTCTTTTCAAAATGTCCAGAGTCTCTCCTGTGGTGTACTGTCTCGATAGGCACCTGAACTTCTCATACGTGCAAAAATATGGGACTTGGCAGCAGTTGTGATGGACACATGAACGTTACAGAGGTAAGAAACTTTGGATCTTTTCTACCAAAGGTTGCCGGAAATAGACTTCATCTTTTGAAATATTTTGTTTTTTCTTAACGCTGGATTTTTAAGTGATATCATTGCTATCAGTCGTAAGATTATCTTGGATAGCTGATGTAAAGCGAGGACTACCTCGGACCAACTTTTGGTTGGGCAAATAGTAACGCAGGACGGATGTCACCTGATTTATCGCAATCGAAACTAACGAATTAAATTCATGTCCCTTCACTTCTAGAAGGAAAAGTAGTGACGAATAAGACGTCCTAAGCCTGGATTGCTTTATCAAGATCATCTTGCACTCTAGTGTACGTATCCTTCTGATTTATAGGCACACTTATAAGCATCTAAATACTTTATTCGTGAGACGTAATTAGGTAAAGACACTTCGCGAAGTATAAAGTCAGCTTGCGGCTATATACTCTAAATTATGGAAATACGGTATCCGACATTGAAAATTCCGTTAAACCAAATGTAAACAAACTATATACAATGATTCAATCATAAATGAAATACACCTTTAGACCAGATTTCAATGAAAATCTGAGTTTTCAAGACATGGAATCTTTCAAGATATGATCAGATTTGAGGCAGCTTTTCTTCCTAATGTCACATAAAATTTTATTTACATTTTGAGTTACATAAGTGGCTACAAAACATATTTGGAACCTAAAGTCAGGTCACGCTAACATCAGCTATTGCGTTTTACTGTGGGCAATTATTCTTGAATCTTAGAAGAATAAGTATTGCGAGATAAATCACATGATCACTGTAAAATCATGAAATATATTGTTGCAAACACTGCAAACATTTTGACGCTTCCTCTAAGATTAAAAAGCTGTTGAAAGACACATTTTTGAATGCTGCAAAGGCAAAAAACGAAGTGGAATCAATGGTCGACTATCTTCTTTTTCAGCAAAACACACCTGTGTCATTTTTACGAAGGATAAGAACAGGAAAGGAACTGACCAATCATTTTCTGAGTCCATCTCAGACCAGGCAGAAAGTGGTGAGTCCATCGTCAGTATCTCTAGGTATCAGTACTTCCCTGACTGGCTTGCTCTCACTGGTTGTGTTGATACTGGCAGGCACGCGGCATACTGCAGTCACAACACCGAGAGCGTATTAACCTTCACCCCGACGGCGGCCCACAACGGAAAGATTCTCCAGTGCCGAGTTTCCGGACACAAATTTTCTAGTTTCAATCAGATCCAAGAAGCTACACTCGATGTAAGACGTAAGTCACTGAAAACGAAACTGCGATGTACTTGATGCAAAAATATACTGAATAACGAAGGAAATGTACAAAAATCGTCAAAAATAATTCTTATATTCCACAATACATGTTCAGTGCGTAATAGTGATTTTACTTCGATTTTGTCCCCTTGCATACAATTTCACGCTTTCGAATTCTTGGTTAGTTTATAGGATTTAGGCTTTATTTCTTTTTGTTTGCATGTTGTCGGCGTATGCGTATGTATGTGTGTGTGTTTTGCTGAACAGATGACACTACTTTGATTATCTAGTCTAGGATTTTCCCCACATTCGTCATCATCTTCACTGATCTTTCTCCCATTTTCTTCCCTCCCTCATTCCCTCTCCCAAACATCAACAGACCCTCCTGGTGATGGTATAATATCGGTTAGGTTCCACGAGGTCTGGAACAGACGCACACCTGACAATGTCATCGTTACTTGTCACGTGAACTCAGAAGACCTCCCCAGTCCCTACATCCACACGTTTACCATAGAAGTGGAGAACCTTCGTGGATGTTCCTCCTGCTCCAACGCCTACAGTCGACTGCCGATGACAAACTCCACTTCGGCGAGTCTGGACTACTATCCTGACAGGTGCATCTGTGTCAGGTGCACCGGCACCAGTGAGCTGGGCTCGACCTCCTCTATGGCCACGTTCTGTCCGCAAGGTATAATGTTAATTGCTGCACATCACGGTCCTGATACTGTGTTGACTTAGGTATGGTCATGAATGTTTGGTGTGTAGCTACACTAGCTATTAACACTAGCTATTTGTGTGTATATAGTATGTGTGTTCGCGTAGCATGTGGTAGCATATACATGTACATCCTCGTAAGCCTACTAATTCATCGATTCATTAACCAGAAGAGTTGAGAAAGACAGATATGGATCAGTCCAAAGTATAAGAGACATAAGAACAAAGTGATACGAGTGTATGATTACAAGCATGTGTTTATGTTTCTGTTTGATAGGATTGTGAATGTCGATAAGTTTCAAGTAACTGCCGTCGTTTCTTAAAATCATATATGAAAGTGTTGCATCTATGCATAATATTATGCGTCCAGCATTAAATGTATTTTGATTATATCACTCAACTTAAAAACGTAGGACCGCCGACAGATGGCGTCATATCAATTGACGTGCAGGACCAAATCCAAAACCAGGTGACATCTGGTCTGATCATCACGTGTAAAATCTCAAATCAGCCCAATCCAGTCTTCCACACTTACACGATCCAAGCAGACAGCGTGATCCTATCAGCTACCAACTCCCCTTCGACTACTCTTCGTCCAGTACCCGACAGGTGCATCAACATTAAATGCACTGGAAGCAACGGATTTGGATTGACATCTTCAGCGCTGAGATATTGTCCTGCAGGTAGGATTTAGTTCATAATGTCAACTGAAAGTGATTGGTAAATTGACCAACTTGCTGTCCGTATCTTCTTGCCGAATAAAAGAGGGAGAAAACTCCCACAAACCCCTCTTTTTTCGACGTGAAGCATCTATACGAACTTTAATGCTACCGTCTTAAAGTTAGAAGTCCTTTGTATTAAGGGTGCGAAAAATTCACTCTTTTCTCGCTCCTTCCAGTCTTCACCGTATGATTTTGCGTGTGTATGAATATATATATATATATATATATATATATATATATATATTATGTGAATGTACATTCCTTTTTATGTATGTTGGTGTCTCTTAAACGGAAGACAATGTTGTGTGTGTGTGTGTGTGTGTGTGTGTGCACTCTTGTAGTTTTTGAAGAGAAATATAGGAGGCCAATGAAACTCACAATTGGGAAATATGCGCTTGATTACCGAAATCATAACATTTCTAGTGATTTGTGTAGGTTTGACATTTCTTAAAGTAAGACCATTGATGAACGCAATTATTGAATTAAGAATTGCAAATTGATTTTCCTGATATATTGTTCTATTTCTCTCTTTTGAAGCGCCTGGCGCCCCGACAGGACTGCGTGCACGACCACCTCAGAATGATGTACCACGTCAGGTGACCATTAGTTTTCCTCATCCATGAAGGTGGGTAACCTGTACTGTTTACAACCCAGTGACAGGGATATAAAGTGACGGTGAGGATGGTTGGGGAGTAGTCTATGAAAGAAAGACCTCGATGATGAGCAGCTGTTGATAAGTGTAAATAGTCTTCCTTCATTCTTTAAAATTGGTTCGAGAAAAATAATTGATAATCTTATCGGCCCTGAACCAACCAAGCGCTTCTATGATATGATATAGACTTTTCCCCGTATATCATTTCAGATTCGAAACTTGAAAGTAGACCTCTCCATCTAGCCTGGTGAATTCATTTTCTTCCGTTTTTTATCGATATTGGCATGATGTTGGACGTCAACACTGCATGTTCGTGTTGACACGAATGTATTACATTTTACGTCAGTGTATCATATTTTACTCCAACTGTCATGATTACTTTAGCGGAGAGTAAAGAACTTCTCTTTAGCTGTCAGTGTCAAGAAAAATTTTATAATTTTCTTCAAAAGGGGAAACAAATTTACGACATGACGTCGTTACTCAATGTGCAATGCTTAGCATGGTTAATTAATTATGGATGTAGTCATTTGTCAACTACTTTACTTGAATATATGTATTTCACATATATCCCGGTAATATTTGTAAACTGAAATTGAAATATTAAATTGACAGATATTGGACGATTCCATCAATATCCACAATATTAGATAGAGTTATTCATCTAATCTGTAATTGAATAATCTATGATTAGATGTAATATAATCACATTGAATACCTATAATCTAATCTATAATTAAATAGAGTTAGGTGAATAAATAGTGAGTAAATAGGTGAAGCAGTTACAATGCACCTTTTGTTCAAAATCTAACTGGATGTAAAAGGCAGATTTAAATGTTAAAAAATCGAAAATTGTCCATTCTCGACTTTCCCAACTCGTCGTAAATGACTGAATGACTGATTGTTGTTGTAACGACGTGTCTGATCTTCTTCTCTCTTGTGTAGATTGAAGCCCTGGACATTGGATGGGAAGAGAACACATAATCATGAGGGTACGGGTATTTTCATACCCGACAAGCTTTGTCTGAGTGTGTGTTTGTGTATGTCTGTGTGTGTATGTGTGTGTGCGTGTATGTGCGTGTGTGTGTATGTATGCGATATAACTGAGAACGAAACCAATAGTTTTACATCTAATCGAGAAAGCATGACGAATTGAATAATCAAGAGAAATGCTAGTACATGTAATTGAATTTCATTA
Organism: Diadema setosum; assembly: GCA_033980235.1. NCBI lineage: Eukaryota > Metazoa > Echinodermata > Echinoidea > Diadematoida > Diadematidae > Diadema > Diadema setosum. The sequence goes on from CM067060.1 coordinate 34,843,425, forward strand.
AATTAACCAGTCACTAAATTACTTTTGTAAACTATAGAAGCTTGATTCTTACGCAGAGTACAATGTATATGCTTCAGTTTAAATCAATATTGAGAAATGAACACAAAGTGTAAAAAGTAAACTTCTCTTAGATGGTACAATCTATTTTGAGAATTTGTACTCAGATTGCTGAACAGATTAGAAATGGAGCATTTCGACGAAGGAAGTGACTGCGTAGAATATTTTAGAGCGCTTATGCAATAGAGTAAACTTTATGTAAGTGCACCACTATTTAATTCCTGTAGGAATTCAACAGGAATTGCTGACAAAATAATCATGTAAAATGTACAGCAGACATATTTCAGATATTTAGTCACAGGGTTTGTTATAGAATAGGATCTGTTTAGGCTCAGTGGATATCACAACTGACTATCAACCCGAGGTCTTAACTTGGTAATTCGAGTCCCCTGGCTGGGGCGGTCGTGTTCCTTCCATGCTTTCGGCAAGGCATTTAATATCATCATTATTTTGTCCTGTGATTTGTCTGTCCTATGGTTGCGTACTTGCAAGCATTCGTTCTCTCTTGATAGCACCCACGTAAAGAAATCATGGTAGATTATATAATGCATAAAACATATGTTATTCGTTCACGTTGCCCACAGATGATTATTGTTTCAATATTTTGATCAAACTGTATTCAAATCAATTAGACGAGTCTCGCAGTTCTTCCTGCTCAACAATCGTCGAGAATTCTCATACTTTTACTTCTTCCCAATCAATTTCACTATGGCTAATGTTTGCCATACATACGTTGTATAATAGATATTTTGTCTGTGTTAAATGATCAATACATGTACTATAATTATGGTTGTACTGCGTATTATGCTCTAGTGCATCCTCACTATCACGTGCACACACAATCACCACACCATCAAACGCACATGACTACACTTTCCAACCTAGAGCATCATCTATGATTCATACCGCCCTCTTCTATGTCACGTCTAGATAAGGCCTGTCATTTCTTCAAAGTATCCTAACATGGCGGCCATCTGCATTTTCTGGCTGTTCATTATACTGATATTCATAGTACTTCATAATTAAGGCACAGATGAACCTCATATACATAATATATTAGGTTTGAGTTAATCATTGATTGTCATTTGGTCTTTATTACATTTTGGTCTCTTCTTGCTGTTAATTTGATTGATGGAAATATTTTACAAGTATTAACATATGTAAGTGAATTTATAAGTGAAGTCATAAACCTTCTCCAAGTTTGATAACAGAAATCCAACAGATGTTACTTAAGGGCTGTCAACAAAAGTGAACATGCATGTCATTTACTTAAAATACAATTCAGCTAAAGGTTCAAACATCCTTCTCGATAATGTTTCCTTCAAAGGAGATTCATAATTGATTCAAGAGAAGCGTAAAACTGCAATCCATCAGATAGATAGTATTATTATTACCATATATATATATATATAATAAATACAATGGAATAGAGTATACAATATGGGTGGGGGACACGACAAACCAGTGTAAGGGTTTTTAACGACTCTCGTTTCGGTATCTGCTTTCTTTGTGCAGAGTGCCAATGCTATTCCTTATGAATCTGTTTGTCAATTGATACAAAATGTATTTGTCATGTAAATTTTCTTCGAATAAATCATCGTGATTGAACTGATAGTTAATGGTGGTATGGTTTGCCGTAAATTGGAATCATATGAGCTTTCGATTTGTGTGCATGTACGTATAGATATTTATAATGTATATACATAATATATGCATAGGTATACATATATAAACATATATATATATATATATATATATATATATATATATATATATATAATATATAGAATTAGGGCTTTTTTGTACTTGTTGTTTCCAATACACAAAAGCTGAGAAGACGAGATATGTAATACATTATTAAGGTCCGATGTATTTTGTCTCTAACAGTTGGTCAGTTGGTAACCCTGAAGAAGTCTCGTTTCGCGTCGAAAATTTTGTGCAAGCATTAATAATATTTTACCGATTTCTTCCTCTTAGCATTCATACATAATATATATATATATATATATATATATATATATAAACAGAGAGAGAGATACATATATGCGTGTGTGCGTGTTTGTGTGTGTGTGTTTGTGTGTATGTTTTTGAAAGAAAGAGATGAGTGGCCACAAGACGTTGCTCCCTCTAGTACTTTATTTACTAGAACCCTCGACCGGTTTGGCCTTTATCAAGATATCCCACCCATGCTATATAATATAAAGTATAAACATAACCTTCGTCATAAATACAATGCACTTACATAATCCACATCCACACAAAATGCATATGGCTATCATGTACAGAGTTCGATATTATGTCTTTATAAGGAAGTAGTCTCAAGAATGGCAGTAGTGTCCTTGAAGGGAAGCAATAGTTCAAGTCTTCGTATTTTCCAAATCATATGGTATCAACATATCAGGAACGGTAAGTTGTTAAAATATAAATATTAAGCCTTTTATATAGTAGTGGAAAGCTATAAGGAATACATCAAGAGAATTCTACAGATTTTTTTTTTTTTTTTAATGAAGAGCTATACATTCCTTCGACTTGTTGCTTACATTAACTACATGTATGTTGAGAGTAAAATTATTCTCCCTGCCTTCTGAATGATGTAAGTAAGTGGGGTTTTTTCAAAATGCAAGAAAACATTGCTTAAACATTGCGGCACATTGCTTCTGTAACAATCACTTAGAAAATATAACTTTTGAACATATTATCCGATTTTCCTCAAATTTCACTAACATGTTCCAATAATATTTCGACAATCACTCAATTTCCCTTCAACACTTCGAAAAATTGAAATTAAATATGGACGCAAATCAACCGGAAGGAGCAATTACTCACTCGAATAAACCAAGTCGACACACGTGACGAACTTCCCTTTATTGTTTTCTCAGTCAACACTGATTTCATCTTCCTCAAGATCGTTTCTTTTTAATATTGATATGTGACGTCAACTCTCTGTGTGTGGACAAAAAATGTAAACAACAATCAGTATAAATACTTAATCGCCTACAGAAGCAAGTACTGAGCGACTTCGCCCAGGACCTTTTTACCTCCAACATGTCCAAGGTCCTTCTTGAATGTCTCAGGATTGAATAGTGAGGTGATTATAAGTTATTTAATTTGTCCTGTTAATAGTCTCTTAGCACTATTGTCTTTTGCAATTTAAAAATGTATATTATGAAACATTTGAGCAAGAAAAAAATATTGGATTCGGACCATGATATCTAGCTGAATGATTTGATGATTCTTTCCCAGCGTCTGTTTAAGTAGCTCCTAATGGATACTTTATGACTTGGCCGAGTCTTTTCTTGGCAACTGAACTTGAAGCATTCACCTTTTCTTCATTCGTGCAGATCGCGAAAGATTATCGCTAGAGATGTCGACGAACATTTTGCTTGGAGTTGTTGTCTCAACAAGTCATATGCTTCTGGTCCTTGTGTTGAGTTTGTGCACTCTACATTATCGAGGTATGATTATCATAAAATTAAGCAAAATCACTGCGGTGAAACCCCCTACGTACCTTGCAGCTCGAATTCGGCATTGTTAACACATTGAGGGAGAGGTAAAAAAAAAGATAATGACGTGAAATGATACAAATATGTTATTCCGTAAAGAGTATAGAACATACAAAACTTTCAACTCTCAAAGGACTGTGCAAGGGACGCGCACGCGCCCTTCCCCCCCAAAAAAGAAGTATGCACCTGTTTATGCAATTTGATAATTAAGTGACTTTTGCCTGTTATATCGTAGATTGGGATGTAGTCACCATATCTCTGACGTGTTTCAAGAAGCTTGTGCTTTAGGATGATAAAACTCTAATGTTAGATATGTTCACACAAATACAGCAGAATTAATTCCTTCGAGCAAATGGTTCAATCGTCTTTTTTTGTATCTCACACAACCTCAGCTCTTGCGAGTCACGTGGTTACCAGTCCAATTTCCATCACCCATGCGGAGGGTCAGACGGCCTTTGTGAGATGTCGCGCTCAAGGTATATCAAACCCGTCTTTCTCCTGGGATTTCTACAACTATGACCGGCCGGATAGCTATCTGTTTCAGAACGGCGTCAGACATTGTAACTTCTCTATCTTCTGGCCTAATTTTGAGGTGAAGGAGAATATCAGCGCGGGAATATCCTTGTTGATCATAACCGACATCCGCGTCTACCACGCCGGCGTCTACACCTGCAGAGTTGGTTCCAATGAGTCCCGATCCACGCTGAACGTTGAAAGTAAGATAATTATAGAATCCAGATGATAATAATTCGTTATTTTCATTAGTCTTTTCAATGTATGCAGGAAAAAATGCAGAAGCAGTGTACTCAACTGAAGTTTGTATACTGCTAGTTTTGTTAATTTATCCCTTGCCTATCAGATTTGATGATCCAAAGAAATATTAAAAAAAAAAAACATGCAATACAAGGTAGAGGAACTGGTTTTATATGAAAATGCATTTGAAACTTGTGATGATTGCAACATTATGTGTTAAGAGTTAGCTGCGACAATAACTTTTAAAGTGATTCATTTTGCTTGATGTAATTTTTCTGTACGATAATTTCTCCTTTTACTAGAAAGAAAAAATATATATCAAACCTAAGAATAAGTCTAAACCAGCAAACCAGCAATTATTCCATGCCAGGTAAACGTCGCAATTCAAACTAAAACTATTCGTTAAAACTTGATACTGGCAAAGAAACCTGGTAGACGTGAGTGAACGATTTTTTTTATATACTGAGGGCACACACATTACTGTTAAGGGGATGCAGTGTTTCGAACCTAAGACACGATTCGCACAAATATAACAGTAGTAATTCATAAGTCATATCAATGAGCATATCAGTTATATTTCAACAATTTGAGTGGATTGAAACTGGTTTGATCATATCCATGACCATTCACTCTTGTATGATATAGGAAAGTCGAACATGTCGCTGAACGTGCCAAGTCGGCTGTCTGCCAACGAGCCCGCCACAGCAGTGTGTTCAGCCGTGGCTGGACTTCCGGCGGAAGCACTATCTTGGTATCTAGACGGCGTACCATTGAACGAGGGCGTCATTTCGACGTCATACCCCAATGAATACACAGAAGAGATTTCATTTGAAATAGGATGACCGGAAATATTCAGGAAGATTCTCTGAATGGACTGGAATTATTCCTGATCGGTAGATGGCAAGTGGAATGTGCTAAATATACAGGGTCAGGGTCATTAGACATTATTTAAAGGACACGAAAGCGGCTTCTTCATAGATATTTTCCACGATAATTCTGCTCCGGAGAGAATCGTACAACTCAAAAACTCGCACGTTATGGTGCGAATAAATTGCTTCTTCTCACCCACAGTAAGTTGAGCCTACCCCTTATGGCATCTACAATCATCGATATATTATGAACGCAATGTCAATTAATTCATCTTAATAAAAAATCAGTACACCTATGTGCGTCGAAAATATTATAAGTTTTCTGTGCTTTTTTTTTTCTGGTTGGGGAAAAGGTGAATGATCCATCTCTTACTCCTGATAAATATGAATTACTCATCAAAGTAAATACTAATCCGATTGACAAATCGTTCTAGGCATTGAAGATTTTTGATCGTGTGATATTGGCACTGATTGTTGAGACTTCATTGGTTCAACTATGCACAAAACGTCCTACAAAGAGAGAGAGAAAGTAAGGAGCTATAACTTCTAGGACATGCGTGACCTTTGCCCTACATCGTGGCTGTATCGATGAAAAGGTTTATTTTGGCGTCACCACTGGATGACAAATCTGATTTCAACAACACCATAACGAAGCCTACATTCATATCATTCATCTCAGCGAGTTTGATGCATTTTCGGTCACCTCGGCTTTAATAATTGACAAGTTAATCAAGCACCTCATACTGGTTTCTGATCAACACCTATTTGGAAGATTCATCTCGTCTCTCAACAAACCGTCTAACGTATATGGAAATACGTTGAATGCTTAATTTACAGGAATGTTTAAATCATGGCGTGTAGCAGCAGTAAACTATTTGACTTTCTGACAGGTTTCACCTATACGTGCTCTTTACGACTTTTTACTTCGTTAAAACTGATTTTTGAAAGAAAATCCACTCGAGAAACATACACATTTTCTTCCAGCTACACGACGATTCTGTATGAGGATATATTGCAGTGACAAAAAACACGAATTAAAATAGTTCCAGTCCATTTGGCAGCTGCCAACATGCTGACGCCAAATGGCATACTGAAATTGTATTTCATGAGTTTGTACTCAGGCTGTTCTACATACCTCTGATGCAGAATCATAAGCATCTCTCCTTACACGAAATTGATAGGTAAAACATACATTCACCTTTGTTTATTAAGAATAATTATGCGAGTATCTAGTTCTTTGTGGGCTGTAATGAAAACAAACTCTCCCATCACGAATTCTTCCTTTGCGTGATGATATTCGACATTTTCACTTACAATGTTTAAATTTGATAGAGATTGAATAAGAAATCATCTTATGCAAATAAAAACACACTATATATACCTGTATGATTCTGTTTGTATATTGTCTACCATTTCGCTTGGTGATATTGTCTTGTCCCAAACATAACATGCATAAGGCATATTATCTACGTCAGTTGTCAAAGAAAAAGTCATTTAAGAAAGTATGAAACGAGAGGAACTTCCTTTTTACGGATCACTCAATTCCTGACTTAATCTTGACATCTTTAACAAGCGCGGAATGATACAAAATTTTTTATGTTTTCCAGTGTGCAGGAAATGACCTTTTACCCACATTTCTTGGAGAGTTTGAAAAAGCGACCGTGGAGATAAATAGCCGAAACCTTCGAAGAAGTTTACAGAGAGATATTAGATATAAATATTTTTGTGAGATTTACATTGAGCTAAACTTTGATAATAACGTCTAGTATTGTGTTAAAACGAAATCTAAGATAGCTCTTCGTCTATGGAGGCGTGAACGTATGGAAGGAAGAATTTGGTTATCACATAGCGGACTCCCTATGAACAGCGGAACTAGAAAGGTTGCAATAATTTTGGGTGAGATCTCTGGGATATCAAATTTTAGTAAAACTTCACCTTTAGTGCTTCTACATTTGCCTAAGAAGGTACAAAATGCAGTACACTGCTTGTTTAACAAGATTTGAGTATTTTGAAGAGCTAAGAAGCATCTATACATTTCTGCCCAAAACGCGGTAGTGCAAAGTCACCTGTTGCAAAGTACAAATTGGAAAATGTATGCAATTTTACATATCTGCTAATATTGTGTCTCCTTTTAGTTTCGTGTGTGACAAATGCTAACAGAAATGTCCAGGAGAATGTATCGTTTTGAGGGGAAATACAAAATAACAAGACGGATGTCACCTAAAGCCATACTTCTGAAACTTTGGTACCAAACAATAAAGAAGACATTTTTTCATTGTGTAGTGAAAGATTCCATGTAAACAAGTCGGTCTAAAACGTAAAGTATACAGTAGCTTTTGAAAATGGTTTTCATTCTTTAGAACAGAGATCCTACGACATTTTTAAAGATCTTTATATTACTTACTCAAATTGAGATACTCACATGACGACGCACAAAATACCAGACGTTCAACGGGTACTCTACAAGCAGTGTGTGCAGATTAGAGTGACCGGAAAATTCGTTGAAATGATAAGAGCTCATTGTTAGAGTTCTTGCAACTGTTTTTGCTTTCAGACACGTACCCATCCCACAAGTATACTAACAACAGTTATGCTGACATCTTAATAGTTAAGTATAATACGTATCCGATTCCTGTGTATATTTCTTCCCCACCAAGAACAAAGGCCTAAGTTAGGAGCCCGTGCGACAACAGAAACTTAGCAAATTAAAATAGTTCCAGTCACTGAAGCAGCTGCCTTCATAGGTTAAATTTAGTATTTCTCGACAAGAATGGTCGAATGATTGCTTTTAATAACATTACCTTTGAATTTGGAGGTTGTAAGTTCAACTTTGAAGTCACTCCCGAGAGCGAATTACCTCATATGCTTTAAAATCAAATTGAACTATATTTTCAATCGCAAGAATTACTTACCTCATCCGATCACGACGTACATTGTACGTTCCTCCTTGACTTTTCTTGCCAATGAATTGCAATGCAGGTTTGATGGGCGGAATGATACAGCCAGATCGTCCACGTTTGACGGAAGTCACCTATCAGTAATATATAGGTAAATCTCTGAAGAATCCTGAATCCTGAAGAACTATTAAGATTTAGGAGCGATCCGCTCATCACGAGAAAAGAGTCCAACCTATATGCTCAAAATACTATGCCACGCTGGGAGATAGACATCGTTATTGCACTATGAGGCAAACTTGCAGAATATAGCAGCTCTCTGTACGGAAGACGAATAGAACCCCCACTCATCAGACTATCTATGGGAACACAGTGTATATAGGTAGTTTGCGATATTTTCTTTTCAAAGTGTCCAGAGTCTCTCCTGTGGTGTAATATCTCGATAAGCACCTGAACTTCTCATACGTGCAAAAATATGTGACTTGACAGCCGTTGTGATGGACACATAAGCGTTACAGAGGTAAGAAACTCTGGATCTTTTCTACCAAAGTTTGCCGAAAAAAGACTTCATCTTTGGAATATTTTGTTTCTTCTTAACGCTGGATTTTTCTGTGTGGTCAATGCTATCAGTCATAAGTTTTATCTTGGATAGCTGATGTAAGACGAGGACTGCCGAGGACCAAGTTTTGGTTGGGCACACAATAACACAGGACGGATGTGACCTGATTTAACAGAATCGAAATTGACGAATTAAATTTATGTATCTTTGCTTCTAGAAGGAGACATAGTGACAAATAAGACGTCCTTAACCTCGATTGCTTTATCAAGATCATCTTGCAGTCTAGTGTATGTATTATTCTGATTTATAGGCACATTTATAAGCAACTAAATGCTTTATTCAGGAGACGTAATTACTTAAAGACACTTCGCGAAGTATAAAGCCAGATTGCGGCTACTCTAAATGGAAATAGGGTATCCGACGTTCAAAATTCCGTTAAACCAAATGTTAAGAAACTGCATACAGTGATACAATCACAAATGGAAAACACCTTTAGACCTAATTTTAAATCGAAATCTAAGTTTTCACGACATGGAATCTTTCAAAATATGACCTGATTTGAGGCAGTTTTTCTTCCTAATGTCACATACAATTTCATTTGCATTTTGAGTTAAATAAGTGGCTACAAAACATTATTTGGAAGCTGAAATCACGTCAAGCTAACACTAGCAAATGTGTTTTAATGTGGGCAATTATTCCTGAATCTTAGAAAACTTAGCACTGCTAGATAAATCGTATGATCACTGTAAAATTACTAATTATATTGTAGCAAACACTGTACATATTTGACGCTTCCTCTAAAATGAAAAAGCTATCAAAGAGACACAGTTTGAATGCTGCACAGTAAATAAACGAAGTGGAATCAATGCTCGAGTATCTTCTTTTTAGCAAGATACGCCTGTGTCATTTTTTACGGAGGATAAGAACAGGAAACAAGTCTGACCAACATTTTTCGAATCCATCTCACACCAGGCAGAAAATGGTGAGTCCATCACCAGTATCTCTAGGTATCAGTACTTCCCTGATTGGCTGGCTCTCACTGGTTGTGTTGATACTGGCAGATACTCGGCACACTGCAGTCACAACACAGAGAGCGTATTAACCTTCACCCCGACGGCGGCCCACAACGGAAAGATTCTTCAGTGCCGAGTTTCCGGACACAAATTTTCCAGTTTCAATCAGATCGAAGAAGCTATACTCGATGTAAGACGTAAGTCACTGAAAACGAAACTGCGATGTTCTTAATGTAGAAAATGCTGAATAACTATGAAAATGCACAAGCATCGTCAAAAATAATTCTTGTATTCCACACAAATACCGAGTTGCATGCCTCCTTACATACATTTTTTTTTTTAAATTCTTGGTTGGTTTAGGTAGGCCTATTTCTTTGTGTTTGTGTTGCTGAACAGAAAACTCTACTTATAATATACTTACTATAAATATCATCATCTTTCTCCCATTTCTTTCCTCCCTCCTCCTCCCCCCCCCCTCCCAAACATCCGTAGACCCTCCTGGTGATGGTATAATATCGGTTAGGTTCGACGAGGTCTGGAACAGACGCACACCTGACAATGTCATCGTCACGTGTCACGTGAACCCAGAAGACCTCCCAAGTCCCTACATCCACACGTTTACCATAGAAGTGGAGAACCTTCGTGGATGTTCCTCCTGCTCCAACGCCTACAATCGACTGCCGATGACAAACTCCACTTCGGCGAGTCTGGACTACTATCCTGACAGGTGCATCTGTGTCAGGTGCACCGGCACCAGTGAGCTGGGCTCGACCTCCTCTATGGCCACGTTCTGTCCGCAAGGTATAATGTTAATTGCTGCACATCACGGTCCTGATACTGTGTTGACTTAGGTATTGTCATGAATGTTGGGTGTGTAGCTACACTAGCTACACTAGCTATTTGTGTGTATATAGTATGTGTGTTCGCGTAGCATGTGGTAGCATATACATGTACATCCTCGTAAGCCTATTAATTCATCGATTCATTAACCAGAAGAGTTGAGAAAGACAGATATGGATCAGTCCAAAGTATAAGAGATATAAGAACAAAGTGATACGAGTGTATGATTACATGCATGTGTTTATGTTTCTGTTTGATAGGATTGTGAAGGTCGATAAGTTTCAAGTAACTGCCGTCGTTTCTTAAAATCATATATGAAAGTGTTGCATCTATGCATAATATTATGCGTCCAGCATTAAATGTATTTTGATTATATCACTCAACTTAAAAACGTAGGACCGCCGACAGATGGCGTCATATCAATTGACGTGCAGGACCAAATCGAAAACCAGGTGACATCTGGTCTGATCATCACGTGTAAAATCTCAAATCAGCCCAATCCAGTCTTCCACACTTACACGATCCAAGCAGACAGCGTGATCCTATCAGCTACCAACTCCCCTTCGACTACTCTTCGTCCAGTACCCGACAGGTGCATCAACATTAAATGCACTGGAAGCAACGGATTTGGATTGACATCTTCAGCGCTGAGATATTGTCCTGCAGGTAGGATTTAGTTCATAATGTCAACTGAAAGTGATTGGTAAATTGACCAACTTGCTGTCCGTATCTTCTTGCCGAATAAAAGAGGGAGAAAAATCCCACGAAACCCCTCTTTTTTCGACGTGAAGCATCTATACGAAGTTTAATGCTACCGTCTTAAAGTTAAAAGTCCTTTGTATTAAGGGTGCGAAAAATTCACTCTTTTCTCGCTCCTTCCAGTCTTATATATATATTATGTGAATGTACATTCCTTTTTTATGTATGTTGGTGTCTCTTAAACGGAAGACAATGTTGTGTGTGTGTGTGTGTGTGTGTGTGCATTCTTGTAGTTTTTGAAGAGAAATATAGGAGGCCAATGAAACTCACAATTGGGAAATATGCGCTTGATTACCGAAATCATAACATTTCTAGTGATTTGTGTAGGTTTGACATTTCTTAAAGTAAGACCATTGATGAACGCAATTATTGAATTAAGAATTGCAAATTGATTTTCCTGATATATTGTTCTATTTCTCTCTTTTGAAGCGCCTGGCGCCCCGACAGGACTGCGTGCACGACCACCTCAGAATGACGTACCAGGTCAGGTGACCATTAGTTTTCCTCATCCATAAAGGTAAGTAACCTTTACTATATTTACAGTCCATTGACAGAGATATATTGGGAAGGGAAGGGGGAGGATGGTTGGGGAGTAGTCTATGAAAGAAAGACCTCGATGATGAGCAGCTGTTGATTAGCGTAAATAGTCTTCCTCCATTCTTTAAACTTGGTTCGAGAAAAATAATCAATAATCTTATCGGCCCTGAACCAACCAAGCGCTTCTATGATATGATATAGACTTTTCCCCGTATATCATTTCAGATTCGAAACTTGAAAGTAGACCTCTCCATCTAATTCATTTTCTTCCGTTTTTTATCGATATTGGCATGATGTTGGACGTCAACACTGCATGTTCGTGTTGACACGAATGTATTACATTTTACGTCAGTGTATCATATTTCACTCCAACTGTCATGATTACTTTAGCAGAGAGTAAAGAACTTCTCTTTAGCTGTCAGTGTCAAGAAATATTTTATAATTTTCTTCAAAAGGGGAAACAAATTTACGACATGACGTCGTTACTCAATGTGCAATGCTTAGCATGGTTAATTAATTATGGATGTAGTCATTGGCAACTACTTTACTTGAATATATGTATTTCACATATATCCCGGTAATATTTGTAAACTCAAATTGAAATATTAAATTGACAGATATTGGACGATTCCATCAATATCCACAATATTAGATAGAGTTATTCATCTAATCTGTAATTGAATAATCTATGATTAGATGTAATATAATCACATTGAATACCTATAATCTAATCTATAATTAAATAGAGTTAGGTGAATAAATAGTGAGTAAATAGGTGAAGCAGTTACAATGCACCTTGTGTTCAAAATCTAACTGGATGTAAAAGGCAGATTTAAATGTTAAAAAATCGAAAATTTTCTTTTCTCGACTTTCCCACCTCCTCGTAAATGACTGAATGACTGATTGTTGTTGTAATCTCAAACGACGTGTCTGATCTTCTTCTTTCTTGTGTAGATTGAAGCCCTGGACATTGGATGGGAAGAGAACACGTAATCATGAGGGTATGGGGTATTTTCACACCCGACAAGCTTTGTCTGAGTGTGTGTTTGTGTATGTCTGTATGTGTGTGTGTGTGTGTGTGTGTGTATGTATGCGATATAACTGAGAACGGAACCTATAGTTTTACATCTAATCGAGAAAGCATGACGAATTGAATAATCAAGAGAAATGCTAGTACATGTAATTGAATTTCATTAAACTAACCAGTCACTAAGTTACTTTTGTAAACTATGGTAGCTTGAATTTTACGCAGAATACAGCGTATATGCTTCAGTTTAAATCAATATTGAGAAATGAACACAAAGTGTAAAAAGTAAACTTCTCTTAGATGGTACAATCTATTTTGAGAATTTGTACTCAGATTGCTGAACAGATTAGAAATGGAGCATTTCGACAAAGGAAGTGACTGCGTAGAATATTTTAGAGCGCTTATGCAATAGAGTAAACTTTATGTAAGTGCACCACTATTTAATTCCTGTAGGAATTCAACAGGAATTGCTGACAAAATAATTATTTAAAATGTACAGCAGACATATTTCAGATATTTAGTCACAGGGTTTGTTATAGAATAGGATCTGTTTAGGCTCAGTGGATATCACAACTGACTATCAACCCGAGGTCTTAACTTGGTAATTCGAGTCCCCTGGCTGGGGCGGTCGTGTTCCTTCCATGCTTTCGGCAAGGCATTTAATATCATCATTATTTTGTCCTGTGATTTGTCTGTCCTATGGTTGCGTACTTGCAAGCATTCGTTCTCTCTTGATAGCACCCACGTAAAGAAATCATGGTAGATTATATAATGCATAAAACATATGTTATTCGTTCACGTTGCCCACAGATGATTATTGTTTCAATATTTTGATCAAACTGTATTCAAATAAATTAGATGAGTCTCGCTGTTCTTCCTGCTCAACAATCGTCGAGAATTCTCATACTTTTACTTCTTCCCAATCAATTTCACTATGGCTAATGTTTGCCATACATACGTTGTATAATAGATATTTTGTCTGTGTTAAATGATCAATACATGTACTATAATTATGGTTGTACTGCGTATTCTATTACGTAATACTCGTATAAGTCTTCAGAGGTTAGCATTTCCCAGGTGTTTAAGGCAGTGAAGTCACATAATGAAATTCAAAGTAGGTAAAAATTCCAGGCAGTCCCAGTTGGCTATAAATACCCGTGTCAGTGACCAGTAAGCATCTTTTTCAAGTGTGACGGCAGTGAATCATACCAGGGAGGTGAGACACCTCCCTGATTATACATCTCAAACTCCAATGTCTAGTGATCGGGAAGACGACGCTACCTCTCAGCCCCCATCCCCGCGGGGAGATCAGGGCATGGAAGGCCGCCTTGAAGCTCAACTATGCTCTCTATAGAGAGACCGAGAAACTCTCCCGCTTCATGGATAGGGCGGCGGCACACCGTGGTAATGACAAACGGCATGCGAGCCATGCCAGCTGGTGCAGGAGAGCTTCTCCTCCCGGCGATTAGTCCGGACATGCGAGCCATGTCCGCGGGGACAGGGGCGCTGCCCCGCCCATCGAAGACTTCAGCGAGCTAGCCATCTCCATCGGCAGCTCATCAGACGACGATATTCTCATGTCAGCCTCCTTCCCGGCAAAACTGATTGCGTTGCCCTGTATGGGTGGCCTTGACTCTGCCCTTGTGGTTATGGTCATTTTGACAACCGAATTGATCCGGATGCCATGCCCTAACAGCCAAACGCTTTCAAAGCCTGGTACCAAATTTGATTTTAACTGCAATTCTGATCTTATTTGGGCCAAATTTAACAATTGGCTGATTTGCTAATGAAGGCAGTCACACTGCCACATCAGAAGGTAAGCCTCTATAAAATCGCGAGGCAAATGCTCAATTGCCATCGAATGCCCAAGCAGTTCTCACACCAAAAATCGAGAGCAAAATTTGGGCGATCCTCCTTCACGAGGCCTTGGGTCTTGTGAGCTCCCAACTTCTACAACAAAATGTAGTGAAGGGACTTCTCTAGATAATATATAGATAAATAGATCTATAGATAAATCCTTTCTGAAATTCACAGATCATGCACGGATAATCATCCATGCAATTGACACAACGAGAATTTGAACAACTCATGTCACCATCGATGGCCTGACACTCCCGGGCTTTGCTTATCGTATGATCTGAGCATGCACCATCGAGGTATCTTGAAACCCCTTCTCAACCCTTCTCAACAACACTTGCGCAGCAAGTCGATTCCACTTGGTAGAAAGTTGTTCAGAAAGACATCTGAGAAAAATTGACAAGTGTCACATAAGCATACATCGTGGGTCATGAATGTCTCTATGCAAGCCAGCAAAAAAAGAAAAAAAAAAAGAAAAAAGATGAGTACTGTCCAAAATCGTTCAGTGCTGGAAATCTCAAGCTTTCCAAAGATGACTGGTCAAAATAATTCCCGAGCCTTGGATATTGGCCACAATATATGGCTATGAAACCAATAATTTCATTTCAACCCAATACCAATAAATTTTTCCTTTACAAAGTGTACATTCTACCGAGGAGGAAAAGGCAACCCATGAAGAATTGTCTCCGAAGATTCTCGCAAAGCAAGCTGGTATTAGAGTGATTCCTCACATGGAGTATCAACTCTATTCTAGCGCTACCAAAGACTGGCGGTCTAAGTCCAATCATAAATTTGAAAAACTTGAACAAATTTGTAAGATACGAACACTTCAGAGTGGAACAGTTTCGCTTGATTACGGTCTTAATTTGCCCCTCCAAAGGGTGCATATTTATCGGTACCCGTTCACCTTGTTCATCAAGCATAGTCTTTCGAATGGAAATAGTATTTTTACTGCATTCCAGAATTCAGTGCCTTCCATCTGGCCTTAATTCGACCCCGCAGAATTTCCTTAAAGTTATGAAACCTGTCTTTGCCTCGGTGAGGAGTAGTGGCATTAGAACAATCACCTATTTCGATGATATCCATATTCTTTCTCACACAAGAGAAGAGTGTCTTGACAAAGCCAATTTTATGATCAACTTGTCACCCTTAAAGAGTTTCAGTAAGGATTTCGACAAATCCAATTTCAACCCAAAGCACGTCGAGACCTTCCTTGGTTCTCATATTAATTCCCAGCAAATGATTTTCAGATGATTGACAAGGTTACTGCCCTTGGAAATACACCAATCTTGTATATGGCAACGAAAACAAATTTCGGGAGTTTAATGCTTTCCACAAAGAAATCTACATTCACGTCACTTGGGACTAGAAAAAATAAATCAACTAATGCTCTGCGTAAAGCAGAAGATGACTTCGACACGAAGTTTGGTTTCGTTATCTAGTCATGCGATACAAAACATTCTTTGGTGGTGGCTGTCTCGCAAGACAAAGAATTATTTTCCACCCTCATTAGCGTGATAATTTCAAGCGATGCTTGCATCTCAGTATGGAGAGTAGTTAATTCTGAACAATGACAATTCCTTTGCTCAGAGAGTCTGGAGTGCCAAACAGAATTCCCCGCATAGCAATGTGTGTGAACCTCTTGCAAATTCAGAACGGTCTTGAAGCCCTGTGTGGCTCGTGTACAAAAAAAAAAAAAAAATGTGCTTATTCATAATACGGTCAGACATTATTTTCTACAGCTAGTAGCATATTCTGACCCGAACGAATTCGCGGCCAACATTGGAATTGGTGTCTAGCAATTGGACATCAGCTTCACATCCAACAGATGTAGATAATTCTGAAGTTTCCTGCTTGTCTCGCAGAGACATGAACAACTAATTACTATTTTACATGTTTTTCACCACATAATCCACAAACTCTACATATAGATTAGCAACGCTCCTCATGCCAAATGGAAGCCAAGTTTTATTGCCCTGAATTTTGATGCCTTTTTCCTTATCCTATCAACGTTTTCAGTCCTCCACAAGCTTCAACTGAACAAGGTGACCTGAGCAATCCTCACTGCCCCAATGGTGGCGGCAGCCATGGGTCTCATTATCGATCGAAATGCGAATAGCCCCACCCCTATTTGTACTTGTACTCCACGGGAAAATTCTTGCCCCACACCCTCACCCACCGACGAGCCTCCAGCTCACACTAGCCGCTTGCATGGGCGCTCTCTGCTAGCGATGACAAGTGGCAGACACATCGCAGCACATTGCAAAGCTCCTTTCATCATCATGGCGAGACAATACCAATAAACAAAACAAATGAGGGTGCTTGAAGACAGTAGCAATGTCTGTATTCTGAACAATCATGTGATCCTTTTTAACCCATCTACAGAACACGTCGTCAACATTCTAAGCCTACAGCATAGCTTTTCAACAAAGCCCACTCCACGATTAACTCATAGACCTGCTCGGTCTTCCATACTACCTGAAACCGAGAGCTATGACATAGGCAAACAGCCCCTATAGTCAGGCGTATGAAGGGCGTATCTAAATCCGACCCTCGCAAGGCTAAATACAACAAGACTTGGGATGTTTCAGTTGTTTTGAATCACTTTTTATCGTTTCAAGATACCTATGAACTAAAGATTCCTTCAGTGCCTTGAGCCAAAAACAATTTTCCTAGCTCGTTTCGGCAAAACGTACACAAATGCTGAGACATCTAGTTCTTATGACATTACCGGAAGATGAGGCCACGTTTGCACATTAGAGATATGAAAAGTATATCTCTAACCAGGTAATTAAAGCGCCTTCTTTTACCTCCAACCCTAAACTCTGTGTTCCGATCAACTCTTCACGAGTATATTATTAAATGCACAGAACATCTCCAACGAGCAAGTTCAGAAAGCAAACTCATAATTTCTCCGAAACATCCCAACAAATCGGTGACGACAAGCATCTTGGAGCGGAGGCTGAAAGCCAGTCCCTCGCAGCTGCTTGTTGTATAAACACTTAAAATATAACTAATATACTGTCAATAGCTGTACGTATACATCCCTGTAACACTCTACTGACTGCTGCATACAATAAGTATGAATGTATTTGTTGCTATGGGAACACGTACCGAGTTTGTTCTGTCTTCGAGATCAGTATGAAAGGGTACCACAGGACGTACCTCGTGTTCACATACATAAGGAATTGGGAGCACAGTCATCCCGCGTTCATCCCAGACTCTAGTCTGGTAAGACATCCAAGGATGCCAATATGAAAGGGGTATCACATTCTCAGCTCATAACTACAGAAGCGCCGCAACTTCCAAACTTTCGCGCATGGAGTATAAAGGTCTTAACGAAATCTTGTCCACAACTGACTGGACGAACGCTGGTGCATTTTGAACCTTCTAACAATTGATTCCACATTAGTTCAACAATTCTCAGTTCTGCTGAGTTAAAAAGATACATGTAAATTGTGATAGTATGTGTATACCTGTATATTAGTATCTCAATTAAGAACAATGTCCTAATCCGAGTCAGATAAGACACAAGACCATAAACCACGTTACGTTGTGCATTGGAAAATGGCGACACATTACTCGGCCACTCGTTTAGGAGATTCGGTCCACCAAACTGATGAATTTAAACTCTAATATCAACCCAAAATGCAGTGGACTTGCCTCTAATTATTACTGCAATATTACTATGCCGAGATAAGCTGGTTAATGTCTAATTCTTCCTTGAAATGTACAGGAATTAAGGAACATGATTATGATTATGTCTTGATTGGAAAATCGGTACAAGAGGTCCATTTGATTTGTCTGTGCGTTATCATGCTTAATCCTGCTCCAGTTAAAGCACGCAAGGTATCAAAATGATATCATACTCAAAACCTATGCCTTGCACCTTATACTAGTAGGTTCTCAAGCAAACTTTGCTCGAGTTCTTCTCCTGCTCGCGACAATGTGTGTCACCATCGATAAACACTCTCTATGCATGAGGAGTCATGACCAAAGTTTCAACCTTGTTGTGAAAACTGTCCATCATCCTTCTTGTCCTCTTGCCCTCACTCATGCCACAGACTGACTTCTGTACGGAACTTTGAACATGCTAACCTCTGAAGACTTATAAGAGTATTACGTAATAGAATTCCTAAATTATACAAGTAATAAGAAATATAATTAGAATTCTATTAGTAATAATGAAGTATAAGTCGAAGAGGTTCCCACCCAGCATCTCATTTAATCAATACTCTTCCGTTCTGAACCCTCCCTTTCCAACACTGTACAGAAGTCAAAACTGGTGGGCCCTACTGTATGCTGATGTTCTGCTTAATTGCTTGACATGAAATGTCCATACGTATAAGAATGCCCCGTGCCTTTGGAACAGCAATGATTGTGCTTTATTTATTGCTTGTCTGTATGATGAGAAGGACCAGTGAGCTAAATGTCTGCATTGCACCCAATACTGCATGGTGTTGCTGGTCTGTCTATTTAAAGCCGTATTCTCTTTGAAAAGATGCTTACTGGTCACTGACACGGGTATTTATAGCCAACTGGGACTGCCTGGAATTTTTACCTACTTTGAATTTCATTATGTGACTTCACTGCCTTAAACACCTGGGAAATGCTAACCTCTTCGACTTATACTTCATTATTACTAATAGAATTCTAATTATATTTCTTATTACTTGTATAATTTAGGAATTATGCTCTAGTGCATCCTCACTATCACGTGCACACACAATCACCACACCATCAAACGCACATGACTACACTTTCCAACCTAGAGCATCATCTATGATTCACACCGCCCTCTTCTATGTCACGTCTAGATAAGGCCTGTCATTTCTTCAAAGTATCCTAACATGGCGGCCATCTGCATGTTCTGGCTGTTCATTATACTGATATTCATAGTACTTCATAATTAAGGCACAGATGAACCTCATATACATAATATATTAGGTTTGAGTTAATCATTGATTGTCATTTGGTCTTTATTACATTTTGGTCTCTTCTTGCTGTTAATTTGATTGATGGAAATATTTTACAAGTATTAACATATGTAAGTGAATTTATAAGTGAAGTCATAATCCTTCTCCAAGTTTGATAACAGAAATCCAACAGATGTTATTTAAGGGCCGTCAAAAAAAGTGAACATGCATGTCATTTACTTACAAATACAATTCAGCTAAAGGTTCAAACATCCTTCTCGATAATTTTTCCTTCAAAGGAGATTCATAATTGATTCAAGAGAAGCGTAAAACTGCAATCCATCAGATAGATAGTATTATTATTATCATATATATATACATATATATATATATATATATATATATATATATATGTAGAATAAATACAATGGAATAGAGTATACAATATGGGTGGGGGACACGACAAACCAGTGTAAGGGTTTTTAACGACTCTCGTTTCGGTATCTGCTTTCTTTGTGCAGAGTGCCAATGCTATTCCTTATGAATCTGTTTGTCAATTGATACAAAATGTATTTGTCATGTAAATTTTCTTCGAATAAATCATCGTGATTGAACTGATAGTTAATGGTGGTATGGTTTGCCGTAAATTGGAATCATATGAGCTTTCGATTTGTGTGCATGTACGTATAGATATTTATAATGTATATACATAATATATGCATAGGTATACATATATAAACATAAATATATATATATATATATATATATATATATATATATATACATATATATAATATATAGAATTAGGGCTTTTTTGTACTTGTTGTTTCCAATACACAAAAGCTGAGAAGACGAGATATGTAATACATTATTAAGGTCCGATGTATTTTGTCTCTAACAGTTGGTCAGTTGGTAACCCTGAAGAAGTCTCGTTTCGCGTCGAAAATTTTGTGCAAGCATTAATAATATTTTACCGATTTCTTCCTCTCAAGCATTCATACATAATATATATATATATATATATATATATATATATATATATATATATATAAAAGAGAGAGAGAGATACATATATGCGTGTGTGCGTGTTTGTGTGTGTGTGTGTGTGTTTGTGTGTATGTTTTTGAAAGAAAGAGATGAGTGGCCACAAGACGTTGCTCCCTCCGGTACTTTATTTACTAGAACCCTCGACCGGTTTGGCCTTTATCAAGATATCCCACCCATGCTATATAATATAAAGTATAAACATAACCTTCGTCATAAATACAATGCACTTACATAATTCACATCCACACAAAATGCATATGGCTATCATGTACAGAGTTCGATATTATGTCTGTATGTGGAAGTAGTCTCAAGAATGGCAGTAGTGTCCTTGAAGGGAAGCAATAGTTCAAGTCTTCGTATTTTCCAAATCATATGATATCAACATATCAGGAACGGTAAGTTGTTAAGATATAAATATTAAGCCTTTTATATAGTAGTGGAAAGCTATAAGGAATACATCAAGAGAATTCTACAGATTTTTTATTTTAATGAAGAGCTATACATTCCTTCGACTTGTTGCTTACATTAACTACATGTATGTTGAGAGTAAAATTATTCTCCCTGCCTTCTGAATGATGTAAGTAAGTGGGGTTTTTTTCAAAATGCAAGAAAACATTGCTTAAACATTGCGGCACATTGCTTCTGTAACAATCACTTAGAAAATATAACTTTTGAACATATTGTCCGATTTTCCTCAAATTTCACTGACATGTTCCAATAATATTTCGACAATCACTCAATTTCCCTTCAACACTTCGAAAAATTGAAATTAAATATGGACGCAAATCAACCGGAAGGAGCGATTACTCACTCGAATAAACCAAGTCGACACACGTGACGAACTTCCCTTTATTGTTTTCTCAGTCAACACTGATTTCATCTTCCTCAAGATCGTTTCTTTTTTAATATTGATATGTGACGTCAACTCTCTGTGTGTGGACAAAAAATGTAAACAACAATCAGTATAAATACTTAATCGCCTACAGAAGCAAGTACTGAGCGACTTCGCCCAGGACCTTTTTACCTCCAACATGTCCAAGGTCCTTCTTGAACGTCTCAGGATTGAATAGTGAGGTGATTATAAGTTATTTAATTTGTCCTGTTAATAGTCTCTTAGCACTATTGTCTTTTGCAATTTAAAAATGTATATTATGAAACATTTGAGCAAGAAAAAAATATTGGATTCGGACCATGATATCTAGCTGAATGATTTGATGATTCTTTCCCAGCGTCTGTTTAAGTTGCTCCTGATGGATACTTTATGACTTGGCCGAGTCTTTTCTTGGCAACTGAACTTGAAGCATTCACCTTTTCTTCATTCGTGCAGATCGCGAAAGATTATCGCTAGAGATGTCGACGAACATTTTGCTTGGAGTTGTTGTCTCAACAAGTCATATGCTTCTGGTCCTTGTGTTGAGTTTGTGCACTCTACATTATCGAGGTATGATTATCATAAAATTAAGCAAAATCACTGCGCCGAAACCCCCTACGTACCTTGCAGCTGGAATTCCGCATTGTTAACACATTGAGGGAGAGGTAAAAAAAAAAAAAGATAATGACGTGAAATGATACAAATATGTTATTCCGTAAAGAGTATAGAACATACAAAACTTTCAACTCTCAAAGGACTGTGCAAGGGACGCGCACGCGCCCTTCCCCCCCAAAAAGAAGTATGCACCTGTTTATGCAATTTGATAATTAAGTGACTTTTGCCTGTTATATCGTAGATTGGGATGTAGTCACCATATCTCTGACGTGTTTCAAGAAGCTTGTGCTTTAGGATGATAAAACTCTAATGTTAGATATGTTCACACAAATACAGCAGAATTAATTCCTTCGAGCAAATGGTTCAATCGTCTTTTTTTGTATCTCACACAACCTCAGCTCTTGCGAGTCACGTGGTTACCAGTCCAATTTCCATCACCCATGCGGAGGGTCAGACGGCCTTTGTGAGATGTCGCGCTCAAGGTATATCAAACCCGTCTTTCTCCTGGGATTTCTACAACTATGACCGGCCGGATAGCTATCTGTTTCAGAACGGCGTCAGACATTGTAACTTCTCTATCTTCTGGCCTAATTTTGAGGTGAAGGAGAATATCAGCGCGGGAATATCCTTGTTGATCATAACCGACATCCGCGTCTACCACGCCGGCGTCTACACCTGCAGAGTTGGTTCCAATGAGTCCCGATCCACGCTGAACGTTGAAAGTAAGATAATTATAGAATCCAGATGATAATAATTCGTTATTTTCATTAGTCTTTTCAATGTATGCAGGAAAAAATGCAGAAGCAGTGTACTCAACTGAAGTTTGTATACTGCTAGTTTTGTTAATTTATCCCTTGCCTATCAGATTTCATGATCCAAAGAAATTAAAAAAAAAATGCAATACAAGGTAGAGGAACTTGTTTTATATGAAAATGCATTTGAAACTTATGATGATTGCAACATTATGTGTTAAGAGTTAGCTGCGACAATAACTTTTAAAGTGATTCATTTTGCTTGGATGTAATTTTTCTGTACGATAATTTCTCCTTTTACTAGAAAGAAAAAATATATATCAAACCTTAGAATAAATCTAAACCAGCAAACCAGCAATTATTCCATGCCAGGTAAACGTCGCAATTCAAACTAAAACTATTCGTTAAAATGAATCAACTTGATACTGGCAAAGAAACCTGGTAGACGTGAGTAAACGATTTTTTTATATACTGAGGGCACACACATTACTGTTAAGGGGATGCAGTGTTTCGAACCTAAGACACGATTCGCACAAATATAACAGTAGTAATTCATAAATCATATCAATGAGCATATCAGTTATATTTCAACAATTTGAGTGGATTGAAACTGGTTTGATCATTTCCATGACCTTTCACTCTTGTATGATATAGGAAAGTCGAACATGTCGCTGAACGTGCCAAGTCGGCTGTCTGCCAACGAGCCCGCCACAGCAGTGTGTTCAGCCGCGGCTGGACTTCCGGCGGAAGCACTATCTTGGTATCTAGACGGCGTACCATTGAACGAGGGCGTCATCTCGACGTCATACCCCAATGACTACACAGAAGAGATTTCATTTGAAATAGGATGACCGGAAATATTCAGGAAGATTCGCTGAATGGACTGGAATTATTCTTAATTGGTAGCTAGCAAGTGGAATATGCTAAATATACAGGGTCACAGTCATAAGACATCGTTTGAAGGACACAAATGCGACTTCTTCACAAATATTTTCCACGATAATTTTGCCCCGGAGAGAACTGTAGACCTCAAGAATTCTCACGTTATGATGCGAATAAATGGTTACTTCCCATCCACAATAAGTTGCGTCTTGACCCGTATGACATCTACAATCATCAATATATTAAGAACGCAATGTCAATTAGTTCATCTTAATCAGAATCAGTACACCTATGAGTGTCGAAGATATTATCAGTTTTCTTTTTTTTTTTTCTGGTTGGGGAAAAGGTTATTGATTCATTTCTTACTCCTGATAAAATATGAATTACTCATCAAAGTAAATACTAATCCGATTGACAAATCGTTCTCAGCATTGAGGACTTTTGATCGTGTGATATGAGTACTAACTGACTGTTGAGACTTCATTGGTTCAACTATACACAAAACGTCACAGAGAGAGAGAAAGAACACAAAGAGCTATAACTTCTAGGACATGCGTGACCTTTGCCCTACATCGTGGATGTACCGATGAAAAGGTTTATTCTGGCAACATCACTGGATGATAAATCTGATTTCAACAGCACCATAACGAAGCCTATATTCATATCATTCATCACAACGAGTTCGATTCATTTTCAGTCTCTTCGGCCTTAGTAATTGACAAGTTAATCAACCACTTCACCCTGGTTTCTGATCAACACCTATTTGGAAGGTTTATCTCATCTCTCAACAAACCGTCTACCATATATTATGGAATTACGCTGAATGCTTGATTTACATGAATATATAAATTATGGTGAGTAGCAGCAGTAAACTATTTGGTTTTCAGACTGGTTTCACCTATACATGTTCTTTACAACTTTTTACTTCGTTAAAACTGATTTTCGAAAGAAAATCCACTCGAGAAACATACATATTTTCTTCCAGCTACACGACGATTCTGTATGAGGATATATTGCAGTGACAAAAAACACGAATTAAAATAGTTCCAGTCCATGTGGCAGCTGCCAACATGTTGACGTCAAATGACATACAGACATTGTATTTCATGGGTTTGTACCCAGGCTTTTCTACATACAGAATCGGAAGCATCTCTTCTTACACGAAATTGATAGGGAAAGCATTAATATATCTTTATCTATAAGGAATGATTATGTGAGTATCTAGTTCTTTGTGAGCTATAACGAAAACACTCTTCCATCAAGAATTCTTCTTTTGCGAGATGACATTCGACATTTCACTGACAATGTTTGATTTTGATCGAAACTGAATATGAAATTATCGCATGCAAGTAAGAACACTCTATACCTGAATGATTCTATTTGTGTGTTGTCCATCTTTTCTCTTGGTGGTAATGTTTCGTCCAAATATAACGTGTATAAGATGACATAGGCCTATGAAGGTCAGTTAACAAACGAGGAAAATCACTTAAAGAAATTATGAAACGGGAGTTATTTCCTTTTTACAGATCACTCCAATCCAGACTTAATCTTGACATCTGTAACAAGCGCGGAATGATACCAGATTTTTCTGTTTTCCCGTGTGCAGGAAATGACCTTTTACCCAGTTTTCTGGGAAAGTTTGAACAAGCAACCGTGGAGATAAATCGCCGAAATCTTCGAAGAAGTTTACAGAGAGATATTAGAGATGAATATTTTTGTGAGATTTACATTGAGCTAAACTTTGATAATGACGTCTAGTATTGTGTTAAAACGAAATCTAAGATAGCTCCTGGTCCATGGATGGCGTGAACGTATGGAAGGAAGAATTTGGTTATCACATAGCGGACTCCCTATGGAGAGCAAAACTAGAAAGGTTGCAATACTTTTGGATGAAATCTTTGGAACATAAAATTTTAGTAAAATTTCACCTTTAATGCTTCTACATTTGCCAAAGAAGGTCAAAATACAGAAACTGCTGGTTTAACAAGATGGAAGTGTTTTGAAAAATTAAGAAGCATCTATACAATTCTGCCAGAAACGCGCTAATGCAAAGTCACCTGTAGGAAAGTACAAATTGGAAAATGAATGCATTGTATTATCTGCTTATAATGTGTCTCCTTTTAGTTTTGCGTGTGACATATGCTACCAGAAATGTCCAGGAGAATGTATCGTTTTAAGGGGAAATGCACAATAACAAGACGGAAGTCACCTAAAGACATACCTGTGAAACTTTGGTACCAAACAATATAGAAGACATTTTTCATTGTGTAGTAAAGGATTTCATATAAACGACAAGTCGGTATAAAACGTAAGTAAACACTAGCTTTTGAAAAACGGGTTTCATTCTTCAGAAAAGAGAGATCCTACGACGTTTTTGAAGATCTTTAGATTACTCACTGAAATTGAGATACTCACATGACGGTGCACAAACTGCCAGACGTTCAACGGGTACTCTACCAGCAGTGTGTGCAGATTATGGTGACCGGAAAATTCATGAAAATGCTACGAGCTCATTTACGATTACTCGCAATTGATTTTTGCTTTCGAGCACCTACCAATCCCACAATTTAGTCAAAGAAAGTTATGCTGGCAATAGAATTGTCGAGTATCGAACATATTCGATTCTTGTGTTCATTTCTTCCCCATCAAGTACAAAGTCCTAAGTTAGGAGCCCTTGCGACGACAAAAACTTTGCAAATTAAAACAGTTCCAGTCACTGAAGCAGCTGCCTTCATGGATTAAATGTAGTATTTGTGGACTAGAATGGTCGAATGATTAGTTTTGATCACATATATGAATTTTGAGGTTGTAAGCTCAAAATTGGAGTCATTGAAGAGCGAATTACCTCATATGCTTTCAAATTAAATTGGACTATCTTTTCGATCGCAAGAGTTACTTACCTCACAACGTACATAGTACGTTTCTCCTTGACTTTCCTTACCAATGAATTGCAATTCACGTTTAATGGGCGGAATGATACAGCCAGATCGTCCACGTTTGACGGAAGTCACCTCTCAGTAACATATAGGTAAATCACTGAAGAATTATAATTTCTGAAGATCTATTCAGATTCAGAAGCGATCCGATCATCACGAGAAAAGAGTCGAGCCTAAATGCTCAAAATACTATGTCACGATGGAAGAAAGACATCTCTGTAGCACTATTTTGAGACAAACTTGCAGTATAAAGCAGCTCCCTGTACACAAGACGAATAGACCCTACACTCATCAGACTGCCTATGGGAACACAGTATATAGGTAGTTTGCAATATTTTCTTTTCAAAATGTCCAGAGTCTCTCCTGTGGTGTACTGTCTCGATAGGCACCTGAACTTCTCATACGTGCAAAAATATGGGACTTGGCAGCAGTTGTGATGGACACATGAACGTTACAGAGGTAAGAAACTTTGGATCTTTTCTACCAAAGGTTGCCGGAAATAGACTTCATCTTTTGAAATATTTTGTTTTTTCTTAACGCTGGATTTTTAAGTGAGGTCATTGCTATCAGTCGTAAGATTATCTTGGATAGCTGATGTAAAGCGAGGACTACCTCGGACCAACTTTTGGTTGGGCAAATAGTAACGCAGGACGGATGTCACCTGATTTATCGCAATCGAAACTAACGAATTAAATTCATGTCCCTTCACTTCTAGAAGGAAAAGTAGTGACGAATAAGACGTCCTAAGCCTGGATTGCTTTATCAAGATCATCTTGCACTCTAGTGTACGTATCCTTCTGATTTATAGGCACACTTATAAGCATCTAAATACTTTATTCGTGAGACGTAATTAGGTAAAGACACTTCGCGAAGTATAAAGTCAGCTTGCGGCTACTCTAAATTATGGAAATACGGTATCCGACATTGAAAATTCCGTTAAACCAAATGTAAACAAACTATATACAATGATTCAATCATAAATGAAATACACCTTTAGACCAGATTTCAATGAAAATCTGAGTTTTCAAGACATGGAATCTTTCAAGATATGATCAGATTTGAGGCAGCTTTTCTTCCTAATGTCACATAAAATTTTATTTACATTTTGAGTTACATAAGTGGCTACAAAACATATTTGGAACCTAAAGTCAGGTCACGCTAACATCAGCTATTGCGTTTTACTGTGGGCAATTATTCTTGAATCTTAGAAGAATAAGTATTGCGAGATAAATCACATGATCACTGTAAAATCATGAAATATATTGTTGCAAACACTGCAAACATTTTGACGCTTCCTCTAAGATTAAAAAGCTGTTGAAAGACACATTTTTGAATGCTGCAAAGGCAAAAAACGAAGTGGAATCAATGGTCGACTATCTTCTTTTTCAGCAAAACACACCTGTGTCATTTTTACGAAGGATAAGAACAGGAAAGGAACTGACCAATCATTTTCTGAGTCCATCTCAGACCAGGCAGAAAGTGGTGAGTCCATCGTCAGTATCTCTAGGTATCAGTACTTCCCTGACTGGCTTGCTCTCACTGGTTGTGTTGATACTGGCAGGCACGCGGCATACTGCAGTCACAACACCGAGAGCGTATTAACCTTCACCCCGACGGCGGCCCACAACGGAAAGATTCTCCAGTGCCGAGTTTCCGGACACAAATTTTCTAGTTTCAATCAGATCCAAGAAGCTACACTCGATGTAAGACGTAAGTCACTGAAAACGAAACTGCGATGTACTTGATGCAAAAATATACTGAATAACGAAGGAAATGTACAAAAATCGTCAAAAATAATTCTTATATTCCACAATACATGTTCAGTGCGTAATAGTGATTTTACTTCGATTTTGTCCCCTTGCATACAATTTCACGCTTTCGAATTCTTGGTTAGTTTATAGGATTTAGGCTTTATTTCTTTTTGTTTGCATGTTGTCGGCGTATGCGTATGTATGTGTGTGTGTTTTGCTGAACAGATGACACTACTTTGATTATCTAGTCTAGGATTTTCCCCACATTCGTCATCATCTTTCTCCCATTTTCTTCCCTCCCTCATTCCCTCTCCCAAACATCAACAGACCCTCCTGGTGATGGTATAATATCGGTTAGGTTCCACGAGGTCTGGAACAGACGCACACCTGACAATGTCATCGTTACTTGTCACGTGAACTCAGAAGACCTCCCCAGTCCCTACATCCACACGTTTACCATAGAAGTGGAGAACCTTCGTGGATGTTCCTCCTGCTCCAACGCCTACAGTCGACTGCCGATGACAAACTCCACTTCGGCGAGTCTGGACTACTATCCTGACAGGTGCATCTGTGTCAGGTGCACCGGCACCAGTGAGCTGGGCTCGACCTCCTCTATGGCCACGTTCTGTCCGCAAGGTATAATGTTAATTGCTGCACATCACGGTCCTGATACTGTGTTGACTTAGGTATGGTCATGAATGTTTGGTGTGTAGCTACACTAGCTATTAACACTAGCTATTTGTGTGTATATAGTATGTGTGTTCGCGTAGCATGTGGTAGCATATACATGTACATCCTCGTAAGCCTACTAATTCATCGATTCATTAACCAGAAGAGTTGAGAAAGACAGATATGGATCAGTCCAAAGTATAAGAGATATAAGAACAAAGTGATACGAGTGTATGATTACATGCATGTGTTTATGTTTCTGTTTGATAGGATTGTGAAGGTCGATAAGTTTCAAGTAACTGCAGTTGTTTCTTACGACCATGTATGAAGGCATTGCGACTATGCATATACATGCATCTAACATTAAATGCATTTTATTTGTGTCACTTAACTTCCAAACATAGGACCGCCTACAGATGGCGTCATATCAATTGACGTTCAGGATCAAATTGAAAACCAGGTGACATCTGGTCTGATCATCACGTGTAAAGTCTCAGATCAGCCCAATCCGGTCTTCCACACATACACGATCCAAGCAGACAGCGTGATCCTGTCAGCTACCAACTCCCCTTCGACTACTCTGCGTCCAGTACCCGACAGGTGCATCAACATTAAATGCACTGGAAACAATGGATATGGATTGACATCTTCGGTGCTCAGATATTGTCCTACAGGTGGGCATGTAGGATTAAGTTCGTAATGTCAGCTGAAAGTAATTATTGATGTCCTTAATAAATCGACCAACTTAGTGTCCATTTATTCCTGCCGAATAAAAGAGAGCTCTTGTGGTTTTTAATGAGAGGTATATAGGAGGCCAATGACAGAAAACTGACAATCAGGGAATGCACTTGATTACTGAAATTGTAATAATCCGGTGATATGTGAAATAGGCCTGATTAAAGTAAGATCATTGATGAACACAATGATTAAATTAAGAATTGCAAATTGATTTTCGTGAGACATTGCATTATTTTCTCTTTTGAAGCGCATGGTGCCACGACAGGACTGCGTGCACGACCACCTCAGAATGATGTACCACGTCAGGTGACCATTAGTTTTCCTCATCCATGAAGGTGGGTAACCTTTACTGTTTACAACCCAGTGACAGGGATATAAAGTGACGGGGAGGATGGTTGCGGAGTAGTCTATGAAAGAAAGACCTCGATGATTAGCAGCTGCTATTAAACTTAAAAAGTCGTATTTCATTCCTATTGGGTCAAGCGTTATTCTTTAACTTGGTTCGAGAAAAATGATTATCTTATCGGCCCTGAACCAACCAAACGCTTCTTTAATATGATATACACTTTTTCCGCAATATCATTTTAGATTCAAAACTTTAAAATAGACCTCTCCATCTTACCTGGTGAATTCATCTTCTTGCTTTCCCGTAGATATTGGCAATGAATTCGACGTCAACACTGCGCGTTCGTGTTGACACCTGGTGTCCAATGTATTAATTTCACATGTACGTCAGTGTGTCATATACACCAATTGCCATTATCATTTCAACAGAGAGTAAAGAACTTATCTTTAGCCATCAATGTCCAGAAAACTTTCTAATGCTCCTTATAAAGGGAGAAAAAAAAATTACATGACGTCATTACTCAATGCGCATGGTTAATTATTGATATTGATTATTATTAATTATATTACTGATCATTATTATGATTATATAAATTACGGATATGTTACAAGAATATGCCATCATTTTGGCGTTTGTATTACCCATGTATATTGTTTGGAAATTAAAATAAAATATGAATGAATGAATGAATGGATGAATATTGTTCTTTGGCAACCATTGTAATTGAAAATTTCCATCATACACAGAGAAATCCACGTAATAATATGTTTCACGATTTCATCATTATCCACAGGGTGAAGCAGCTACAATACACCTTTTGTTCAAAGTCTGACCGGATATAAAAGACAGATTCAAATGTTGATTTTCCATTTTCGAACTCGTCGTAAATGACTGAATGACTGATAGTTGTTGGAATCTCTAACGTGTCTGATTTACTTCTCTCTTGTGTAGATTGAAGCCCTGGACACCGGATGGGTATAGAGAACACGTAACCATATGGTATGGGGTATTTTCATACCCGGCAAGCTTTGTCTGAGTGTGTGTTGGTGTATGTATGTGTGTATGTATGTGCGTGTGTGTGTGTGTGCGTGTTTGATATAACTGAGAACGTAGCTAATAGTTTTACATCTAATCGAGAAAGCATGACGAGTTGAATAATCAAGAGAAATGCTAGTAGATGAATTTCATTAAACCAACAAGTCACTTAATTACTTTTGTAAACTGTAGTAGCTTGATTTTTTACTCAGAGTACAGTGTACATGCTTCAGTTTAAATTGATATAATGAAATGAACACATAGCATAAAAAGTTACCTTCTCTTAGATACTACAATCAATTCTGAGAATTTTTACTCAGATTGTTCAATAGATTAGAAAGGTGTCTTTCGAGAAGAAAGTGACTGCGTAAAATATTCAGTGCACTCTTGCAATAGAGAGAACTTTTGTAAGAGCACCACTATTTCCTATAGGAATTCAATAGGAATTGCTAACAAATGTTAAAATAACAGGAGACATATGTCAGATATTTAGTCAAAGGGTTGTTATAGAATAAGATCTGTTGACGGTCAGTGGATATCACAACAGACTGTCAACCCAAGGTCCCCTGGCTGGGACGGTCGTGCTCCCTCGGAAAAACATTTTATATCCTCATTATTTGGCTAAAGATTTGTCTGTTCTATGGTTGCGTACTTGCAAGCATTCATTCTCCCTTAGCAGCCACATAAAGAATCCATGATAGATTGCATAATGCATAAAACATATGTCATTTGTGCACTTTGTCAACATATGGTTATTGTTTTGATATCTTGATCAAACTGATATTCAAATCAGTTAAATCAATTAGATACCTCTCGTAATCGTTCCTGCTCAACAATCGTTCTCATACTTTAAGTTCACCCCGGCTATATGATTTCATCAATCAATTTCATTACAGTGTATGACTAACGGTTGCCATGCATACGATGTATAATAAATGTTTTGTATACATGAACTATAATCATGATTGTACTACGTATCATGACCGAATGCATCCTCACTATCACGTGCACGCACAATCACCACACCATCACACGCACTAGACTACACTTCCGAACGTAGAGCATCATGTATGATTCATACAGCCCTCTTGTACGTCAGTTCTAAATAAGGCCCGCCATTTCTTCAAAGTATGCTATTATGGCGGCCATCTGCATTTCCCAGCTGTTCTATATGCCGATTTTTATATTATTTTTATATTACTTCATAATTTAGGCACGGATGAACCTTATCGACATAACTGCAATCCATTAAATATATATATATATATATATATATATATATATATATACATATATATATATATATATATATATATATATATATATATATATTGATATATATGTTAAAAGAAAAGAGTATACATGGGCAGTGATGGGGATGGGAGGAGAGGTATAGCACGACAAACCAGTGTAAGGGTTTTAAAGCCTCTCGTATGGATATTTGTAATTATCTGCTTTTCACACTGTGCAGAGTGCTAATTTTATTCCTTATGTATATATTTGTCGTAAATCGGAATCATATGAGCTTTAGATTTGTATGTTTATATATATATATATATATATTTACATATATATATATATATATATATGTGTGTATGTGTGTGTGTGTGTGTGTGTGTGTGTATGGCTGTATATATATATGCATATATAAGCATGTAGGCCCTATATATCATGGGTTTTTTTCGTGTTGCTTCCAATACATAAAAGATGACAGGAAGAAATACGCAATGGATTAATAAGATCCAATGTTACCAGTTGGTAATAAGCCTCGTAACGCGTCAACACTATGGTGTATGCAAGCATTAAAAGACAAAATGCTTTACCGATTTCTTCCTGTCAGCATTTACAACATATGTATGTATATATATATATATATATATATATATATATATATATATATATTATATTGATAATGCATATTTATGTATATGCATATATATGTATATATATATATATATATATAGAGAGAGAGAGAGAGAGAGAGAGAGAGAGAGAAAGAAAGAAAGAGATATATGTATGCCTGTTTGTGTATGCGGATGAAAGAAATGAGTGGCCACAAGACGTTGCTTTATTTCCTAAAGTTTTTGACCAGTTTGGCCTTTATCAAGATATCCCTTGGATGCTAAATAATATAAAAGAATAAACATAACCATTCGTCATAAATACAATGCATTTACATAATCCACACCCACATAAAATGCGTATGACTCTCATGTACATAGTTTCGATATTATTTGATTTGATTTGAGTTGATTTGATTTATTGGTTTCTATAATGCACATTCACGTACATACATAAACATAAGTTGTTCACAGAATTTTTTTTTTCTTCATTGCCTTTACACAACGTACAGCAAAACGCATAAGAAATACAACAATGAATAATACAGTGGGGCTACAGCATAAGCCTGGCTTGATTTGCGTGCAGTCCCCGTACATAATAGACATCGGAAAGAGAATAGGAAGGATGACTTGCATAGAGATAGGATAGTAGAAAGGAGAAAGGGAAAGGAGAGGTCTGTCTGCTTTCACTAAAGGTTTACACAAAGTAAGTTCACCTGTATCACTGATCAGCAAGGCATTTTCTTACCGAGGTACAGATGAACAGTTAATACAGTTTATGGCCGGTAACATGATTACGTAATATATTAAATGCGTCGATATTTCTGCGAAAGAATTTCTTGTATAGTACACTAACAATGACGTTGAAATTACTGATATCCAGAAAGCAACATTGTTTTTACAGCTTTCCTGAAAGAGTACATGGACTTTTAACTTCGAATTTCAGAAGGAAGAGAATTCCAGACATCGGGTCCTGTGTGTCTAACAGATTTCAGAGCCATCACTGTTTTAGGATTATATAAATGAAATTTATCAGATTGTCTTGTGGGATAAGAATGTATGTCCTTGTTTAATTGAAATAGTGAGAAGAAAGAAGATGGCAACCGACCACTATGTTAGCGAAATATAAAGAGTGAGTTTTGCAAAATATTAATGTCATTTACCTTAAGTGTTTTTAATTCTGCTAATAAAGGATATGAGTGATCTCGATAACCTGAGTTGGTGCAGAAACGTATAGCTTTCTTTTGTAAACGTAATATACTATCAGTGTGACTTGTTGAAGTTACCCATACAATGTTGCAATATGAAATATACGATAGTATTAACTAATTATATAGCAGTGTATAGCATGAATGAAAATTCTGGGGACATAATATCTTAACTTATGAAGTATACCAACATTACGAGACACTTTATCAGAGATATATTGGACATGAGTGTTCCATTTCATATTTTCATTTATATACATGTATATTCCGAGAAATTTAATACTTTCTTTTTGTTTCGATAATTATAACATTCACCATAATATTTAAATGCTGCATTTCATGTTTATGCTTCTCATTATGAAAATACACAAAATGTGTCTTTTTCAAATTGAGTGATAATCTATTACTCTTAAACCATATAGATAATTTCGGTAATTTAGTATTGAGAGTTCTTATATGAGTGAATAAAAATCAGAATTGGAACAGAATGTGGAGGTAGTCTCAGGAATGGCGGTGGTGTTCTTCAAAGGAAGCAATACTTTATATCTTTGTATTTTCCAAATTATATGGTATCAACATACAAGGAATGGCGAGTTGTTAAAATTAGTACTAACCATAAACACGTACATCAGTATACATGCAGTAGTGGAACAATTTAAAGAATATATGAAGAGAATTCTACAGAATTTCGTTTTTTTTTTTTTTTAAATGAAGAGCTGCATATTCCCTCGACTTGTTACTTACATTAACTACATATATGTTAACAGTAATATCATTATCCCTGCCCACTGAATGATGTCAGTGTGCTTTTTCATTATGCAAGAAAACAAGAAAATGCAAATAATATGCTGAATTCTCTATATATCTTCTTATGTTATTCTTCTGCGCAGACATTGTTGTTTGGTGGGGGTTTTTTTTTTGTATTCAGCGATTTCGGCACATTGCTTTTCTCTAACAAGCACTTCAAAAAATTTTTATAGCTCTTTCTTATTACTTTGGAACATATTGTCTGATTTTCCTCAAATTTCACCGACATGTTCCAATAATATTTCGACAATTACTTAATTTCCCTTCAACACTTCGAAAAAATTTCTGTAAATATGGACGCAAATCAACCGGAACGAGTGATTACTCACTCGAATAAATCAATCGGATCACATGAAGAACTTCCCTTTATTGTTTTCTCAGTCAACACAGATTTCATCTTCCTCAAGATTGTTGCTTTTTTATTATTGATATGTGACGTCAGTTCTCAGTGCGAAAGAATGCAAACAACAATCAGTACACTGTCATACTTAATCGACAACGGAAGCAAGCAGAATTAGAGTACAGAGCAACTTTACTCGGGACATCTCTGAACATATCTGGATTTAATCCTGAGGTGAATATAAAGTACTTCCTTTGTCACTTTGAGAATCTCCAAACCAACAATTGTCTTGTGCACATTATCATTTCATATCAAATGAAGCATTTGAGCAATGAGAAAAGAAAACTGCCGTCAATTCCAATATGATATTTAATGGAATGATTTCATAACTCTTTCAGATGGTACGTTAGAGTAGCTACTACTGGATATGACTTGGCCAAGACTTTTCTTGACAACTGACCTCTAAACATTCGTCTTTTCTTCATTCTTGCAGATCGCCAAAGAGTATCGCCAGAGATGTCGGGGAACATTTTTCCAAGAGTTGTTGTCTCAACAAGTCATCTGCTTCTGGCCCTTGTGTCGGGTTTCTTCACACTACATTACCGAGGTACGATTCTTGTGAAATTAAGCAAAACCAAACAAAACCCCTGACGAACCTTGCAGCTCGAATTTCGCATTGTAAGCAATGACTTGAGGGAGAGGTCCAAAAAAGATAATGACGTGAAATGATACGAATATGTTATTCCGTAAAGAGTATAGAACGTACAAAACTTTTAACTCTCAAAGTGGACAGTGCAAGGGATGCGCACGCCCCCTTCCAAAAAAGAAAAGTATGCACATGTTCATGCACTTTGATAATTATTGACTAATTTTGACTTTTGCGTGTTATATCATATTGGGATGTAGTCACCATATCTTTGTCATATTTCAAGAAGCTTGTACTTTAGGATGATAAAACTCTAATAAAGAGATGTTCGCACAAATGCAGTAGAATTAATTCCAGCAAATGGTTTAATCGTCTTTTTTTAATCTCACACTGCCTCAGCTCTTGCGAGTCAAGTGGTTACCAGTCCAATTTCCATCACCCATGCGGAGGGTCAGACGGCCTTTGTGAGATGTCGTGCTGAAGGTATATCAAACCCGTCTTTCTCCTGGGATTACTACAACTTTGACCACCCAGATAACTATCTGTTTCAGAACGGCGTCAGACATTGTAACTGCTCTATCTTCTGGCCTAATTTCGAGGTGAAAGAGAATATTAGTGCGGGAATATCCTTGTTGATCATAACCGACATCCGCGTCTACCACGCCGGCGTCTACACTTGTCGAGTTGGTTCCAATGAGTCCCGATCCACGCTGAACGTTGAAAGTAAGAGAATATAGAATCCAGTTGATAATAATTCATTATTTTCTTTTGTCTTTTCAATGTGTGCAGAAAAAAAGAACCCGTGTACTCGATTGAAGTTTGTGTACTGACAGTTTGGTGAATTTATCCCTTGCCTGTCTGATTTGATGATCCAAACTAATAAAAAAACAACAACCATGCAATAGTTGGTAGAGGAAATGGTGTTACAATGAAAACGCATTTGAATATGATGATGACTGCAAGAGTTAACTGCGACAATTACTTTCAAAGTAATTGCTTAGATGAAACTTTTCTGTACGATATTTTTTTTTCATTTTACTAGAAAGAAAAGAAGACATATCGAATCTTATTATATAGAATAAATCTACATCAGCAAACCTGCATTTATTCCATGCCCAGTCAACATGGGAATTTAAACTACAACTGTTGCCAACAATAAATCAACTTGATTCTGGAACAAAAATCTGGTAGACGTGGGTATATTTGAATGATCCTTGTTTTAAATGAGGGCACACATTACTGTTAACTGGTTAAGGGGATGCATTGTTTCGAAGCCAAGACGAAAGCAAATCACACAAAATATAACAGTAGCAATTTATGAAACAATCTGAGTAGATTAAAGTATAATTGGTTTGATTATCTCCATGACCCTTCATTCTTGTATAATATAGGAAAGGCGAACATGTCGCTGAACGTGCCAAGTCGGCTGTCTGCCAACGAGCCCGCCACTGCAGTGTGTTCAGCCGTGGATGGACTTCCGGCGGAAGCACTCTCTTGGTATCTAGACGGCGTACCATTGAACGAGGGCGTCATTTCGACGTCAT
Organism: Diadema setosum; assembly: GCA_033980235.1. Taxonomy (NCBI): domain Eukaryota; kingdom Metazoa; phylum Echinodermata; class Echinoidea; order Diadematoida; family Diadematidae; genus Diadema; species Diadema setosum. The sequence continues at coordinate 34,881,037 of CM067060.1, forward strand.
ACCACAATGAATACACACAAGAGATTTCATTTGAAATAGAATGACCGGAAATATTCAGGAAGATTTTCTGAATGGACTGGAATTATTCCTGATGGGTAGATGGCAAGTGAAATATGCTAGATATACAGGGTCACAGTCATAAGACATTATTTGAAGGACACGAAAGCGGCTTCTTCAGAGATATTTTCCACGATAATTCTGCCCCGGAGAGAATTGTACAACTCAAGAATTCGAACGTTACGAAGCGAACCATGTCTGCTTCGCACCCACAATAAGTTTGATCTTGCCCCGTATGCAATTTACAATCATAGATATATCAGGAACGCGATGTCAATTAGTTCATCTTAATCAAAAATCAGTACACCTATTATTATCAGTTTTCTCTTTTCTTTCTGGTAAAGGAAAGAGGTGATTGATTCATCTCTTACTCCTGATAAAATATGAATTACTCATCAAATCAAATACTAATTCGATTGCTACATCGTTCTAGGCATTGAAGATTTTTGATCGTGTGATATTAGCACTGATTGTTGAGACTTCATTGGTTCAACTATGTACAAAACGTCCTACAAGGAGAGAAAGAAAGTAAGGAGCTATAACTTCTAGGACATGCGTGACCTTTGCCCTACATCGTGGATGTACCGATGAAAAGGTTTATTCTGGCAACATCACTGGATGATAAATCTGATTTCAACAACACCATAACGAAGCCTACATTCATATCATTAATCATAACGAATTTGTCGCATTTTCGGTCTCCTCGGCTTTAGTAATTGACAAGTTAATCGAGCACCTCACACTGATTTCTGATCAGCACCTATTTGGAAGATTCATCTCGTCTCTCAACAAACCGTCTACTGTATTATGGAATTACGCTGAATGCTTGATTAACAGGAATATATAAATCATGGTGAGTAGCAGCAGTAAACTATTTGGCTTTCTGACAGGTTTCACCTATACATGCTCTTTACGACTTTTTACTTCGTTAAAACTGATTTTTGAAAGAAAATCCACTCGAGAAACATACACATTTTCTTCCAGCTACACGACGATTCTGTATGAGGATATATTGCAGTGACAAAAAACACGAATTAAAATAGTTCCAGTCCATTTGGGAGCTGCCAACATGCTGACGCCAAATGACATACTGACATTGTATTTCTGGCTTTGTACCCAGGCTGTTCTACAAACCTCTGATACAGAACCATAAGCATCTCTCCTTTCACGAAATTGATAGGTAAAGCATAAATTCATCTTTATCTATTAGGACTAATTATGCGAGTATCTAGCTCTTTGTGGGCTGTAATGAAAACAAACTCTCTCGTCACGAATTCTTCCTTTGTGTGATGATATTCGACATTTTCACTTACAATGTTTGACGTTGATAGAGATTGAATAAGAAATCATCTTATGCAAATAAAAACACACTATATATCCCTGCATGATTCTGTTTGTATATTGTCTATCATTTCTCTTGGTGATATTGTTTCGTCCCAAATATAACATGTATAAGGCCTTTGTACGTCAGTTGTCAAACAAAGAAAAGTCACTTAAAGAAAGTATGAAACGAGAGGAACTTCTTAGTTACGGATCACTCAAACCCAGACTTAATCTTGACATCTGTAACAAGCGCGGAATGATACCAGATTTTTCTATTTTCCAGTGTGCAGGAAATGACCTTTTACCCACATTTCTGGGAGAGTTTGAAAAGTCGACCGTGGAGATAAATCGCCGAAACCTTCGAAGCAGTTTAAAGAGAATAATTGGAGATAAATATGTTTGTGAGATATACATTGAGCTAATCTTTGATAATGACGTCTAGTATTGTGTAAAAACGAAATCTAAGATAGCTCTTGGTCTATGGAGGGCGTGAACACATGCAAGGAAGAATTTGGTTATCACATAGCGGACTCCCTATGAACAGCAAAACTAGAAAGGTTGCAATATTTTTGGATGAAATCTTTGGGACGACAAATTTTAGTAAAATTTCATCTTTAGTGCTTCTACATTTACCTAAGAAGGTCAAAAATGCAGAAAACTGCCGGTTTAACAAGATTGGAGTGTTTTGAAAAACTAAGAAGCATCTATACATTTCTGCCAGAAATGCGCTAATGCAAAGTCACCTGTTGCAAAGTATAAGTTGGAAAATGTATGCAGTTTTACATATCTGCTAATTTTGTGTCTCCTTTTAGTTTTGTGTGTGACAACGTCTACCGAAAATGTCCGAAAGAATGTATCGTTTTGAGGGGAAATACAAAATAACAAGTCGGATGTCACCTGCAGCCATACTTTTGAAACTGAAGTATCAAACAACATAGAAGATATTTTTCAGTGTGTACTGAAGGACTTCATGTAAACGACAAGTCGGTCTAAAACTTATACTGAACAGTAGCTTTTGAAAATGGTTTTCATTCTTTCGAAGCGAGATCCTGCGACATTTTTGAAGATCTTTAGATCACTTACTCAAATTGAGATACTCACATGACAGTGCACAAAATGCCAGACGTTCAACGGGTACTCTACCAGCAGTGTGTGCAGATTAGGGTGACTGGAAAATTCGTTGAAATGATACGAGCTCATTTACGATTACTCACAGTTAGTTTTTGCTTTCAAGCAGGTGCCAATCCCACAAGTTTGTTCAAGAAATCTATACTGGCAATTAAATTGTTGAGCATAAAGCATATCCGATTCTTGTGTATATTTCTTCCCCACCAAGACCAAAGGCCTAATTTAGGAGCAAGTGCGACGAGAAAAACTTAATAAATTAAAATAGTTCCAGTCACTAAAACAGCTGCCTTCGTGGGTTAAATATAGTATTTTCGGCTATAATGGTCGAATTATTACTTCTGATCTCATAATCTATGAATTTGGAGGTTGTAAGTTCAGCTTTGAAGTCATTCCCGAGAGCGAATTACCTAATATGCTTTAAAATTAAATTGAACTCTCTTTTCAATCGCAAGAATTTCTTACCTCACAACGTACATAGTACGTTCCTCCTTGACTTTTCTTGCGAATGAATTGCAATGCACGTTTGATGGGCGGAATGATACGGCCAGATCGTTCATATTTGACGGAAGTCACCTCTCAGTGATATATAGGTAAATCACTGAAGAATCATGAATTCTGAAGAACTATTTAGATTTAGGAGCGATCCAGTCATCACGAGAAAAGAGTCGAGCCTATATACTCAAAATACTATGCCACGCTGGGAGAAAGACATCGTTATAGCACTATTATGAGGCAAACTTGCAGTATATAGCAGCTCCCTGTACGGAAGACGAATAGAACCTCCACTCATCAGACTGCCTATGGGACACAGTATATAGGTAGTTTGCAATATTTTCTTTTTAAAATGCCCAGAGTCTTTCCTGTGGGTGAATGTCTCGATAGGCACCTGAACTCCTCATACCTACAAAAATATGGGACTTTGCAACTGTTGTGATGGACACATGAGCGTTACAGAGGTAAGAAACTTTGGATCTTTTCTACCAAAGGTTGCCGAAAATAGATTTCATCTTTTGAAATATTCTGTTTTTTCTTAACGCTGGATTTCTCTGTGTGGTAAATGCTATCAGTCATAAGTTTTATCTTGGATAGCTGATGTAAGACGAGGACTGCCTAGGACCAACCTTTGGTTGGGGACACAGTAACGCAGGACGGATGTTACCTGATTTGTCGCAATCGAAAGTAACGAATTAAATTCATGTACCTTTACTTCTAGAAGGAAAAGTAGTGACGAATAAGACGTCCCAAGCCTCGGTTGCTTTATCAAGATCACCTTACCGTGTAATACACGTATTATTCTGATTTAAAATCACATTTTTAGGCAACTAAATGCTTAATTCAGGAGACGTAATGACTGAAAGACACTTCGCGAAGTTTAAAGCCAGATTGCGGCTACTCTAAATGGAAATAGGGTATCCGACGTTGAAAATTCCTTTAAACCGAAATAAAAACAAACTGTATACAATGATTCAATCATACATGAAAAACACCTTAAGACCAGATTTTAATCAGAATCTGAGTTTTAAAGACATGGAATCTTTCAAAATATGACCTGACTTGAGGCAGCTTTTCTTCCAAATGTCACATATAGTTTTATTTGCATTTTTAGTCACGTAAGTGGCTTCAAAACATATTTGGAACCTGAGATCACGTCAAGCTAACATTAGCAAATAAGTTTTACTGTACCGGATGTGGGCAACTTATTCCTGAATCTAAGAAAACTTAGCACTGCTTGATAAATCGTATGATCACTGTAAAATGACTAATTATATTGTAGCAAACACTGTACGTATTTGACGCTTCTTCTAAAATGAAAAAGCTGTTAAAAAGACACATCTCTGAATGCTGCATAGGCAACAAACGAAGTGGAATTAATGATAGAGGAATCTTCTTTTTAGGAAGGTACGCCTGTGTCATTTTTACAAAGGATAAGAACAGGAAACATGTCTGACCAATCAGTTTTTAATCCATCTCAGACAAGGCAGAAAATGGCTGGTCCACCACCAGCATCTCTAAGCATCGGTACTTCCCTGACTGGCTGGCTCTTACTGGTTGTGTTGATACTGGCAGATACTCGGCACACTGCAGTCACAACACCGAGAGCGTATTAACCTTCACCCCGACGGCGGCCCACAACGGAAAGATTCTCCAGTGCCGAGTTTCCGGACACAAATTTTCCAGTTTCAATCAAATCCAAGAAGCTATACTCGATGTAAGACGTAAGTCACTGACAACGAAACAGCGATGTGCTTAATGTAGAAAATGCTACGTAACGATGAAATGTACACGAATCGTAAAAAAAAATCATTCTTATATATTCCACACAAATACCGAGTTGTATTAAATGCTAATTGGTGTCTAACTGATTTTGCCTCGATTTTGTCCCCTACGTACATTTTCAAGTTTTTTTTTTATTCATTTTTCTTGTGTACACTGATGTGTCGTGGGCGTATGTGTGTGTGTGTGTGTGTGTGTGTGTGTGTGTGTGTGTGTGTGTGTTGCTAAACAGATTACTGTGCTTTGACTATTCAGTCTTGGAGTTCCCCCATATTGCACACTCACACTCACACTCATCATCTTTTGCCCATTTTCTTCCCTCCCTCGTTCCCCCCCCCCCCCCGCCTTCCCAAACATCCGTAGACCCTCCTGGTGATGGTATAATATCGGTTAGGTTCCACGAGGTCTGGAACAGACGTACACCTGACAATGTCATCGTCACGTGTCACGTGAACCCAGAAGACCTCCCCAGTCCCTACATCCACACGTTTACCATAGAAGTGGAGAACCTTCGTGGATGTTCCTCCTGCTCCAACGCCTACAGTCGACTGCCGATGACAAACTCCACTTCGGCGAGTCTGGACTACTATCCCGACAGGTGCATCTGTGTCAGGTGCACCGGCACTAGTGAGCTGGGCTTCACCTCCTCTATGGCCACGTTCTGTCCGCAAGGTATGTTGCTGCTGCAAATCACGGTCCTGATACGCGTGGATTTTGCTATTGTTGTGAAAGTGTGGGTGTGAGGTACTCACGTAAGAGAGACATAAGTTATATTGCACACATATCACAAGAATATGCGTGTAAGTAGACACACAAACGCAAATGTATAATATGGTAGCATACAATGGTACACATCAATAATTGATGTGCATCCACGTAGACCTACAAAAGTTCATCTATTCATTCATCAGAAGAGTTTAGAAAGATAGATATGGATCAATCCAAAGCGTGATTAGAGATAAGAAACAAAGTGATACGAGTGTGTAATTTCGTGAATGTGTTTATGTTTCTGCTTGATAGGATTGTGAACGTCGATAAGTTTCCAGTAACTGTCATCATTGCTATGATCATAAAGTTGAGTCTAACATTAAATGCATATTAATAGTTTTGGTTGATATTTGGGCTTGAGGTTTTAACTTTCATGAGAAAATGAGAAACCTGTTATATGAAATGTGAAAGAGCATAATTAGTAATAAATTTTGTTTCACGCAAACTGGTTTTCAAATGGTTGAGATATCCAAAATCAAAGAAATCGTAATAAAAGGTTGGACCTACCTTTCACCAGGGCAACCTTCTTTTACTTTGTTTTTGGATATCTCAGCCATTTCAAAACCGATTTTTATCAAATAAACCTTTGGATTTCTCTTGAAATTGTACGCTGTTTAATATTTCTTAAGTGGTTTCTAATTATCTCACAAAAATCTAAAATTCTAATTTCCCATCTCAACCAAAGCTATATTATCCCTTTGACTTCCAAACATAGGACCGCCGACAGATGGCGTTATATCAATTGACGTGCAAGATCAAATCGAAAACCAGGTGACATCTGGTCTGATCATCACGTGTAAAGTCTCAGATCAGCCCAATCCAGCCTTCCACACTTACACGATCCAAGCAGACAGCGTGATCCTGTCAGCTACCAACTCCCCTTCGACAACTCTTCGTCCAGTGCCCGACAGGTGCATCAACATTAAATGCACTGGAAACAACGGATATGGATTGACATCTTCGGTGCTCAGATTTTGTCCCACAGGTGTGTAGAAATTTAGTTCGTATTGTCACCTCAGAGTATTCAGCGGTGAATTAGTTGTATTTAAATCAATTTGCGATCAGATATCCCTGCCGTTTCACTCAATATTATTTAGAGTACGCATCATGCCCATTCCCTCCCTTTGCAAACACCTTCCCCCTATCTCAGGACTGCCATAATTCTAAACCCCCTTTCAGAGGTGTTTCGCAGGCTTTTCCTGCCTTGAAGACCCCCTTAATCCGGAACACTGCTCAAAACACCTCATATTTCAGGTGTCAGGTGACCTGTCATTTCATTCTGGGAGACAATGTTTCCACTTTGCAAAATAAATCAAACCTACAAATTTAGGAAAACATTCAAAACTAGTAAGAATTTCAGGAATCTGATTCTGAGATTTGATCAATCATGAATTTTAAGATATCTTATAACTCTGTCACTAGTAAGAATTTCAGGAATCTGATTCTGAGATTTGATCAATCATGAATTTCACGATATCTTATAACCCTGTCACTAGATTTCTTAGGAGTCGAAAGAGAGAGAGGAAGAAATGTTTTTGCGAGAAATCTTCGGAAGAAAGTCAAGTAGTGTCATACAGGATCACCTTTTTTTCAAAGAGATCTTGGCTGAATTTCGTCGCTCAAAGGGTTTTCTTTTACTGGAGCTAGGGAACAAACATGCGGTTCCTTTGACCCCGGGGTGGGGGTCTGATATCTTCCTGTTTAATGTATATAGGAAGAAACAGAAAACAGTCCTTTTCTTGACATAAAACATCTAAACATGGTTGTTTTCAAAGTCTTGGTATTATTGTACTGTAAGTTAAAGTTCACTCTTTTCTGGCCCCTGCCTATTTCTTTTGTTTTGGAGTCAGTAGTGATTTTTAGAATACATACATTGGGATTTTCTTTTTATGTACAGAAGGGGATATTAGATTTTAAATGAATATGAGCAGCAGAATTGTATGACAAAGTCATGCAATAATTGATTTTGTTCGCTTTTTTCTTCTAAGTGTTTTTATTGACAATTTCCACATGATAATCTCCCCGCACTGTGCACCTGATTGTCGAATTTCAATTCTAAAACACTCTTTAAAAAGGTTTTAAAGCTCGTTCGTTCGGGAGGTGGCTATCCCACTTCCATATCCCCCCCCCCCCGTCGCTGTGCATAAATATTAGATTTTCAAATGAATGATGGCTAAATGACAAAAATCGTGGAAAATAAAGGAACATCGTTTGCCTGATTTTGCAACTTCAATAAATTACAATCCTATCTTGCTGCTGTTGTGGTCGAAAATTTTTCAAAATAATTTACCCTCAGTGTGCACCAGATCTTTCAGTTTCAGTTATAATATATATATATATATATATATATATATATATATACATATGTATATAATATCTATATATATATATATATCATATATATATATATATATATATATAAATATATATATATTTCATCCATGTATGTAAAAGCAGTAATGAAAGGCAATAATCCAAAACATAAGACTAAGGATAGCGCTGAGGAGAGGGGTTGCCCTAACTTGTAACCGAAACGTTTAATTTTCTTTGTGAAATCCATAATGAATATGACAACTGCTCAATAGAAATAGCAAAGATGAATCATTCAGTTTTCCTCTCTTTTTTTTTTGCAATTTCTTTTACTAAGCATCAAGCACCCAGGCAGGACAGCGACGGGCAACTCAGACTGACGTGTCTCATTCACAAGTGACAATCAGTCTTCTTCATCCATAAATGGTGTGACAAAGGTAACCCTGTTTACTACGTTTTCTTTAGAAACATATATTTCGAAATGAATCTAAATTGAGCTAGCACCAAAGCACAAATCTGTAGTGATTAAGACCATAATCATATTCCTTAAATGTGTTATTACAAATTAGCCTGGTGACGAAACAATCAACCCAGCTATAGGCAATAGAAACAACTCGAGAAACCATGCGCTTCCATTTTTCCATTCGTGTCTCCTTCAAATTTTATTTGAAACTATAGAAAATCGTACCTTTTCTAGTCCTTTCGCGGGAAAATTAATTTAGAACTATCCATCTCGATATGAAACTGGCATATTTTTATAACATTTGCTTGTTGACACTGATTTATCGGTTTCGCATGAATAAATAAGCACATGTAGTTCTGTGTACTTTACGGTGTGCTTTATAAGCTTTCAGTTTTCGAATATAAACCATATTTCTCGTAGCAATATGAGGTAAATATCGGACGCTGTGGGATACGTTCTGAATATAACTATGGAGACTTGCAAGCAAATATTGTATAACATGCTCACAGAAACCTACAACTAATTCAGACGGAACATTGAAATGGCAGACTATCAGCTGGGATATAAATTAGTTTTCACGAGGCATCACCAACTTTTTAGTAGACAACTTTTTTCTCCCAATGTTATACTTACTGTTTCATTAACATTGCAAAGTGTACATTGCTATTCTTGGTTATTTCATGCAGTTGCACATACTTAGGATATCTTATTATGATTCTTAGAATATGCATTTCTTACCAAATGATCAAACAAAAATTTTGTAATGCATGCTTTGTATATTGTTACAACTTTTGTTTGATGGAGATCATTTTTTGTTAAAATTGAACTGGAAAAAATGAAAAATTGAACGCAGTTTTGTTAATCATGTAAAAGGACAAGCGAGATAAGAACATTATTTTTCAATCTCTTGTTTTTCTCCATTGTCGTAAAATGGTTATTATATTTGAAAACATAATTTCATTTAACGATCTCTTTGCCACTCTTGTGTAGATCCCAAAGGCTTGGACGCTGTATGAGGAGAGAGCTCGGGATCTTCGGGGCATGATGCGTGTTTAAATCCTGCAGACTTGGTGTACGTTGTTTGAGAGCGGAAACCAACACCTAGCCATGTAATCGAGAACGAATGAGAAATATTGTATAATCACGAGAAATATTTATAGCACTATTATTTGCATTTTCACAGATGTATAGTGTTGAGTAAAACCAACTTAGCATCAGATTAAACACTAATCCGTAGAGCATTGCCGAGCTAAGTCTATTGGATTGTATAATGCCCACTTATTTCTTACAAGTGTTAAAAGTCTAATATCTAGGTATTGCTTGCCGTATATTTCAAATGTGTGATGAAAGGCAATGAAAACAAACCAGGCCCATTGAGCCTTGAAACGTTCCTTCAGCACTTAGCGTAGAGAAAAAACAGTTGATATTATCATATAATGCATTACTATTGCCGTTAAAGATTCTCTTTCAAGTTCAGTTTATTACGTACTGCTTGAGTGATATCGACAACTGCTGTTTGTTTTGTTTGCATGTTTATTATTTGTTGTAACAGGAGCCTGTAGGGTTCACGATACGCACACGGTGTATCTTTGTATATTCAACTTGCGGTCTGCTGTTTTATCTCATGTCGAAGTTAATTTGTATATAGTATAGGCCTACATATTTCAGAATATGAATACTATTCATGGAAAGAGAGGCACAAAAAAAAAAATCAACTGCACCATATTACTCGAAGATTCTGTTCTATTATAGCACAATGATAACTGAATATCGTTTTGAAGATGATCGTATTAATAATGCCTTAATGTTTATACAGCATGAATTTTATGTTGCTTCATTAGTGTAGCTTAGACTAGAGTTCTGGCAGAATTCTATACGTTTCAATGAGTATTTCCCTGTTTCATTCTCACCGTGCACGAGCTAAGAACAAAAAATGCGATAAAGTTTTACTTCAGGGGATGTGGCTGGATTACTTTGTGATGGTCGTTAAGAGTTGCCTGTGAAAATCAGAATTTGTATCCCACACAGAAATCAAGCTTCAAGTTTGTCGCATGTTTAACTCACGCATATCCTTGTACAGTTTTCGAGCTAGTTAGGCTGCTAATGAGAATATTATTGGTCAGAAAGGATATCAGCATATCTTTTTAAAGTAAAGTGACTTAATTGGCGGTAAAAAATGCATTTTAAACAATTCTTTACAAACGGTAATTGCACTCCATATCATTGTCAAAATTAAATGTTGTATTTTGATTTGCAGGCACAAGTTGATAGGCATGAATTTTAATGCTACGCAAAACTATTTACAGCCGTTTAGTATAGTAAGCCGTCATATTATACGACAAATCTATCAGAAAAGGTGGAAAACAAAGATTAAATCATCGTGTCAAGGATACAGATACATGGTGTTTATGCAAAGTTTGTGTTTACCATGTGAAAATTGTGCGTATTTTACATGTATATAAAATAATATCAAGTCTAATTTCTTTCACTAATATATGCTACATACAATGAGGCACCGCGTACGTTTGGGAAGGGAACAATCGCTCGCACTGTATATACACAGTATACACTCAGCAAAAAAAAAAAGTAAACACTTTTTATAGTTTATATTTCTCATAGAATTTTGGCTAGATGGTAATTAATGAAAGGTTATGTAATTGGCTATCAACTTGGTATTAAAGTCAATAAAGAGGGAAACTTTCCGCATGAGTGAACACCTTTGTTTTTCTCTTCCAAGGCACGAAAGTGAAAATTGCAAAAATCAACAAGTTGTCATTCATGCGTAAATGATCTTCCATGTAACAATAAGAACAAAAGACAAATTCAACACAATAAGAAACATGAATTCAGTTGCAAATTATACCTATGATGTTTATAATATCTGTGAAGTCCAAAAGATCAATAAAGGCTAAAGATAATAGAGGAAAATGAAAAAATTTCTGTCAAATCCAAATTCAAGTGAAATGAGAGAAGAAGCAATATTAACGAAAATGGAAGGATTTTGAATTGATTTCTCAAATTAAGAAAATCGTAAATTATATTTGGTCTTGAATTTGTCTCATAGATTCTTAAATTACTCAATTGAATGAATTAAATAACGATTATCGGTTTATTTCATCATGTTTGTGCCCTTACTCCCTATATCATTTAAGGTTTGAGTTAATAGAAGATTCTTATTTCCCCCTTAAATTCCCCCACTTTGATTTTGTTTGAGGTTGTAAAGAGATAAAGGGAACGAAAACTTATTTTTGCTATTTCATTTATTTCTCTCATTGTGTTAAATTGGTCTTTTATTATCATCGTTATCTTAAAGGGTATTTGCAAATGTAAGATGTCAATTTTTGCAATTTTTACCTTTGTGCCTTGGAAGACAAAAACGAATGTGTTCACTCATGCGTAAAGTTTCGATTTATATTGACCTGCTTGGTTTATAGCCAATTAGATTACCTTTAATATGGTATATAATACATGGATTTTGATCAAAATCTTCTATGAAAGTTATGAACTCGAAAAAGTGTTTGCTTTCTTTTTTTTTTGCTGTATATATATATATATATATATATACATGTATTTATATATATATATATATATATATATATATATATATATATATATATATTCAGGGTTTGACATTAACTTTCTTCTATGGTGGCCCGAAAAAAAAAATGTAATGGTCTAAAACAAACGGAAACGATCTTAGTTGCCACCATCGGGCCACCACTACGTGATGTCGAGCCCTGACACACACACACACACACACACACGTACATCCACATGTAAATATATATGTATATCATTATGTATGAATACCTGAATATTAAAATGACCCAAGTGCTAATTTGGCCATCGTCTTTAGAGACCCCCTATGAAGTCATGCAAAGATAGATAATCAGTCAAATGAGTGCTTTACATGTAAAATTGTATATCTCAAAATAACACTCTACTATTATAAAAACAATCACTCTCCATGTTGCTATAATATTCTTATAATATATGTCGAATTGTTTAATAAAATATTCTCCCTTTTTAAAAAGAAAAACACTTCACAAAATATTCTTATATTTAACATAAGAACTCTTATAATCACTAGGATTCTTTTTTTCTATTTATAATTTTTTTTTTCCTTTTTATTCACACACTTCAACAAAGACTGACTTAACCATGGCTGTCTCGGGACTTTTTTTTATAATCATAATTTTTCTTCAAAATAATTAAATCATCATGTAAAGTAATAAACAAATTTTAAAAATCTAAATCTTCTGTTTTCAATGTAAAAGTAACGCTCACATCCGTCTGTACTTCAGTATCATTCACATCATCAGCATTATCATAAATTTGATCCGGTGAGTACGCTTAAAAAGGTTCCGTCATTGCCATTTTAAACAATGTTCAGAACTGAACAAGAAAAAAAAAAAAAAAAAGGTTTGATACAACAGTACATGGCACGAGTGAAGAACAGGTATACAGGCCTAACTGAGTAATGACAGAAGAGAACATAGAAAGAGGTGCAGCTGCAGGATCTGTAAAAAAAAAAAAAAAAAAAACACCAAAAAAAAAAAAAAAAACAAGTGCAAAACATAGTTGGGGCAAAACATAGTTGCTATACTCGTTCAGAAAAGACAAACAAACGATAAAAAAAAAAGCAACGCCGCGCGGTCCACACGAGAACGACCTAACTCCACATACCAACTATATGTGGCATCAGGATATCCCCACGCAAACCACACCACGCGACCACCCATCCCCAAGGGGCGTGCCTAAGCAATGTAAAAGAAAAGGAGAGAAGGAAAAAAGAGAAATAGAAGAGAAAGAAGAAAATAAAGGGATCAGAACGACCACTATCATTGCAATCGGTTCACCTTGCTACAGTGGTTACAAGCGTGAATTGGCCACACAGACCAGAAAAATCAAGTTAAGCAAAAGTACAGGGCTCACACCTGTAAATATAATAGAATGTCCCTGACAGCCTCACAAAATCGTACCAAAGATACTAAAATAAATATGGAAAAATGAATTAAAAATCAGAAATGTAGTCTGGCAAAAAACTTGATAACTTTCTTAATAAATTGAGTATGAATTCCTCTACAAACCGCATTTTGGTTGGAAGATGGAAGCTTTTCTCATGGAATTCGAAGGGACTATATTTGACTGGACGCATGTACAGAAAATAGGTGATTTTTTTTTTTTTTGAGAGAGAAAAGAACTCATAGCCTGGCTTTGCGAACCCTTGGACAGAGTTTGAGCTGAAGAACCCTTCTTGGAAATTTGATAGATGAAAGGGTATATCTCACTTTTTCAGTTTAGTGAAGATGAAACACTTCATTTCTCCCAGCTATTTTACAGAATTTTTTGAATTTTGATTATGGGGAAATATTTACCCGTGTGAGCCCTACATGTCGCCGGTTGAGAACGAGAATGGCACCAAGTCACACAATCTTTAGAATCATGAGGAGAAATTGCTCTTTCAGAAAATACGAAAAAAATCAAGTTTGACTTGGTTAACCAATTTCACCTATTTTCAGTCTTCACATAAAATCAGGTCGAGCGACTTTTTTTTTTTTTTGGTTTTGTGATGCACGATCACAATAATTGATCGACAGCGGATGCTCCTTTTCAAAACTGTTAGTAAACCGATTGACAATCCATTCCATACGAAAACGTATTTGAATTGGAACGCGTTGATTTTTTTTTTATTCTCTCCCCATGGTATGCGCGATCCACATATCTCTAAAAATAGGTATGTTCATTTGTTGAACTATGTTATTTTTATCCATCGTTTAAATCAAGGACCAATACTTTTCAATTCAATTCAATTCAAATGATTTTATTATATTTTTCTCAAAGTGATTGGTAATGAAATGCATGTACAATGGCAACCGAGTGTTGTCAAAAGTTGCGATTATTTTTTCTTCACCTTTCAGCATTTGCCGCGAAACTGAAGGCAGCACTCTTCAGGCATAATGGAGATACACGGGATATTCCGTGATCTTTTAAAGGAACAATGATAATTTTCAGACATTCTTGTAGAGAGTACTAAATCGGCCACCACCCGACAGGTGAATTAATGAATAGAATGACAACCTTATCTCTCCACCCCCCCCCCCATCATTGTGTCCAACTGTCATTGTGACGTGTTATGACAGAGATTGCCTACTCGCTGGAGTCCCAGAATCGAGCAATGCTCCATGGAAGAGCACCTGCAAATATAATGCGGAGTGTCCTTAGTCAAGCACGATGTGCCGAATGTGGGAGGGAGGAGCTATTATTAAACCTCTAAGCATAAAATCTATTTCTGTAGAGTCTTTTCTTCTTCTTCCTCTTCCTCTTAGAACCTATCGGCATTGTGCAGCACCTTCACGGGTGGTTCATGCCATACAATGTTCAAAACCTATCCATCTATTTGTATCATACTGAGTAAGATAGACTTGTACAGGATCCTGATTAACCTAGTTGATAACTTGCCTCAGGCGAAGAGTACATCTGTTGGATGGAAATACAGCACGACTAAATGTAAGCAAGAAAATGAAAATAAATAAATAAAAAAAGGTGCCTCTCTACCGACAAACAAAAGCCCCCTGTCCTTGAATCCCGAAATCATGTTTCCGCGGTGCCACGCAATGCAGTTCTTGCAATTGACTTTGAACTTTGAAAAAAAAAGTTATACAAGAAGATCCCTTAATGGGGAGTTTTAGTTTCTCCCATTGTATAGCCTCTATTCTATTTTTCCTAAACATAGAGGACTGTCGTCATAACAAGTATTAAAGGCCTCCAAACACACACGTAAACACACAAAATACCAATTTGTGGGAGTACCCCGTTGTCTTCCCCCACAGACCGATGTGCCCACTGTGCCATTTTTATCCCCACATTGCGTGACTAAATAGAGGGAAACATAAGATGGACCCCCCACACTGTAATCCTTGCTCGTCAAAAAAAGTACACACAAAGACATTCGCACGCACACACTCAAATAATTATAAATACAGTCACACTGATTTGAGAGGAAAACAGCTGAATAACAGACATCGATCAGAATCATGATCACGTAGTCACACTTTCGTATGAATATGTAATTCAATGGACAATAATTATTATAATGCCTTCCAACTGGAAGTAAACTGCTTGAATATTCAAACAAGAGAGGGGGGGGGGGGGAGAGGATGGGCTTTCACAAACGTAGAAGTGTTGCCATTCGATTGTAATGAACTGATTCTTTCATTATCCCACCCCCGGTACACGCCATTCTCATATCTCCATAAAAGGTATGTTCATTACACACATATTTTTATCAATTTGATTAAGGACGAATGTATTTTATGTTTTCTCAAAGCAGTTCTAATCAATTGACCACTTCCGTAAAAATTCATTTTGAAAGGATTAGGACGATAATGGTACTTTAATATGCCTTTCATAAGATTTTAGAAATCCTTCATTTCTGTGTAGTTATGCATAAAAAACTAAAATTACACAACGTCTCAGCCTTTCCCCGAAAAGAAATATTCAAAACCTCATCAAATATATTTTGTGTTGACATGCCGTATCTCGTGATATAACATCCGACTGGATAAATGATAAAGCAACTTGAATTTTGTGTGTGGTGAAACCAAGGGAAGCAATGAAGAATGTGTGCACGTTACAATCTCGACACCAACAAATCATACAATCCACAAGTCATACAGCCCATGAAGTCGACACTAAAATAAACAACGCCCACGAGACCGACACATTAAGCCCCGTGTTGTAATGTCGAACTCATGGGCTGTATGACCCGTGGGCTGTATGTCTCATAAATGGACCTTTTTTTTAATGTCGAACTCTTGGGCTGTATGACTCGTGGGTGTCGGTCTCGTGGGATGACCCCATTGCATCGAGCTCTTTTTTTTTTTCATTTTGGTTGCCTCCAAAGTCATTGTGTGTGATGTTATGTAATATAGGTTTTCCCGTTCATTTCAAAATTCTTTTTTTTTAATATTTCTTTTAATTAATAGAGTTGTAGTTCGATTTCGTGTCGAGATATCTGCAATATGCCATTCTCAGTTTCAAATTCGTCTTTAGCGATCATTTTTCTCAATTTTTTCTTCAAATTCATCTAAGAAAAATATATGGGATCTGTATTCAAAGAGGAATATATATACACTTAATTATGCCATCGTTTCAAAGATATTTTCATTTTTTCATTATACCTCAGTCTGTTATATCTCGTTTAGTTAGTTACCATAAATGTACATTGTTATTCCCTTTCATATCATATTATTGTCTATCAGTCCATCTGTACCTGTTTATCAGACGATTTAACCGCAATTTAGTCTAGTATTCCTCAGGGTGTTATGGGAAAAGAGGCTGAATGAAATGGCGATTGAAAAGGATCTTTTTTCTTTCTTTCTTTCTTTTTTTTTTTGGGGGGGGGGGGACCACATTAATTTTATCTCAAAGAGTGTCATTGTTGTGTCCGCATAAAGCGTCTCTCATAGCCACCCCCTCCTTTCCGAGAGCATTCCTGCTATACAGAAGAGGCATTATGCTGTTTTCAGCTTTGTTTACACTTAGCGTATTATCACTTTAAACCAGTCTGGTGATGCAAAAGCGCCGTTTCGTTGCCAATACTAGAATCAAATGGACAGACGTGTCTTGCAAAACGTTTATAGTTGTACACATAGCGCTGTATTCACATACTGCAGCACACGAAAACTTTAAGTTATTCAGTTTGTTTATGTCTACTTAAAGAGACTGTACAGTACTGGTTGAGGTCGAGATTCATGTTTTGAACATTCCTAAGTGAGATAATGAGAAACCTCTTATGAAATATCAAAGAGCATGTAATTTTTAAGAAGGATTCAACGTTTATTTGATGAGAATTGGTTTTCAAATGTCTGAGATATCCAAAAAAGTGATAATAATAAAAGACTACAGGCCACGCCTCTTATTAGGATCTCTTTGTTTCACCTTGTTTTTGGATATCTCAGCCATTTCAAAACCGATTTTCATCAAATAAACTTTTGATACCTCTTAGAATTGCATGCTCTTTGACATCTCATTGAGTGGTTTCTGAATATTTCGCAAAACGTTAAAAGCTAAATCCTCACCTCGACCAGAACTGTACTCACCCTTTTAGTAAAATCTATACCGTTCATACTTATGAACTTTCTTTCTTTATTGCATTTTATAATGCAGGGAGCAGAGTCAGAAATCGGGTATGCTAATTTTGAAGTTTAACTCTCATGAACTATTGCTGATTGCTAATAAGCTTTGTACATGTCTTCGCAAATCCAATTTGTATACACATGAGTACACATATTATCATTATGAATTGTCATGCCCACAAAGTCTACTATGTGATTAGGAAAAAAAAAGACTTTTGCAACTTGAATGTACCCAAAAGACGTGTCGTTGCTGCTGGCAACGGGGAAACAAACTCAACCGCTATCTGATATTGCTACACATGTTGTGACGTGGGCTGCCATCCCACATTTCAGTATATTAAGTCAACTTGGGTGATCAGAAGTCTTACATGCTCCGGTAAGTTAGCAGAGATACTTTCAAGTTTTTCGCCATGATGCAAATTCATTAATCTACGAATTTCTACAATACTCTTGTTCTTGCAGCTGGTAGAATTTGACAACCATCTAATTTACTTGCTACTTGTTGCACTTTTGCAAACACCATTTCAACAAAATTAAGAGTCCATGAGAAGTCTGGTGTGCCCCTTTAGTCAACGTGGCAACTTTACAGAAACATCAGTTGTTTGATATCTGGCTTCTTGGCTACTGTGAAAGTATGTTTTATTGGTTTGGATGCAATCAAACATAGAAGTTGTCACGATTTCAAATAGAGACTCATACATAGGCCTATACGTAGTTGAGTTTCATTTTTTTTTTAACATTACTAATATTAAAGGTATTCAGCATTACGTATCAAACGCTGATTTCTATTAGATGGTTTATTAATTATTCAAAATATTGTTATACGATTTTATTGTGATCTATTTTTCAAATGTGTTTGCTTTTATGTTCTTTGCAAATTTGGCAGGATTTGAAATTGTAAAATCACAGTACTACATTTAAAGAGATATGCTGGGATTTCAATTTCAATCATATTGAACACCTTGTACCTATCGCTTATATCTCTTTTTGTTTTATATGGATCACTCAAGAAGCTATGATAACTAAAATGATCTGCTATCTTTTTTTTTTTGACGAACTGAGGACAATTATTATGATATTCCTTACATACGTACATCCAAGGCTGCAATATTTGGAATGTGTTTATGCTTGTTTGCTTCTTGGTTTGTGTTTGTTGGTTTCAGCCACCCTTTTCCAGGAACTATTGCTTGCTCGCTCTAAAAGTAAGCATTGCAGCAATCCTCTGCACTGTGCCACATATTTCCTCCCTGAAGGTATGTGAGTGACATTTATGTGCATCTAACCTACAAAGGGCCGTTAAAGGATGGAGAACCACCACCTGTCTATTGTTTTGATATTCCTACTCAATTCCTATGCCATCGCTGCAGACGAGTGGTATGGGCCCGACTACTGGAACCAGCGTTACGGTGATTTTGGAATCCAATATGACAGTGAGATTCCAATTAAATTTTTCTAATACCAATAAACCTTACCATCACACACACACACACACACACACACACACACACACACACACGCACACACTGTGAATCTCTCTCTCTCTCAGAATAGAAGATAATTACAGAATACCGGGCATTGTTTTGCCTGGTCATCAGAAGCTGCTAAATGCAAATCAGATGACGAAATCAGTTGTCTTAGACATGGCATTGCATACCATAAGGGGAAAAACACAGATTTCCTAAAGTTATACGAGGACAATACTTCCGCATTCGCTCAAACACATACACAGACACACAGACACACACACACACAAATATCATCATAGACCAAATGAATGCGAAAGGAAATGAACTGATGACAGGCCAATAATACTGGTATCTATCAGATTTTGACGTATTGCGATGACATGTCTATGTCGTTTTCTTCTTCTCTCTTCATGGAATCACCAGTGCATTTCAGTCTTACTGCATTGAACTGCAGCTTTGGTACACGACAATGTACAATTCAGAAACAAAAAAGGAAATAGTATTAAAATCCGAAGTACTATGCTGCTATAGTAGGTCTAAGTGTATGTTTATATCCTTTACTAATACACCATATTAAAGGGTCGTTAATGCGTCCCCTTATTATCTCCATCCCTTCTAATAAAGCACTTGCCTTATATATCAACTCACTCTAAGGTACAGACCGTTACAATGGCATCTGGTCCCACACGTCTGACCTTAACGGTGGATATGGGCGACCCACCGAAGACTACAGCGCCCCATCATCTTCTGGCTGTCAGGTAGACGAGAGCGAGCGAACCGCTGATTGCTCGGCCGCTACTACAGTGTAAGTTTGTTCGTTTGTTTGTTTGTTTTTTCAAACTTTTTACGGTTTGCCATAACGTTGCATTCTAATATCAAAGTAAAAAAAAAAAAATATTCCTGTACCAGACATGACGAAAGTGATATAGATATAGAAAACAGAAAATTCATATTAGAAAGGGGGAAAGAAGAAAACAATGTGATTTTATAATATACATAATGATGGCTCTTACACTTGCGAATAAGTTAAGAAGGCAATTATATCATAATAATAAGTAAAATCTGTTGATTTGATTTGATTTGATTTGATTTATTGGTTTCTGTATTATCATTGTAATATATATATATATATATACATTCATGTACAAACATAAATATGATAATATATACAAGTATTTTCTTGTTCATTGCCTGTGTACAATGTACAGCAAAAGTACAACAAAACATACTACAATGAATAATACAGAGGGGCTACAGCATAAGCGTAGCTTGATTTGCGTGCAGCCCCCGTAGCATAACATAATATTATAATGTACATCGGAAGGAGAATAGGAGGGAGGGATGACTTGCATAGAGATAGGATAGTTGAAAGGAGAAAGGGAAGGGAGAGGTTTGTCTGCTTTCACTAAAGGTTTATACAAAATAAAATCACCTGTATCACTGATTAGCAAGACATGACAAAATATTTCTTCAACGAGGTACAGGTGGATCTGTTGATCATTAATCAGTAGAAATATCTGCTTCACTTTTGGATAGTTTTTCATGATATGACCTCTCTCTCCTTATTTTTGTGATATGCATATCACACACACACACACACACACACACACACACACACATATATATATATATATATATATATTATTTGTGTGCGTTTAACTGTTTTGTCATAACAGCGTGATGCAGACTTTTTTTCTGATTTTATCCATTTTACTGTTGTCCTTTGTTTCTATTTAGAGTACTCAAAAACATGGATATTGAAAATTTGACCTCAACGACATTTTCGCCTAACGTGCAAGACATGTAAGTGATTGCGAAAACTTTCAAACGTTTCATCGAAAAAAAAAAAAAATCTTGATCAGTACTGGCATATGTGTTTTTCAGAAGTATTATGTTACAGATGTAGTTTTTAAAGATCGTACATTATGATAATTATGTCATTTCAAAACAAGCGTCAAAATAATCAATCATCAAGTTATGTTATTAAAAATGCAAACAACTTTTGTTCTTATTTGTTGAAAGATGTATTGAACGAAAGCGCTGCCTCTGCCATGAAAGACAGAGAAGAAAAAAACATGATCTGCATTTTTCTTTTGTTCGACGAATACAAATTATTGTCTGTAGTATTTGATGACTATGGTGACTATTTTTCCATTTGTTTCAAATATTTCAGTACCATCGTTGGCAATTTAGAGAGAATCTTCCCTGATACATTTCATCATCTCACACAACTGGAGTCTTTGTAAGTTATTTTTGCTGCCTATATAGAGCTGTTAATGGAAATGTTAATTTTTTTTTCAGGCTTGTCAGTCTGATGAGGCAGGGTTAAGTGACATCCAAAATGCGGTGTTTGACAAAGAAAGCACTATAGTACACATACAGTCCAAAGTGTCTCTGGCTGCAGATGAAGGGGAACGAAGCTAACTAGCTTGAAAGTAGAGTTCATTGTGATGATTTTTGACAGCATTTGCGCTAAGAATGAGATAAAGAGGTGTAACGAGAAGTAATTAGTTTGTCCATGTGCTCTTACAAATGATAATTATAGATGACAAGAATGTTTACCTCGTTCAATTAACTGATGTGAGGCACATTTCAGATCATGTTGTCAAACTGATTTACTCCTGATAAATATTTTCAATACAATCCCTAAATGCAAATGGTGCAGACCAAACTGAACATTAGGTCATTTAATTACTTGATTACCGTTTTATCTGAACATCTTAGAATAGATAGGCCTAAAAAAAAAAAAAAACTTCTATCATGTCAAATGGCATTAAACGTATTGACACAATTTTTCGCTCGTGTATATAGGACAATTCACAACACACTGGTTGCGGAATTCCCAGACGTATCGCACTGCGTAAATTTGAAGAAACTGTAAGTTCCTTCCGTGTACATGACTCGTGATTGTTTGTTCCGTAACGTCGTTAACATAATATATATATATGTATATATATATATATATATATATATATATATATATATATATACATAATTATTTCTTATAACTAAATGCGTGCAAATTGTAATGTTTATTAATGCTGTCTCTGCCTCGTATGCGACAATATCGCTGGGAAACATTGACGGTCGGTCACGTTTATAGGCAAGTAGCTTTCCAACGTATATACGCTGTACAGTATGTCCCCCCCCCCAAAAAAAAAAAAATAATAATAATTAATTAATTACTTAAAAAGAAATAAATAAAAAAGACTGATCGGATTTTTGCATTGATAACTTCCAATATGATTAAACTGACTGAGTGCTATTTCAGGCCTAAAAATGTAACATCTGAAGTACATTTTGCAGAAAATCCTGTTCAATTTGGTTAAAGGGACTGTACAGTACTGGTTGAGGTGAGGATTCAGCATTTAACGTTTTGCGAGATATTTAGAAACCACTCAATGGAATGGTGAAGAGCATACCACTCAATGGAATGGTGACGAGCATACAATTCTATGGGGAATCAAAAGTTTATGTGATGAAAATCGCTTTTGAAATGACTGAGATACCTAAAAACAACTTAAAACAAAGAGATCCTAATAAAAATCGTGGCCTGTCAATTTATCACGATCGGTTTTCTTTTTTGATATCTCAGCCATTTCAAGGCCAATTTTCATCAAATAAACGTTTAATCCTTCTTGAAATTACATGCCCTTTCATATTTTCATAAGAAGTTTCTTATTATCTCACCAAAAATGTTATAAACCTGAATCCTCACCTCAATCAGTACTGTACAGTTCCTTTACGTGGCACGGAGAAATGTGGATTCGTTGTAAAGCATGTGATAGGTCTGATTCTTCCAAGTTTAGCACTTCGATGTTCTTGGAACAGCATTTAGATTTGTGAACACAATGGACGGCACTTGGAGAGAGGGATTCCTGGCCTGCTCTACTAAAATAATCATTCTCGTTGACCTCAGAAGTGAATCGGCTTGGGCTTATAGTAAGGTGTGGGTAATAAGTTATAGATTCATGCCCTGAAATTGCATTTGGATTGATTTATTGCTTTTAAAGTTATCGTTGCGCAGGGTCCAGTTGTATTGTTCTTTTTGTTTGTTTGTTGTTTGGGGAGGCACATACGGTATAATAGCCATGTATGGCCACACATGGCTGCATACCGACCTAATGTATTCAGGTCGATCCTTGTTCTCTGAAATAATGTACCTTGCTCGTCGAAACAATGCAACATTACGAAGTAGGGTACGGTCAATCCTAAGCGTTTGTTTGTTTGTTTGTTTGTTTGTTTTTTTAACACTGATGAGGGTGTTTGCATTCATGTAACGTGCTGGTTTTTTTTCCTGTTGATCTGTTGTTATTTTATATACTAACTTTCTATATTTTCTTTTTACAGAGATCTGACAAGAAATAAAATTGAATTTGATATCTACTCCCACCAGAGATTTTCTTTGCCCGGTTCTCTCACTCATATGTAAGTGCGTAGAATATTATATATACAATGTTTTTTTTTTCTCTCTCCCTCTCATTGAGAATGCTAGCTTTTTCCTACCTTAGGTATACCTGCATTATTATGTGTTGCGTTCTTTGCAGATGTCTGCAGTTTACCTTCTTACAATAATAATAATTCCATCATGACAAAAGAAGGTTTTAGGATGTGAGAAATCATAATTTTTATTGAATCTTGCTTACTTTCGTCGGATAATAGGATTTCTGTATTCATTTGAATGAATTTCCTGCCGTCATCCGGGCATGCATAATGTGTTAAAACAATTGCCTTTGGCTGGATCGTAATTACCATGCTAAAATCAATCAACGAAACGGAACGAAATTCAATATACTCTATCATTCTACAGTAAGAATGTGCGCAATGTTCCTTGTATGACCATACGTTTGCTTTGAATTTCCTTTACCTAGGAGTCTGATGGAAAACAATATAGAAAGAATACCGGAAGATTTCTTTTCAGGAACAAACATACAGTACCTGTAAGTAGACAAAATACAATCCAGTACTCGTTGTTTGAATATGATTATGCACGTATATAACATGCTTCATTACATTATTACAATAATAGTAATGATGATAATAAGAGTAATATAATGATAATGACAATACTAATAATATCAATATTAGTAACATAAAAATTCGAATGATTATTATTATTATCAATATTATTATCATTATTTTCGTTATCATTATTATTGTTGTGGTTGTTTTTGTTTGCTGATAACGTTTGTCAATAAATTGACAATTGTCATAAAATCTGTCGAGTTTAATATTACAATTTTGTCAAAACGTTTCGGTTCAGAAAAAAAAGAAAGAAAATAATCTACGCATCTCTCCTTTTTAACGTGATATATATTTTGGAACAATTTCACACTAAGTTCACGTTAACGCAGATGAACAGACATATAACAGCTTATTCTTTCGTAACATGTTTCATTACTAGTGTGAAATATCCTGTTAATGTAGGGTCTACTTTAAAAAATTCTGTCAGATTAAAAAATATTAAAGAAAAATCTGTGGAACGTTACTTCAATATCTAACTTTTGTTATACAAATTGGTTCTATTCCTTGTTCCTCCAATTTTATCCCGCTTCTTCTAGAGGTCTAAGCATGAACCAAATTGGGACTTTCCCGTCGAACTCACTGAGGAGAATGACCAGTCTGGTATTCCTATCTCTGGACGACAACAAGCTGACTTCCGTGTCCAGACGCAATCTGGCTTCTCTTTCGGACAGTCCTCTGCAGCATCTGTAAGTTAGACCAATTTATCAATCTGTTGCGATAAGGAAAAAAAAATGAAAGCAAGAATCAATTATTTGTATGGCCGGTGCCTCCGTTTCCAGGAGTACATGGAGGAGAACAGGAGTACATGTAATTAGGGTCTTACCGAAAATTGGGATTAAGCGCCTTTTTGGTTTGGTTTTGTTGTTGATGTTGTTGTTATTTTCAGGATAGATATGAAGTGGAACCAAAATTATGTGGTAAGGGGCTTATCCGATTAACCCCAGAAGTGGCACAGAGAATTATTGTTAAATTAATGGTGTAGTATTGGCTGAGGTGAGGATTCAGCCTTTAACTTTTTGCAAGATACCTAGAAACAACTTCATGAAATGTTAGAGGGCACGCGATTCTAAAAGGAATTCAACGTTCATTTTAAGAAAATCGGTTTTAAAATGGATGAGATAGCCAAAAACAAAGTAAAACAAAGCGATCCTTGTAAAGGGTGCATCCACTCTTTATGAGCCATTATATATATATGTATTTTTTTCATCAAATGTACCTTGAATTCCTCTTAGAATGAAACGCTCTCTGAGATTTTATAACAAGTTTTTCATTATCTAAAAAAAAAATCATCAAAAGTGTGGAAAATTGTAGCAAAATCTCTACCAAAGCTGTACCATACCTTTAAGCCCTACTTTTCCACGGAATGTGATACCAGAAAAGCGTTGTTAAGCCCCCCCCCCCCCTTTCTGTTTTCCTTGTAAGAAGATTAAACCCGGATGTGGTACCAGAAATATAAACTGGGCCCCCTCAGTTTATTATTTTTTGAATATTTTTTTATTCATGCTTTATATATGTTTATTGTAGCGGGAAATTAATGTGAAAAAAAAGGAATGCAATTATTTATTGTTCGGCATCCAAACGATATTTTGATTTCCTTTGGTGACGTACATTTTTTTTTTCATTAAACGAACATTAAATATGCCAAAACTTCTATAGCTATTGTAATACTTGAGTTTGTACTTTGCACTGTAGTTTAAAGTAAAAACATGGATTGATCAAAGTTGAACAATAATACAAAATTGTATCAATAAGACTTAAAACAATTAGTAGGTGACTAAAATAAACTACATACAAACAAATCTGCTATTACTAAGATAATGATGACGCAATTACAGTAAGCAATTAAGACAAAGAAACGATGTTGATTTTCAGAACGAAGAATAAGAACAATTATATGATGGTTTTTTTTTTCTTTGTTCTTTTTAGGCCCAGATACCATTATGGATAAGAGCTACGTCATGCAGTAAAATGCAAATATCTACTGTCACATTTCGTTCATTGATTACTATTAAAGAAACTTATTTTGAAGAATTTACAAAAAAAAAAACAACAACTCATAAGAGCCTTGTATTTTAATTTGCACTATCCAACGAACCTAGATAGAATCTTTAGCATCAGTAAATTGTACTAATTCATTCCCTCTTGTTTCAGAAATTTAAGCAACAATGTTATTTCATACTTGGCACCACGAGGACTTTCTCAATTGACGCATTTGAAGATTCTGTAAGTTGAATGGGACATAACCAATTATTAGGTCTACGTTTGATATTTGAATTGTATATAAATTTCATCATTGGTTATTAAATTTGCTGATATGTATCAATATATGTCCAACATTCGCGATGCTGTTTGTACAAAGTGAAATTGAAGGCAAAGGAATTAAAACATACATCTTATCAACATTTCCGATCTTAACCTCTCCGTTTTGTATTGTTCGGTAGTTATCATCGTGTAGCACTCACAAGATGTGCCTGTTGAAAGTCATTTTCCTTCGTTTTGTCGATATTTTTCCAGCCTTGTAACTGCCTTAAAAAAAGAATAAACTTTGACATTGTCTTCTATCATGAAAGGAATATGAGAAAGGAAGGATTTCTCCTTCCTTTCTCATATCTTACATATGCAAAATTATTCAGGAGAAGCGGTGACTTCTATCGCAAAAATATATATTATTATTATATATATATATATATATATATATATATATATATATATAATGTTAGTGACATAGGAGCATTGGGAATCAAGAGTTTCTGGGACGAACACTGTATTAGGGCTCGTTATAGGTCAGTCAGTTGCAGAGCATGCTAGCAAACCGGAGGTCTCGGGTTCAAATCTAGTTGGATCCCTTTTCTTTTCTCGCATTTGTCATTTATACAAGATATTATGTTTATTCATATAAATAGCGTTTACATATTTATTCTTTTTAAGTACTAGGGTAGTTTCGATTCATTTTTTCATGTATCCCATGATATTGTCGCCATAAAGTTTTGTATTGTGTGAATCAATTTTGGGCATGAAGAAGAACTCGGGGAAAGAAAATGATAAAATAATGAACATGCTATGTAGAACTTAATTCTATTGCACACCTAAATTATCGGAGTTGTGAGTAGCTACGCTTCAAACAAATTGTGTCATGCTTTTACCATAACACCCTCTTTCACGACTTATGTTTGTATGTATGTTTGTTGTTGTTTTATTAAATTGGTTTGACCGAGGTATCATTGTAAGAAACTATATTTGATATTGCAGGGAGCTTCACCAGAACTCCATATCCACAATCCAACCTGACGTTTTTAGCGGGATCAGAAATATATTACACATGTAAGTAACTTTGTGTTTAAGGCATTGTTTACGATTAGGACCAGTGATTTAAAAATATTAGAGTTATCACATGTGATGCATATACATATATATATATATATATATATATATATATAAGTTGTATCAACAAAACATCCTACCATAAAAATTTTCGCGATAAAGCCTAAAATATAAGGAGATATCATTATTTTCCTTGCTAAACCAAAACTGTAAACGGTTTATTCTAGAAGCATTTCCACCATAAACATTAGCATGGATTATACTGATTAACATTTTTACATTGGTTATCTCTATTCCTAACTCACATTTTAGAATCATTTTGAAGCACTAAAGCTGGATTGTGTTTCATCAGCAAATGGTAAATAATGTCTTTAATATAGAATATTTTATTACACGAAATTAATTTCAGTGATGCAACTGACCTAACGTATTTCGCATTGATTGAACCCAACTGATGAGCACCTATGACACTTTAACTGTGTAAGATACATAGGCCTAGAGATGTATGCATATGTTTATATATTAAAGTATATTCGTATATATTGTGCCAACAGAGACGGAATATAAAATGATGCAATACTGTGCTATTACAGACAGAGACAATAGTGTGTAATTACGAGCCTTGCTTTCTCCTAGTCGATATCAAGCGTTGAAAGAAATACATTGCTTTGTACTTTGTTTTCATTTGCAGCGATCTCAACAACAACCAGATACAGCACATCAATTCCAATGCATTTACCAAGCTACCTTCCTTGAGGACATTGTAAGCACAATGTTATCATAACCTTATTAAGAAAAGCAAAATAAAACCAAAGTTTGGTTGCAATTCTGCACGTAGGTGAGTTTGTGGTGTGCATGGACAAAGAAACGCAATCACATCTAAACGGTTTGTAAGGTTATGGCATCGTCTGGCATCGTCACTATTTTTTTTTCTTTTGTCTGCTTGTGTACACACGTCGATGTGATCGATATCACTATTTTCCAGCAAATTGTTGAAATCTAAATTCTACAACTGTCCTGCTTCATCCCGAAAGCAATTCAGGATTTCATACGAAGACTGGACGTGCATAAGAGCAACAATTCAATAATTCCGAAAAACTCATAACATCGTCTGTATTAAATCACCTTAGATGTGATGAGTCTTAGAATGTTTAATTATTGAAAATCATACTTTTTCCAAAACTACTTGCTTTTTTCGTATACTTCTTTTTGTATGTTACACAATATGACTATTGTGTAGGATGTTTTTTACATGAAAATTCACCTTGTGTTTACATTCATTTATTTCTTTTTCTGTAACAACTTAATACCTTTTTTGATATTATTTGTATTCATGTTACGCTTTTAAACAGCAAGTAATAGACAATTAAACATGATTATGAAGTGAGATGAAATTTATCATGAACATTAAACCTTTTCAGTTTATTTAATCTGTCCGTTCTTGATAAAATACTAAATCAAGAATGAAGAATTCTTTTCTGAAAGGTGCTAAGTCAGTTTTCAGACAGAAAAATGTGAAACATGTATTCATCTTTATAGTCCCAATAGTAACCTCTTCAAAAGAAAAATGATTTTCTTGTGAGAAAATGGCGAAATCAGGTAATTAAAAATAAGCTTTGTTCCAAAAGTTGCTAAATCCACATCTGTTTTGTTCCAAAAGGTTCATAATTCGGCAGGATAGAATCAAAAACGTGAGCGCAAGCTTGACCACACTTTGACCCCAGAGTCAGGCCAGGCTGGCTAGCAGCTTACTGTCTGTGTAGCTTTCTATCCGGCCCAAATATTGTTTGATACTGGCTGTGAATGGCATTATTTTTCATATGAATTCTTAAAAGATATTGGAAACAGAAGGAGAATAATATTATGTACAGATAACAAATCACCCCCTCCCCCAAAAAGAAGATATACACAAAGTGACAAAAATAATAACTAAAACAGCATGCACTTGCTGTACACCACCGCGATAAAAGCTTTGTCCCAAAATGTGCTATATCCACAAAATCCAATATATATATATATATATAAATATATAACATATATATATAGATAAATATATATATATATATATAAATATATAACATATATATATAGATAAATATATATATATATATATATATATATATATATATATATATATATATAATGGGTTACTATTATGGGTCATTGCGTGAAAAAAAACAACTTGGAAGCATGTAACTTAAAACAAAACACTTTGTTCTGCATACAATAGCAAATGAACTTAGCATCCTTTGGAAAGGAACTCTTCAAATACAATTGTGTCCTTTTAAACCATTCTCTAGGACGTTCCACCTTGATTCTTTTTTATTTTTAGACGGCTGCATACGCAAAAACTTGGGTTCGAGTTGACGACGATAAAGTACAACGCATTTCGTGACATCGGGAATCTTACCACATTGTAAGGGCACCTTTGCATCCGCTTTCTTTCAGCTGCAACCACCGTCCTATCAGGCCCTATGCTCCTTTGGGCTAGTAAGGAAGGGTGTGGTCTGTGTCAGATCTAACAATTTACACACAGTCCTAACAGAAACAACTAAAAAGAATGCAAGCAACTACAATACGGGCATGAGAAGGGAAACTATCTTGATTCAGAGTATCTGTTTGTCATCTCTAAGAAAGGAAAATTAGCTGTTATAATTATAAACATGTATGAATCATGCTCTTTCTATTTATTCAAGGATAAGTAGACTTTGTTAATGATACATTGTGATATTTATGTGTGTGCATATAATAGATAGATAAGTAAATGTATGTCCACACACACACACACACTCACACACAAACACACACATTATATATATATATATATCATATCGGGCTCTACATTCTCGAACAAAATGAGGTATTATACAGACAGAAATTGCAGAACTTGAATCTTTTTACATGAAGAAGCAAAACAGAAAAGAAGGAAAAGGAAAAAGGAAAACAACCTATTTCACGCGCAGTTGTTTGAAATTTGCAATTAATTCTACAAAATTATTTTGATTTACAGGGATTGAGTAGTCAATATACAAACGTTGCAAATCTAAATGGATGTTTCTTGACCTTTAACTCTGTTTTACTCACCTATACCATTAAAACAACCTACAGGTTTGTAAGTGACAACAACCTTGCCAACTTCCCTCACGGAGTACTTTCAACGGAATATTACGAAAATCTGAAATATCTGTAAGTGTTTGATAGTTACCTTTACGTATCTGACGTGCTGCATAATATTGAAAAATAAGTTTAAGTCACTTATTACAGAACAACATAAATCTGCAATTATTTTTTTTCACCAGTTTCTGCTTCTTCTAGAGCTAAGGAATCCTCTTGTTGTAATGGAAAGAATGAGATGAAATTGGGCGGATTTTTTTCTTACATAATGATTATCATGTGACCTTGCATCACAAAACCAACAAAAAGACATGGATTTTTAGTTAAAGGCAGATTCTAAAAGAGTAGACTGTAAGCTTTAAAATGATGTATAATTCAATTCAAGTGGACTCTCCTATTAAACCTATCTGAATATTGTAAAGAAAGCACACACTCTGGAAAAGTGTGAGCTGAGAAAAGAGGCTCTGAAGTACAGGGTCTTATTCAAGCATCCAATCTTTATACGAAGTCTTGCTGACTGTGCTATGAAGACTGTGCTATGAAGGGGGAAAAAACAGGATGTAAACCACCGTATAGCAAGAACAATGAAGGGATTATCACATTAAAATGAAATTGAGCATGCTCTATTAAGACATGCTGTACATGATTAATGCCAACTTTCAAGGCGGTAGCACTATCCTTTGAAAAGTCATTAGAGTTGAAAGTGAAGGATGTGCAAATGATTTTCAACAAATGGAAAGGAACCTTGAAGACATAGCTGGTCACACTATACTCTACAAAAAAAAAGAGTTGTAGAAACACTGCTGAAAAAAAACTTTCCCATTTTATTTTATGACCCAAAACTTACGAATAATGTAGAAGAATAGCTCTCTCAGAAAATATGAGAAACTCAAGATTGACTTGGTTGAGCCATTTCATCTTTTTGGAGTCCTCACATAAAATTAAAGGGTGCGACTTTTTTTTTTGTGTGTGTGTGATGCATAGTGACATAAATATACATATTCTGTGTTCAATTCAAAGTATGAGAGAAATTTCTGAGGTTGTTATAACATTCAAAATGATCAAAAGACACCGTCTTTTCCTTTTCCTTTTCCGTGCCGTTTATTATAGATCTAATTTCATTGTCTTTTTAAATGTGGTGATAATTTTGCCTCTTTGCTATGTGCTTAGCTTGGGGAGAAAGGGTGGTACACTATATACCAGGTGCTATCTTAACAGCTTTTCAGTAAATGTAGATGAACAAAGTAAACATTGCTAAATCTGTAAACTTTGCTCTGTCTTGCAATAACTTTTTATGTATTTTAATAACTTCATCCAATAACAGACACGTTGACCACAACCTCATCGGGAACATGACGCTATTTGCTGACGATGCTTTCGGTGGGCTTTCAAGTGACCTCTACCGGAAGAGACTAAAAAGTCATGTGCCATTTAGCACGCTTCCAAATCTTCAAGGGCTGTAAGTGATTGAAAAAGCCTTTAAAAAAGTCCCAAACTATTTCTCTCTCTTTTCTTGATATCATCATTCGCCATTCAATGAACAGCATAAAACTATTGGCATCAATCTGGGACCTTATCAAAAGCAATTGCATTTTATCTTCTGTATACCGAAGCTATTTTAGTTATTGTTGTGGTTCTTTATACCATTCCTTTATATTCTATGTTATTGTATCATGTGTCTTAATGTTATGACTTTTTTTTTTCTTTCGGGGACCGACCTTATACAAGGTGTGCTTTTGATTTCGGCTCCCCCGTGTTGGTTCTTACGACTACTGCCATATGTTGCAAGTGATGTTATTGGTATATTTGTTTTGATTATTTTTGTACATCAAAATTGAAAGATTGTTATTGTATAGTAAATAGAAATAATTATTGTAACAGTGTTATGCTCGTTTCTTGTTTTTGTGAACACAAAGTGGAACGTATTTCAAATCAATCAGTCAATCAATCAATCACTCACTCAATCAATCAATCTGCAAAAGTAAGTAATAAATACTTTTCATAAATTGTGATATTCAAAAAAAATTCACAATCGCGCTAGTATAGATCAGAGAGAATCATGATGATTACAGATGAATGATGAAATGTCTTAAACACTTCCTGCAACAAAAAGGACACTGATCAAAATTGTATTGAATGTCTGTAACGATCAATGACAATAGTAGTTGCCTTGAAATCATAAGAAAATGGATGGTGTTTGCAATGTTTCTACGAAAGAAAAGGTAAACTATATCTGCTATTTGCTTGTGTCTAATATCACTATCCGCCTTTAGATATCTCGGCTGTAACAGCATCTCCGGTATAAATGAAGGAGATTTGTGCCAGTTGCAGTTCCTTAGCCAACTTGATATCGAAGACAATGCCTTGGACGATGATACGCTGGATCCACATGCATTTGACTGTCTTCCTCATTTGCAAGTTTTGTGAGTACAGATCCTTTTTTACCTTATTTTATAATGTCACAGAGAGATATTTCACATATATATACGCTTTATATGCTACTCTCTCAAAATCCATACGTTCTCATTATGATAAAAGCTGACATGCACCCCCCCCCCCCAGAAAAAAAGTCAATATTAGTGAACATTGCCAAATGCAGTAAAGAAACTCAGGCAATGGCAATGTCCTACTCTGTAGCTCTTTCAATATATTGTTGCGGGAAAATGGGTGTTGTTGCACTGACTACTGGGGGTGGCAGGATGTTTACCGAGCGGGAATGATACCCCCAATAGAAAGGCACATTTTCCGCAATGGAAGAGAGTTAATTAGTAAGATATAGGGTGCATCAGGTACATTCACACAATTCATTCACCATCACGATGAGAGGGCTGCAACACAGTTCAATCGGAAGAGCGTATGTTCCGGGCAAAAACTGCTATTTTATTTGCAGATGTACTTCATGTTGACAAACGTACATGATCAAAATGAATTATGACAGGACTTGCCTAATTACTCTAACTGCATGACACGACGACTTTCGCTAAAGTCCTTAGATTCAAGAAGTCGCTCCTCTTAAGAAGTAAAGTTCTCTCTATTCACGAAGTCCCAAAAAGTTAAGTCCCTTGCTTAGACAGATCAATCGATATTTATACCTCTATGCTCAATGTATTTCTTTAAACTTACAAAGGTATTCGGGCAATTCAAATTATGCGGAAACTATGAGGAACATAGAATATTTGAGGCGTATACCTTCATATTAGGTAAAACATAGAATTCTTTAGTGGACTATACACAACATAAAATTCCAAACGATGTAATGCGAGGAATGGACAGAATTTACGGAATGTGCAAGGAATGTGTACTTTATCAGAGATTCAGTCTAGAACGGAAACCCACTTGTTATGGAATGTGCCCTACTTGGTACTTTATGAGGTAGAGTTATGCCAAAAATCCTAGGAGGAGAAACCCTAGAAAGCGTCAACATGGAGGGGCGTGCTTGGCACGTGCGGAACGTAAACATTGACCCCACGAGAATTCGCTGCGGAGGGTGAGTGGTTTTCATCTACAACAAGACACTTATTGTTCTGCATGGTCAGTGCAGGGAGGTGGGTCCCTGGTCAGTGGTTTTCTGCTTATCCATATTCGTAACAATATTAATCATACATATGCCTGTGTGTGTGTCTGTGTGTGTGTGTGTGTGTGTGTGTGTATGCGTGTGCTTACAAAGGCATGAATAGAACCATGAAGGTCAATGCATTTGTACAGATCGTTTCTTTATGCTGCAGGAGTCTCGGTAAGAACAATTTCGATTATGTTCCCGACGCCGTCCAACATGCAGATAGATTGCCAAGAATTCAAAAACTGTGAGTAATACCAGTTAAAAAGAACGTATTTGCCCGAATTCACGAAGGTGGTACAAATGAAACCATGGTTTAAACCATGAACAAAAACTATGGAGCGCCAAGTGTCGATGGAATATTTCGTTACGAAATCAGTCATTTCGTCGAATGAAATTATTATTTTGTAACGAAATGACAACATTATGTAACTAAATGAACATTTCGTCCACGAAATGATAATTTCGTTAACGAAACGATCATTTGACTTTTGTCGACGAGAAACAAATTTCTAACGAAATATTCCATGGTTTTTGTCCATGGTTTAAACCATGGTTTCATTTGTACCACCTTCGTGAATTCGGGCCAATATAATTATGTTTAATGATTCAGCTGTCGCTACTGCCTTGAGCACGTTGATCTTTGACATTTTACATATTATGAAAATCAACTTATATATCGTAATATAAAATTATGTTATACTTGATATTCGGTGGAAAAAAAAAATCATCTTTATTTTACAGTTTTATATCTCTTCCGGGTACACTCTTTTCATCGTTAACCATGTAATGATTAGAGTGGTACGTTTAATAGAATAAGACAGTGACACGAATAAACTTGTCTTACGATATACATAAGTAACCCCCTTTTGACTCAAACAGTCAAAAGGTAATTGCCTTTTGAAAAATGAATATCAAACAATTAAGAACATTTTCTCACACGCAAAATGATTTCAACATTAACAAAATTAAGAAAAAACGCATGTCATGATTATTATCCGCACTGTCTAGAGACGAAATTAGGAAATGAAATTTGGCGGAACGACTCAACCTTGCCTCGTCAGTTTAGCATATTTTCTGAAAGAACGATTCCTCTTCTCCACTTTTCAAAGTGTCGGATCATGATACCATAAGAAATTATGTTTTTATCATTTTTTCCTGCAAAATAAATAAAACTATTTTTAAAGAAAGGTGTTATTATGCATGGCTTGAAGATCCCCCTTTCACTTCTTTAAAATCCTTTACGGACTCCTCCCTTCAAATCTTATAACTTTTGAAAGAATAATGCTACTGCTGTCTAGGTTAGTTTTAGTCATCCCTCAATTTCAACACAACCTAAGAATTACTCTATTTTTGTTGCTGCTTATTTTTACATTCCACTTTTCGTCCAAGTCATTACATAGAGCACCTCTTGATAAAATCAACATGATCAAGCGTTTGAATAGACTCTGTACTTCAGTGCCTGTCTTTTCAGCAAACACTTTTCCAGAGTGTCCGCTTTCTTTTCAAATTTAAGATAGGTTGGTAGAGTAAATGCGAATTGAGTTATACATCATTTTAATGCTTAAGGACTGCTCTGCCCTAATCTGCCCTTTGATAACTAAAAATTCATGTCTGGCTTCTATTGTTTTGTTCTGTTGTGTGTGTGTGTGTGTGTGTGTGTGTGTGTGTGTGTGTGTTTGTAGCGTATGGTAATATTATTCCTCCCGTTGGTAGGCTTGTGGGGTCATCATTGTTCTTTGTCTGCATCGTTGATTTATGCAGGTATCTGAATGAAAACTACATAACGTACCTTCTTCGCGGAGCATTTTTCAATCTCACGACACTACGCTTCCTGTATCTTGGACACAACAGAATCGTTTCAATTGAAGACGGGACTTTCCCCATGGATGTTTCACACATGTTAGTAAATGAAGCATCTCCATTCAGGAATATTTCATTATATCATCTAATTATTGACGTGTTTCGAGTATTTGTGGACTTATATGTCTGTACTTATTTCTGCTTACGGGAGTATTATCATATATCGTTCACTTTGTGTGTCCATAGTGAGATTTCAAATATAACAAGCCTTTCCAATGTAAACATGAAAATAAAATAAGGGAAGAATGCTTGCATTGAAAAAAAGAATACAGTAGCCATAATACATTCTCGATCTTAAGCTTTTACTTTATGGATGGAAATCCTGGTCTTCAACAATAGATTTAAAAAAAATGTTCACCAAAAATCTTCACCAATTTTATTTGCCAACGATTAATCTTAACAGAAAATATTGTGGTCCTTATCCTGTTTCGGCTGTTGTGTTAGAACATTTCGTATTGCTTGGCAGTTGATTTGTGATTCGATGTTCACTTTAATCACTTATGTTGCGTTCTGCTTGTTTTTATTTTGTGGTTGTTTTAGATATCTCACGGGGAACAGCTTCCACTTCCTCCACGAGAATGTCTTCACAAATCTCTCCTCTCTCAATCACCTCTCCTTGTCAACAAATGAAATAGATTTTCTTCCAGAAACTGCTTTCCATGGGTGCACTAGCCTAACAGTACTGTAAGTATTGAATAAAGTTCAATGATGAAGTGAATGTTACATTTTAAAGAAAAATCACAAAATGTGCTCCTTTCCATCCATATTACTTATCAGTACAATGAAAAAAATAATTTCAGCATTTTTAATTTTACTTTATAGAATAACGAACCATTCTAGATTGATGTGAAGAAAAAGTTATTGCTGCCTATAGATAACTGTCACTGTGCATCACAAAACTAACAAAATGTCGAACGCCCCTTTTCCATGGGGATTCGAATTAAGTAAAATTGGTGGTCCTAGACAATCTTCATTTTTTCATATTTTCTTCAGAAGAAATTATCATTGTACGTAAATATACATTCGAGTTTATTACACAAGTTTGAAATTTTGTTGTTAGCACTTTTTACCGAACACTTTTTTTCGGTATGTTTTGATTATATCTGATAATTAAAAACCCTTTTCATTTTGTTGAACAAAAAATAAATGACTTTCAATTTTATAAAATTGTATTAATAGCGCTACTGTGTGAACGTTGGCCTTCGAAGT
Organism: Diadema setosum; assembly: GCA_033980235.1. Lineage (NCBI taxonomy): Eukaryota > Metazoa > Echinodermata > Echinoidea > Diadematoida > Diadematidae > Diadema > Diadema setosum. The sequence goes on from CM067060.1 coordinate 34,918,054, forward strand.
TAATAGAATCTGCTCATCGAGAGTGAAAAAAAAAACACACAAATCGGATAATCCCTTCATGGTTACCACAGAGTTTTGCGTCCTGTATTATTTTTTGTCTCATTCACTGCACTGCGAGCAAATTGGTGAGATTATTAAAGCACCTGTATCCTGTATAGATAGGATAGGAAGGTCTAGTTATATTGAGGTACGCATCAGCAGCTTTCACGTCTGCTTTTTAAGGATCCTGCCTAAACTAGATACCCACGTCTAACGATTTTTTTTTATTGTTGTTCTTGCTGTTGTTGTTGTTGTTTTAATGCTGCTTCACACTAATCTTATTAGATGACGCTGCCTGTAATACGTGTTGGCTACCTGAAATCGATGCAATCGATTCCCTCAATGATACCAGCTTTATACAGGAATATAGCTGTCGGTCTTCGTAAATATATTTTTTCCTTCTTCACATGTTTTGCACTTCCCTTTCTATTACTGAACTGGTTTGAATTAACGTCGCTTTACTTCTTTAAGAAGCATTAAACGATCAATTCTAGTCTTTAGAATCAATAGCTGAGAGGTCTAAATCAAATCAGTAATGAAGAAAATATGCATGTGTTTATTGAGTGTAAAATAAAATAAGAATTGCTTTTCCTATCTGACAGTCAAAATCAGAAAATGTTGATCTTGACATGACAGGAATGCATCTGCTAAAAGCTCATAAAAAGACTGAATTAGATTTGTTTTTGACAATTGCCTTTTGGTGTATTCACAAATATATGCTGTTAAGAAAAAAACTACGAAACGAGTATTGTGGAACTAATTTGCAATATTTGTTTGAAAGAGAAATCTGTAAAAAAAAAGAAGATAAAAATAATGATTTGAATAGCAAGAAAAGATGTCATAATATACCGAAGCAAATAATGTGTACTGTGTTAATAAGTTGTGATTTTTTTTTTTTTTAAATCTCAAGAATATTTTTTCGAAATACATTGTACCCTGTCGGGGTAAAAAAAAATGAATGGTTTTCCTCTTGCAAAACCCCTTTTTTGGTACAATAGTGTTGTTAAATAGGCCTTCCAGGTGTTTTTTTTTTTATCGTATTTTATAATCTTTACAAGCTCTTTACCTTAAAGTCTTATAAGTTTACTTATTGGTTTGATGATGCACGGTCAATTTTTTTTTTGTTTGATTCTATTTTGAAGGAGACTTGATCACAACAAGCTCGGACGGATCCTGAAGGCGCATTTCAGGGACTGCCCTCTGAGCAACAAGATTGATCTAAAAAATAACGAAATCGCCTATATCGAAGAGGGAACATTTTCACATATCACAGGAGTAACCTACCTCTTTATGGAAAACAATGAGCTTACAGATATTTCATTTGTCCAGGGATTCCACAACAAGACATTGAGGCATTTGTGAGTTTATTGTTTCTTGAGTTTTAATTGGTAGACATGTTGCAAAGTTTTGTCACTCTGTCAGCACATTTAAAAACAGAAGATTTGACTAAGGTGTAATATTAGTTGCAGCAGGTGTGAACAAACAATAACAAAAGTGATTTCAAAACAGTTTGATTGTCAGCTTTGTATTTTGCTATTTCTTTTTTTTTTCATTTCTCTTTCCTAAATTCTGGTAGTCAGTAAAGTGGAACAAAGCGTGCCCAGTTATTTTCCATATGGACGGAGACAGCAATAGTTTGATAAAGCCCTAATAAAGTATAGGTCACGTCAGGACTCCCTTTGTTTGTTTGTCTTTCAGAAAGTTAGGGAGAAACAAAGTAAAGAAACAATGTTGTTCAAATGTTGCATATCGTATAGTAGAACAGAACAGAAATTTAATTAATAAGGCAAATCATTTCCACGCCCATTCTTTGTTTGTATGGAACTTTTCAAAGGATATTCATAACCGTGATTCGAACCTTACGCGAGCTATTTATTTTTAGTTTTTTTAAGCGAAAATGTTAAGATTTCGTTTCCACCAAGACAAAAACAAGGTTTAGTGATTACTTCTTTTTAAATTAAGGTAGAGATTTAGGAAGCGTGACGAGTAATACATGCAGCTAATAACATTAAAATGGAATGAGCCCCAATCACTTTAAATAAAATAGCACTCAGCAGAACACATTTTGCGGACAGGATTTTGTGATTTGAAATTGATTACAAGAATTTAAAATGTTAGAAAAATGTATGGTTGTTTTTATATTTATACATTTTCTTCTAGAATGTTAAATACATCTTTCTATACATCTATACTCTTTTACAGCCATCTACATTCTAATCGCTTCACTTCCATCAAAGCGAGGACCTTTTGGAACCTTCAGACACACCATCTGTACAGTATACACCTTGATGTTTCATTGAAATTCAAATTCAAATTCACAATAAAACCATATTGTATTTGCTAGCACAATTTACTGGAAAAAAATGCGTTTCTAAATAAGGGCCTTGAATATCAATGATGGGAAGCGCAGAACGCGTCATTATTGCAGGCAGTAAACATGATAACATTCTGTGACTGAAAGGAAAACTTTGACGAGGTTGACGAATATTTCGGAAATGGCTGATTCAAAGGGTGCTGTTCGTTATTCCGAAAGTTCGCTATTCCGAAGGTTTGTTATTCCCAAGGGTCGTTAATCCGAAACACGCAAATTCCCTATACCTAGAGGTTCGTTAATCCGAAAATGAAAAAGGGTTCGTTAATCCGAAAATTTGTGGCGTTATTCCGAAGGTTCGTTACTCCGAAGATTGGTTAATCCGAAAATGAAATTTGGAACAATGAACCTTCGGAATAACGAATCTTAGGAATAAAGAGCCTTCGGAATAACGAGCCTTCGGAATAACGAGCTGTAACCGACTCAAACATAGCAGGGCCCTCTGGTAGAACAGTGGCAACACTGAAGAGGCTATACCCTGGGTAAATAAGACCTTATTATTATTATTATTATTATTATTATTATTATTATTATTATTATTATTATAAACATAAACATCACGGAATACACCAGAATAGCTTTTATCGACAGTGTACGTATAAAGAAAATTGTGTACTCATACTATTTTGTTCCTTATTGTGCTTATTGTTGTGCCGCATTTGCCTGTAAGATTCATCCATCCATCCTGCCTTTTATACTAATCAGTTTTTATAAATATCTTTTAGATAACCATTACGCTTATTTTATGGGATTACAGATTCAAGCTGATATATACCATATGAATACAAGATAAACGAGCAAAATAATCGAACTATTCGTTTTATTAACTCACCTAACACTTCAGCTCTGAGATAAATATTGCTAACCCATGTGTCTTCCGTTACAACTTGTAATAAACTGTCTTACTTTTTTCCTATTTTTCCTTTGGAAGCACCCTACAGAACAACAGAATCGACCGAATCGAAAAAGAAGCTTTCAAGAACGTTCGGTCTTCAGTTTTGTAAGATATATACGTACAAATATTGTCGTTCGTATATGTATATATATATATATATATATATATATATATATATATATATACATATGTACATACATTTATATGCATGAATACATTTTTTCATTTTCGTTTCATTCCTTTTATTTCTTTACCAACAAATTATAACAACATATCATTGGCGATTACATCTATACGAAATCAAATTGGTCCGTTACTCATGAAAATGGAACACTAGATTCTAATGATATATAATCATGAAGTGTGATTTGTACACAATCGTAGTAAACATAATTCATATATACATATAAATGTTATATATGTATATGGATATACACACACACGTTTTTTTTAAATATTTTGTCATCTAGTATAAGGTTCATTAACATTTCAGATAATATACAATTTTAATCGCAATGCAGAAGGAGAAAACAAAATCAATACTGAAGGGTCAGAACTCCCGATAATATAATTAAAAATCTACATTAACAAGTAATTATTTTGTGTTTTCTCTCATTACAGATACCTACATGGCAACGGCATTCGTGTGATTGCAACTGAAGCTTTTGTTGAAGTGTCTGTGAGGTGATTTCTCTTCTCTGTTATATTTTGTACATGATAGTTTTATTTGTTTTGCACCCTCTTCTCTTTTCCACTTTTTACGTTTACGGTTTTAGGATTATTAAGCGTATTAATACCTTAATATACCAAAGACTCAAGTCTATTAAAGGACAGCTTTTGATCAATGAATTAAAATATCAAATTACATAAATCTTTTCGATTTTTTTAGTAATAGGTTTTCCATGTATACAAATTGAAAGGTAAAAACAGTCACTAGTGTACTAGTGCATTACTTCGCAAGTTTCAAATTTCAAGTTTCAATTTAATTCATACTTCACAAATATCAGTATTAATAAAAAAATCGTGGCACAGATTGTTGTACCCTGTCAATTATATACAAACAAAAGAATAAACATACATAAAATAAACAATATATGATAACTAATGGAAACTGGATTGTACAAAGAAAAGTTGGACCGGACCTACAATAAACCGAGCTTGTTCGGCTGTGAGCCCCGAATAATCAGTGTTTGGCTATGAGTGTTTATATAACGTTCGGCATTTCAGTGGGCCTTTCTAACATCACGGTATTTAACCCGCTGTGTGCCATGTTAATCTCCTGTACATAGGTTTGTGTGTGAAATTAGAGCAAATTTGACTCATTGGCATAGACAGGATTAATTGCCACTCATAGATTGTATAATGTATGTAAATTATATAATTATGATCGCTTTATTGAACTTCCGGATTGCTTGTTCAATAAGTTGAAACCGAGGCTTCTATATGCTCTCGGCAACAGGAAAATGTGTATGTTTCCTTATGTGCAAAGGTTACATCGAATGAAGAAAAAAAGTATTATTATTGATTTTATTATATCTTATGTAGCAACACATTCACTATTGACAACAACTTGATCGAAAGGATTGAAACACGAGCCTTCGTAGATGTGGAACTCCCCGACCTGTAAGTATAAATAACAAGGAATGTCCATTTCAATATTGGTTGTACATGAACATGTGAAATTCTTCGCGAGTGAAATATACATTGCGATGTGTGAAATACATGGGCTTTTTTCATAGTTAAAGACATCTGATGCAACAAAAACAAATGCAAAATGTCATTTCCTACTGGTATTTGAGAGTAAAATGAGATGAAATATAGATACCGCCCAGCAGTCACCTTGGTTTCAGACTGATTCAAATTGACATTATTATGATATTGACATCATTACGAAAGGGCGATGAGTTGGCTCAATCGGTAGCGCGTCTGCCTCACGATCCTAAGGGCCCGGGTTCGAACCCGAGTCTGGACTGAGCAATGTTGTGTGTAAGCATACCGTCCCCTCTAGCAAGAGGCAAAACACTGTCTCTCGGATAGGACATAAAATGGAGGTCCCGTGTATGAGAGAGTAACAACTCGTGCACGTAAAAGATCCTGCTTCATTCATTCATCGCAAAGAGCAGGGTGCTTAACCTGGTGAAGTGGTCCCACCTCTCATCCAACTGGACCCCATGGAAGACCAGCTTGACGTAGCTGAATATGGGCTATCCAGCCATCTTCTCAGATGGAAATGAACAAACAAACAAATTATCAAAAGAAGTGCTTCGAACTAAAACCCACGTCAAAACCAAACTATTAGTCTGCTAAATCCTTGTTGGTCGTGTTTCTGTGAATGTTTGCTGTATTTTCCAATGTTATTGATCATGTTGATAAATTACCTGAATACACAATATACATTTCCGTCAGTATACGGCCCGTAATAAATGTATTACTATTAATGCAGAATTTACAAATCCAATTCATTCATTTGTATCCACCTGCTGAGAAAAGAAACTTGGCTTACTACTCTCTGACGTCACTACCTACCCACGCCTTCTACCGCCTGCAAGTATACGACATATTGTAAGTGTAAGAAGATAGATTACTGTGATGGAAATCACTGTGCATATACAATGAAAACCCCTTTCAACATGAAAGATGGATCAATTCAAATCACCAGAACAAAATGCTCATGTTTTATAACCAACAGAAGTTTACGAGCATAGCGAGAGTATACAAAATCATAATCCGAACACTTTCAAACTGTAAGTGGAGTCATGTTCAGAAAAATTACGAAAACGATTTGTTTTAAGAAACACTTTTTTGATTTTGTAAAGCATAAAATATGTGAATATGCTTACCATTTATTTGCGACAAGGACAATGTTACAACTGCTGACATGTCTCTATCATAAAATGAAACTATAATATGTGCAGCTAAAATTCCTTAGATTTTTTGTTTGTTTTCTTTTGCCCTGTTTTGATAGGTTCGTTCTGTTCTCACGCCTTTCCCTCTCTTTATTCTCTTTTAGGCATTTGGAAGGAAACGAAATAGCATTCATTGGCACTGAAGCTTTTTATGACGTGCAGATCTCTACGCGTTCTGCCCCCTCTTCAAAGCTGTAAGTTTTTAGTAAATCTTCATATCAGTATTTGATTTCCTTAAAAAAGAACAAACAAAAAACAAACAAAACAAAAAACTCGTGATGCTTTACGAAATCTGTTTTATTTGTCATATATCAGTACAGCAACCAGATAAAATTTTCAACATAATTAACGATTATGATATAACATTTGAACAAGATAAACGTAAAACTCGTTATTTTTTAGTGTTTAAACTAGACATTCTAAAACATTGATATTTTGAAGCCATTCCCCTGAGCCTTGGAAAACGTTACTAACAGCAATGGAAAGAATGAACACTAAAGGGGGGGGGGAAGCAAATATCAGTTATTGGCAAGAGGAAGATACATGATGCTTTCTTTGTCCTCGGAGTGGTTTAGAGAAAACAGTGTTTAATTCATTTGTTTTCTTCTTAAACTTGTTCTTTGAAAAAAAAAAGTCGACATGCAATTTCAGTTTAGTTTAAGTTATATTGTTAAATATTCATTTTTTCTATTTGAGTAGTGGAGGAGATTGGACAATATTTCTATAAAAGTTGTCACTTGAAACCACGCAATGGCAAAAATGAAAAACAACGAAAAATAACTGCACATAGACCTTTCTTACTTATCAGGAAAAGGATGTAGGTCAATTGACGTGGTAAAGTAACTGAATTAATGTTTAACTGTTTAAACTTAATATTCTAGATACCTCCAAGACAATGTGATACAGGATATCGAAGGCAAGATTTTTGGAGGGTCATGTGACATTGACGAAATGTGAGTATTTTTCCTGTTTTGCTTTTACTGTATTTTTTTTTATAATTTCAGAGCTGAAAGATGATCTGAAGGCATAGTTCGAAAGAACGCAATTGAAATAACAGCCTTTGCCCCCCCCCCCCAAAAAAAAAAAATGCTTGAAAACTTTTTTTTTCCACAGGCAAATCGCAATGTAAAGCATTTCTTTCACATTGGCAAAGGGTGAGTTTTATCCAAAACCTCTTCTACTAACCATAATTATGCTAACACCACAGCAATAACTTTGACATACTATTGTTTGGTTAGTCATCTTCACCATGATTTTGGTCTAATCTTTTTTTTTTTTTTGTCCTTATGTCAAACTGAGCTTGAGAAGAAATTAAAGCACCACAAACAAAAGTGCTAGAAGTATGAATTTGCTCAAAAAAGCTTTTCTGACTTTCATATTTTTCCATTTTTCTTACATTTACAGCCATATTCAAAATAACAAGATCGAATCCCTTCCCGACAATGCATTTGAGGACGTCTCAGCAGAGATAGTGTAGGTATTAATTGTCAGCAATATTGGAAAGGGGCAATGAATTTGTCACATTAAAACATAAATTTGAATGCATTCCAAAACTGCAGATTGGAACAAAAATATTGTTAGACAGTTATTCCCATCAATATACAAAAGGGAACTCTTCAAATTGTTTTATTGCGTAATGTCGAACGATATCGGTAGTTGGTCAATAATGCTCCAAACTCCGAAGGCGTACTGTTGAAAAATGTCTTCCTGAGTAACAACGACGCGTGTACCCTCTCTCATAGTGACTTAGTAACAGTTTGAAAAGTAAGAATGGACAATAAGAGATGGTTGCATTTGTAATGGGTTTTTAGAAAAGTGATATAGTTTTTTTTAAATTCATTGTTTGATATACCACCCCAGGTTTTTGGAAAACAACACACTGCAGACCTTTCCAGCACTGGCTCTCTCGCCTCTCAACATGGAACACATTGACCTGACATCAAATATGATTGGAACGATTCCGGACGGCGCTTTCCTCTTCCTCACGAATACTCGTATCCTGTATGAAAAATATCACATCTGTTTGTTTGTTTGTTTGTTTGATTGTTTGTTTGTTAATATCGCATATATGCATATCGCAGGTGAGAAAAGGTTGAAGAAAGTATGGTTTACGTGCATGATATGTGACATTTTGCCAAGGCCATTACACCAAGAACTATCGGGGGAAACATGAATCTACGTCCTTAGTCTGGATGGTTTTATATATGTTTCTCCATTAAATGCGCTTCTGTATCATTGTGTGGAATGACGTTTTATGACATTCCGGTTTATTATTGCAAGTGCCAAACACGCAGACTTCGTAAGCATATCTACAGATAGTATCTCTGCTGCATGCGGTCATGGCTGAAAGAAGACCATTTATGATTATTGTCAGACTTTTGCATTTGAACAGGTGTACATTAGTTATACTGGTTACGCATACGGAGTTTCAGAATTTAAAGTTGTTGGAGTGAAGAATAACAGTAATTTTATTTGCAAAAATCTATGACAAATCACAATGAACAAGGCTGATGACATGGCAGCTTCACCATACGAATGCATGGGTGGGGGCTCAAGGTAGTAGAACAAATAAAGGAAGCATGTACAAAATCTACACAGGTAAAGTTGTCAGGCAAGTGATATTGTAAGGGAATAGCATTGATACACTAATGGAATATGTAAGTCCGCTATATGCCATCATCCTGAAATCATTGGTCAGTGGAATTGAATTTTTTTTTTAAAGTATTGATTGATCCGATCAAGGACCACAGAAATCCAAAAACTTCAGGCCTTTACATGGCACTATCATTTTTATAATTATCTTCTTTTTTTTTGGGGGGGGGGTATACATTATGTCAACATTATGAATATCGTCTGGTATTCTCATTCAGTCATTACATTGTAGGCAACTGAACAGATTAGATGAATGAGAGAAAGAGGGAGGGGTGATTTTACAGAGACTAGGTAAACCTGTAGTAACCATGGTAACTGGCAAGGCTATTAAAATTTGTAGTTTGTTTTGTTCTGATTTTCCTGTCTTTAAAGTGATTAATATCAATTAAAAACAAAATAGAATTTATGCTTCATAACGTCCAAAGAAAGTGAAATTTGATCGTTTGGTCCAAATAAGAAAACTTGTTACCATAATCTCACTGAATACGTGTGGAAACACTGATTTATAATTGTCGTTCAACATCATTTTCTATTCCTTGCAGAAATCTGCAGCAGAATCGAATTTCTCGTATTTCGGCGGTACTTTTCTCTCCACTAAGCAGACTGGAAATCCTGTACGTACCATGAATTAAAATGTTATTATTACCATGACCTCATTACAGGTTACAGGACCTACGCAAGGCAAATGCACGTTGCCTTTTGTCCATCTTCTATACCCTGATCATCACTTTTGTAGCCAGAAGAATGTAATACATAATGTTTCACATACTTGCAGAAAAAAAAAAAAAAAAAAAAAACCTGTTTAATCGTTTCTTTAAATTTTCTGGACACACTCATAATGAACCTTTTAAAACAAAGCTTATGCCGAGAACGACAACCTTCTGTCAGTCATTTTTGCTAGGAACAGATAGAGATCATTTGATTTTTTTTTTCAATTGTCTCTTTTTCGTGCTAAAAAAAAAGAAGAAGAAATGTCAGAAAATCAAACTAAAGGTTGTATGTCCAGTAATTAACTTCATTGTATTCTTATTACTTAGAATGTTTGTAGCAGCTGTCTGCAAGTAATATCTTACAACCAATGCACCATGTAGAGTGACATTTAATTTTTTCCTAAAGTTTGTTTGTAATTTTCTCTTTGGTAAAAGAAAAAAAGTTTGTTGTTGTTTTTTCCAGTCCTTTCTTACAGGGAATAATCTAAATTACAAATTACATTTCAACGCACCTTCCCTTCATCTGAGCATAATTTTCATTTGTCATTAGTGAATTTCATATGATTAATAAAATACGTCGCGTAGTAACTATTAAAGTATGCAAGGCTATAAAAATGCTAACACAGAAAGAGAACATCGTTTTTATTCATAGGACTCTAAATGACAACGCCATATCGGTACTAGCTGATGGAGCCTTTGACGGATTAGAACATTTGCGCACAATGTGAGTATGAAACTGATCAAGGCAGGTTCACTGGTTAGCAGTTAATTCATGTTTCATATGGAACCAAACACAAAAAGAGCGGATGTTTATGTGTATATTGGGTGATCTATTCACTTGTGGTGTAGAAAGTGTCTCGGTAAGAAACACTTTCTCAAAATCCCATGACACAGAAAAAACCAACATTAAAAGCTTTCACTTTTTTTGGAAATGACGATGTACAGAGTCTCGTACTCGCTCGTGGACAAAATGATTATGTTTGATATAGTTCCATTGAAGAAATTAGAGGTTTTTTTTTTTTTTACAATAACGTTATGGGCTCAAATACTGTATAATGTTATAAGTTATTTCAGGTAGTCAGCATACATAAATTTCACACTTTTTTCTTTTGATGTTTTTGCTTTCTTTGTTGATTTTTTTCTTTACGTTGTTTCTGCTGTATACAGAAACCTGGCGAATAATAATATACAGACCATTGGCATTGACTCTTCCATTCGCAACCTGAATGTCACCTCATTGTAAGTATCACACAGTGAAGCCCAAACCATTAACTATTTACCTATTAACTAACTATTTATCCCCCTCTCTCCATCTATCCCCTCCACTCAGTATCTCCCTCTCTGAAACTAGTGCTCTACTCAAACTCTGACAAGAATAGTATTCTCCATTTATATGTTTTGGCCTTAGTCTTGGCGATGAGTTCAAAAACTAGTTTTCTAAGGAACGAATCACTACGTTGTTTATTTCTGAATATATCAATTTCAATGATAATTAAAACAATAATAATTATAGTAGCTATGATAATAATACTTATGATAATGATAACAATTATAATGATACAAATGATAACAATAGTATAGTGCACATCACACACACACACACACACACACATATATATATATATATATATATATATATATATATATATTATATATATCAAATAAAGCATCAAATAGATAAAATACACATGAGAGGCAGAGATACAAAAAAGGTCATAATATGTTATTTGTTCTGTTATATTAAATGGGGAGGGGGGTGTCATGAATGTATACACTAGTAGATATGTACATGTATGATGTACTGTATGGTTGCTTTAATGTGTATATGTATACAGATTGACCAGAGTAGTGGAGAACTTTCTATTTGGTATAGCTGTATAGTACATTCATGTGAAAGGAATACATTATGGCTCACCCAATCTAGAATGATCTAGGAAGTGCTCACATACGTGTATATGGTTGAGTTATGCGATCCATATACACTGTCCTTGTAGCCCAATGTGATTGGTAGTTATTTTTAGGTAGGATGTTGTGACTGTAGTTAGACGGTGAGTCAGCTAGGATTTCTGGAAATATCTTGAAGTCACAAGTATATACAAGTAGGTAGAAGTATGTAGCCCCGGGTTGGACCCAATTACAGAACATTCAAGAAGGGGTGAATGGACCTATATAAGCCACAGAAATTCTGAAGTAGGCAGAGTACCCATAACACCTCTGCTCTGAGAGTTACGTCACTTCTGGCTCTGAAGCGACTTGTTATAGTCAGTCCTGTGTTACCTGCTTTACCTGCTTTTTTCTATGGAGAAGTGATTCGCCTACATTGGTGACAGACTCCATTCTCATGTCATTGGACATTGCTACGTCAAAACTTTGACGGGCTGGATTCCTAGCAGGACATTTGCTGGATTATCATTCACGCATCGACTGGACGTGGTCGTGATAACGTCTGGATTCTACTGGTGTTGCTGTGGATTATACTGTGGATGTACACCTCGGATTTATATTTTGGATTACCGCTGCGGTAAATTGTGCCCATTGATTTACGTTGGAGGAATCATTTCATCGGTGCATGGAGGATCATTCATCTGTGCATCTAACATCATCTGTTGACAATTTCAGAGGATTACATGGGACTTTGTGATTGTACATTTTGATTGTCACACACGTTTAAGTGACCGCGCTGTTATTGTAAGTGACCATTGCATTATAATTATTGTACTGCAATTTTCTTTCGAGTCTGTACCGGCAATATTTTACTGTTAATTAAACTGCCTGAACATCAATATATTGGTTCTTTTGTGCGATTATTTTCAGTGTAATTTTGGTCATAACAAGGGAGAATGCCTGGGATAAATGAAAAAATGCATCTGCAAGCACTGCCTTTTAGCACACACAAATGAATAAATGAATACTATAATTCAAGGATAGTGCAACGTAAATGTTTGATTATTTTCGATCAATCATCGCAAGTGACCTTGACCCTTTCTAATTGTCGGGTATTTACTGATGGATTGAACGCGAAGATTAACGGACTTATGTATAAGCTTAGAATATTTGGTGTTTCTTTTGTAAATTCTCTCTCGTCGTGATAATATCTGTTGGTAGTGATATATCGGGAAACCCGCTCGTCTGCACCTGTGACGTCTTCTACACCATGTATGAAATCCAGAGTGCCATAGTTGGAGGAGAGTGCGCAGCACCCTCCTCCTTGGTAGGCACTCACTTCGTATGGACGAACACTGGATCACCGTCATACTTTCTCAACCAGGATGAAAAGCTCTTCTACTGCAGTAAGCACATTTTAGTTTATCCCTGTGTCTGACCGAAGTTAAGGTGTGTGTATTTGTGTGTTAGTGTCTGTGTGAATTTTATATGTATATAATCATGTCTAGATTACCCATGGAAAGATAAGAGAATCGGGTGCTCCCCTCATCCCACCCAATGTATATATATATATATATATATGTATGTATATATATATATATATATATATGAATATATATGAATATATATATATATATATATGTATAATTAAAAAAAAAAACAACACCCACACTATGATGTTAGTGGCCCTTGCGGTAATTCTTCTTAAAAAAAATAAAAGTTTGTGTTTAAGGTTTTGCTTCCTTAGAAACGTCGATGTTGAAGCGAAACAACTTCAGGTTTGTTTGTTTTTTTACGTGCTTGATCTAGCAAATACATAGGCATAATTGTGTTGTCATCCTTTCGAAAAATCAAAGCTATTGGAATCTAAAAGAAAAAAAAAGAAAAAGAGGTTAGCTAGAGCAGAAGACTGGTTAAGCACCCCCAACGCTTGATATATAATTGGGGTCATCCCACGAGACCGACACCACGAGACTCACAAAAGGCTCACGAGACCGACACTAGGCAAAGAAAGCCCACGAAAGGGAAAATTACATACTGGCGGGTGCAATTTCGTTTCGCTATCGAGGGAGAGATTGTAACTGATTGAACAGCACCATCTACATATCAACGACATCAAGTATGTATTTCTACACGTGTGGCTTTCAGGGGGCAGATCTGTCGCCCTACGGGAAGCGACATTTTTGCCAGTTTTAGATAAAATTGTCCTCTTCATGTGACCCCCCCCCCCGGAAAAAAAATGTATGAATAATAATTAGAGGAAAAGAACGATGTACGGTTTAATTTTATATGCCGTCGTGCTATTTCTATTAGGCTTTCCCAACTTCTAGCTAGATGGACAGGATGTAAGGTTTTCTTTTTCTCCCTTTCTTTCTCGCTTAACTAGATAAGTAAGCCTTATTAGATATCCTATCCACCTGTTTATACCGGCCTGCTTAGAGTTCAATTTGTAATTTTGTCTGTAACTCTAATGTGTGACATTCAAAGGATGAAAACGTTTTATATCGCTCATAGGTTGTGTAACTAGTGGGCTGTATGACTTGTGAGCTGTGTCACTCGAGGGCTGTATGACTCGTGGGTGTCGGTCTCGTGACATGCACCCAATGTATTAACGTGTCCCTGTATTGTCACATCTATTCTCAGCTCCAATGAACTTCGAGGCAAGTGCCCCTGCCTACCAGAACATCCTTGCAAGGTGGTCCCCGCCTGGCATCCCTTATCCGATATTTGATGACAACCTGGCTCCAATTACCTATGTGAACTGGTATGTCTGTCACAATGTGTTTTCATGTAACAAGTATAACTTCGGACTCAATTGAATTCTTTTTAATGAATATACATAGCTACTGGTATTTAAGTCAATATGTATATCAAACGATAATGCGTTTCGAAACTATAGTTTGACCGTAACAAAAAAGAGATCAAATATATCATTATCTGTCTTTTATGCAGGCTCTGTCATATAAAATTCATATGTATATGTGTCTAATATTTAGAACACTACATTTCTTTATTTCCTTGTCACTCGTTACATATTCGAGTCAAAGCTACTGGAGGTGTTTTCAACATGTATATTAAAGGCGACAATGCATTTTGAAACTAAATTAGTTTTACCATGACATCTAAAAAAAAAATCAAATAATGTGAACTATGTGTCTTTCATGCAGAATCTCTCATTGGCAGTGCACATTTATTTGCTGCTGATATTCATTCCACTACTGTTATTCCCTTGTCATTCTTTACATGATTCGTATTTCTGTAAAAACAAAAACAAAAATGGGGGAAAAAGGACATGGAGCAAACACAAGCCAATCTGTACTGGTTTTCGAGATAACGTTTCCCTGATTAACTAGTTTTCAGTGACTATTTTTCTCTGCAACATTGCAGCTTTCTTTGAACATTTGTTTTCTTTCTGTTACCTTTTTTTATCTGATACTTAAGGACATACACGTACACCATCACTTGCACCAGTGATGAAGGTATCGTTGCCAAAGGCAACACGACTGAGCTCTTCCTCCTTCTCGGACCAGAAGACGGGGTGAAGGAGGAAACCCTGTACACGTGCTCCGCTACGTTGACGTTTAATGGCACCACAAGTGTGGCTGGAAACAGTGCATCAGTTTGGACCTTGGCAAAACCAAGTAAGTTTTGTGACTGAAAGAAGTGTTTACAATATTGAAACTGCACTTGATATCATCGTTTTGTTTAGAGGGAGCAAAAGAGAAATAAACAAAGAAAAATGCAATATATTGAAAAATAAATTTTGTGCATACTCTAACATGA
This sequence comes from Diadema setosum, assembly GCA_033980235.1. NCBI lineage: Eukaryota > Metazoa > Echinodermata > Echinoidea > Diadematoida > Diadematidae > Diadema > Diadema setosum. The sequence continues at coordinate 34,933,294 of CM067060.1, forward strand.
CACAACAGTGATGAAAATTTTAAGTCAGGAAAAGTCATTGTGCCTTTGCAGGTCATAACTACGACAACTTTATTCTATGAATTGATGCTCACGGCAGCACAATTGTGTACAAGCGTTTATTCTTGCAAATAACACTAAATACACCAAATAAACACTAGGGAGTGAAAGCGTTATTTTAGTACAATGTTAAAAGCAAAATGACTTCGTTGAATTATGATGTTCGAAATGTAAATATTGGAATGAATATATTTTGCAGAAATTAGTGCTATTCGGTATCATGCGACAACTAAATTGTTTCCACTGCTAAAAATAAACCACCTTTCCCAAGATGACAAAATTGTTTGGTAAGAATATTACCATCATACTATCATGCACCATATAAAATATGCCTATATGTATCTATCTATAGCAAACTGGAGTTCATATTTTTCATTGAATGTTATGATGAAAATTGACGTATTATATACCATACTGAAGGTAATTTAATTGGCTACCAAGATAGTAGGTCTATACAAAGGAAAAATGTAGTCATGAGTGAACACATTGATTCTTTGCCCTTCAAGGCACAAAAGTAAAAATTGAAAATTTTGACTTGTTGTCTTACTTGTTGTCTTTCATTTGGTAATGCACTTCAAGATAACAATGACAACAAAAAACCTGTTTAACACAATAGACACAAATGAAATAGCAAAAACAAGTTATTGTGTTCTTTATCTCTTTAAGCCTCAAACAAAAATAAAAGAATTTTCTTTTAGCTTAAAGATAATAAAAAGTTTTGATACCTCAAAAGTTTCCCTGAATTTCCTTGTTTCAGGTTAAAGTAACTATCATATAACTAACACTGTGAGACTTACTCGCCCCAAAGAGCTCTCATTTCTTAGTAATCATGCAATTAACTGCGACCAGCAGCCCCATACGCATAGCGACCAGCAGCCCAATACGCATAAATTATAGCGTAATGGGGCTTCGCATTGTAGCATTCAGGATCATGACAGATTTAGTATCGCGCGTAAATATCAACTTAAAATCCACAAATTTCTTCAATTTGAAGACTTACCAATTAAGTTGAAGTCTTGAAAACAGGCTTTGGGCAACGTTTGGTTCTGCCAATAGTCCCTTTCTGTTCGAATTGATGACTGAATGTGACTCTGTCGAGAGGACCTTTGGAGAGCTACATACACTGATTACTACGACCAATGCATACGCACACATCACATGCGAACAAATTTCAAATCCATGAACGGATAAGATGTTTGTGTGCGCATGCGTCAATTCAGTGTAGCTCTCCCAAGGTCCTCTCGACCGAGTCACATTCGTTCATCAATTCGAACAGAAAGGGACTATTGGCAAAACCAAACGTTGCCCAAAGCCTGTTTTCAATACTTCAACTTAACTGGTAAGTCTTCAAATTGAAGAAATTTTTGGATTTTAAGTTGATATTTACCCGCGATACTAAATCTGTCATGATCCTGTAAGCTACAATGCGAAGCCCCATTTAGCTATGCGTATGGGGCTGCTGGTCGCAGTTAGCTACACAGTATGCGTATGGGGCTGCACGCTGCTGGCCGCAGTTATCTCGCACAATACGTGTACTACCTCGCCGCCGCCGTACGGCGGCGGCTCTGGTACGAAACCATTATTGAATGATTACTAAGACATGAGAGCACTTTGGGGCGAGTAAGTCTCACAGTGTTAGTTATATGAAAGGTACTTTAACCTGAAACACAAACTAAACAAGGAAATTCAGGGAAACTTTTGAGGTAATACCAAAACTTTATATTATCTTTAAATTTCAAACGACATATTGGCGTAAAGATGATTAAATAAACAGAATTTCTTTATTTCACTGTTTTTAATTAGTAATTCAAGGATTCATGAGATAAATTTAAAAACCAAATATTATGTACAATTTTCCTAATTTGAAAACGAATTGAAATATCTACCATTTCTCTTAAATTATCCTTTTTTTATTTCATATGAATTTGAGTTAGACTCAAGATTCTTCATTTTTCTCCCTTATTTTTGGCATTCATTGATATTAAGCGCTTCAAAGATATAGAGATCAAAGATTAATTTAACTTAAGATTTAATTTAAACTCCATTCATGTATTTAATTGTGTTGAATTTGCCTTTTTTTCTTACTATTTATGGAAGAGCACTTAGGCTACGAAGGAATGACAACTTGTTCATTTAAATTTGCAATTTTACCTTTTGTGCTTTTGAAGAGAAAAACAAAGGTGTTCACTCATGCGTAAAGTTTTCACTCTTTATTGACATACCAACCTGATAGCCAATTAAATTACCTTCAATATGGCTGTAATACATTAAGTTTTAGTCAAGTATTCTATAAGAAATATAAACTTGAAAAAGTGTTTACTTCTTTTTTTTTTGCTGAGTATAATATATATATATATATATATATATATGCAAATCATGAATGATATGAATGCATAAATGAATACTGTCTTATAGGAATTTCCCACGGTTTTCATTTCTAGAGACTACTTACGAAGTAATGCAAGATATTCATGCAGACGTCTGTTCTTATTTCAAATTGCACTTGTAACATTCTCATAAATCGCATTACGGTGTAAGATTTTATTAAAGTTTCTACTTGTATTTTAGAATCTCTTAAACATTTTGAAATAAACTTGGAGTTTATTCATACTCAAGTGTTATATAATTTGTAATCTGAATTTTGTTAGGAGAGAATAAAGGAAATAAAATACACCGTTTTTAAAATAAATTATTACTCATCAATTTTAAACATACAAGGAGAGACAGAAAAAATATGATTTCTGTCCAATAAAACAATCACACCATCCTTCATTCTTTCCTGTCCCTACTCTTTTAGTATCTATTCAATTGAATGTGTAATGTATGTCAATATGGTGGATTCACATTCAACAGATGCCGCCAATGGCTCATTTGAACGGAAAAGCAACGTCACCTTGCCTATGACCTTCTATGATTTCAGGTAAGAATCAGTAATTCATATTATGGTGTACGGATAACTTGATTGTTATCAAAATGCTGTACATGTCTACCTCGCTCTGCTGATAGGCAGTGCTATGCATCTAACCTATATTCACTAGTATCAATCATTATTTATAATGTTGTTTTATGAAATAACAATCACATGTAATTTAGGCAAAGAACAAAATTTTGATTTGCATGATTCTGTCATCTTGAGTTCATAAGACTTCTTTTCTATCTTTAAATCTTCGTTTGTCATGCGGAAATTAAAGAAACAAAGCAAAGATCACAAACACATGCACACTCAAATAGTTCTTCGTAATTATTTGCCCTATCTTATTGTTTGTATGTTTGTTTGATTGCTTTTTTATCTCTCCAACCACATTCCAGTGCCACTGAAGGAGATTTCAATTCTACTGTGAAAACGCTGAAAACCTCCCCACATTACGTCGATACACCATTTACCTCCTGGTTGAGCGAGACCGACCTTCCAACCAGTGGGGGCCTCTCTAGGTGGTTCCATGACGTCGACAGTAACTTTGTGACGGAGGCCGAGCTGGTGCTCCCATTGGTCAATATAACGTTGACGAATCAGTCAATATACAGGTTGTTAACTCCGTACTAATTCATGTCCTGGAAAATAGCTCTACTGAAGTGTGTACAATCGTGTTGATTCTAGTCCCTTCTTTGTTCAATAGTTACGAAACAGATGTTTGCACACAGTGCAGTTCAATGCTGATTTTCACGTTGAATGCCTTTCACGTTGTCGTACCTAGGAGGCCGCAGCGCGTTCTCGTAGGCAATAATAGGGAACTTTCGCACATACGACGCGGCCGCTGGTTGAAGGTGGCGCGTGCAAAATTTTCTTCTGCGCATGCTCAAATCTGAAAAACCTCCGGTCCTGGGGTAAACGAGAACGGTTCTCAGCAAAAAAAAAAAAAAAAAAAAAAAAAAAAAAAAAAAAAAAAAAAGCGTCCGGTCACGATGTTGGGCAATATTGAGCAGCCAGCCAGTCAGCGATCTTTTCGCTAAGGCTGCGTCCACACAGAACGGCGAAACTGCTTAGAGATGGGGACGGGGGTCCGAGTGCTGGGAAAGTCACAGATGACAATGGGTGATTGCTTCCGCGTCCTGTCGGTCTTCCTGTTATGTATCGAAAGTTCCCTAATTTTAGAAAAGCTGAAGCCAACGGATCTAATGACGAATAGTGTTTGTACTGTATGTAGAATAAAAAGAATTCTGCTACTATTATCTGCCTTAGAATATGTTTATAAAATGATAATTGAAAAAAAAATATCGTAAATGTTTGCCAATTCTACTTTCCTTATTGCGCAGATTTTGGGAAGATTCTTTCTTTCCATTGGATGATGTTGGGTATGGCACCGAGTCCCAGCGAGACTGTGGATTCAAGCTGCACAATTTTGGGTTCGAGAACTTTGTCGTTTTTATTTGTAGAAAACGAATTCGTAATACCGTATTTCTTTTTATGTCACGGGTACATGGGTTTATTACGTGCATGTGGCCAAGAGTGTGTGTGCGTATGGTGGGCTGACACTGATGTGTACTTGGGCTGACACTGATGTCCCAATAGCTCGTACCGCTGCTTCTTCAAGGGAATCTAGAGGAGATTATAGATGCATTAAATTGAGAACAATGTCCATATCAAAATCATTGTATTTATCATATAAGTATCCAAGAATATGATTTAAATCGATGTGATGCATTCACTGTGATCTAGACAATTTCAAGTCAAGCATGAGTTTGTTTTCTGAACTAAAACCGAACCTGATTGAAATTGCATAGTCGTTTTGGGCATATCAGATATTTACTAACCCAACTACCTAACCTAACTACTTACTTGAAATAATTAGGCAAAATCACTATTTCTGTGAAGTTTTACCAGCGCTATAAGGACAGCGATTCGCTTCACTGGTAATGAAGAACTCGCCGTCGGAGGAGGGGAAGAAATTTGGGTCTTTATCAACAAGGTCCTGGTCCTAGAGCTGCACAGGGAATATCAGTTTTCACCCAACTGCAAGAAGATTACCCTTTGGCAAGATCACAGTAAGTTTATCTCTGCCATCCATTTTTATCAGTCAATAAATCATAGAATAATGAATACATGAACAACCAAAAAAAAGGTAATTTAAGTTGACAATGTTCGTTTTCATTGTCTGTCAAAAGTTCAGTGAATATTTTATAATTATGATTTATAATTAGTTCACTTCTTATCTAGGCTCTGCCTTTCTTGATCGGGTCTGTGTGTGTTTGTAATCCCTTTGTTTGTTTGTTTATTTATTTCAATGTCTGACGGGAAACAACATCATTATTTTAGAGAATAGTGTCCTGTTACAATTTCCCTTGTTTGTTTGCTTTGTTTTGTTTTGTTTTTCTCAGTTAGCACGTCTTTCGTCATCCAAGAGGGCGTTGTGACTGCAGGAGAATGTCGTGTAAACAATGATCAATCTGACGTGCAATATTTAGATTTCAATGTCTGACGGGAAACAACATCATTATTTTAGAGAATAGTGTCCTGTTACAATTTCCCTTGTTTGTTTGCTTTGTTTTGTTTTGTTTTTCTCAGTTAGCACGTCTTTCGTCATCCAAGAGGGCGTTGTGACTGCAGGAGAATGTCGTGTAAACAATGATCAATCTGACGTGCAATATTTAGATTTAGTGGTAAGGTCCTTTCTTCCTTCTGTTTCTTCTTCTCGATAATCTTCCCATGTTTTAATATGATGGTTTGATGTAGATTCTCTTGCGTAATACTCGCTATTTTACGTCAGGAGAGAGATCGCCATGTGTGCATTCGCAGTAGAACCAATACGTCATCGTGCATGTTGAGACTCAGACGGTCAAATGGCCAAAAGAAGGTTTTATATTTTGAAGTTTACATTTAATTTTATAAATGTAGAACCATGTACAGAGTATATAAGAATTAATACAGGCTAAAGTTTCACCTTGATCACTACAGTCAGATAGCCTTTCCAAGTTTCAGCACTGTAAATTACAGTTCTTTTTGATTTTGATGAAATGAGATGTTCTAAACGTTTCCAAAGGTGGTTGGCTACTATGTACATAGCTAAAAGGTGATGAATAGATTCTCATTCTTTAATGTTACACAAGTCACATAATTGACAATGAAGGGATTTTACTGATTTCAAAAGAATACATAGTTATCAAAATTTTGTAGGGCCTATCTGGTGAAACATGTACATGATTATTCTTAGATCATTTTAGCTACTAAAGCTCCATGCTGGGATTATAGCTGTAAACGGGCTTGCTGAGGGAGAAGAAACCCTGGAGGTTACGTCATACACGCGATTTAATAGTAGTACTCTTCTTTATACCTGCGTTCGCGTTTACCGAAATGCGAAACTGCTTTTTGTAACGACGGCAGTCTGAACGAGTATTACGCAATAGAATAGAAAGATAAAACTTCCCTGTTCGAAGCTCTATGAAGTAGTGGGAGGGTGATTATTACGTCCCCTCCACACCCATCCTGCTGCTCAAACAGGAGTGTAAGTCAGCATTGTTACGAAAAGGATTATAAGTTCCCGTTACGTTTCATTTAGTGACATCTATTTTTCACTCTTCGAAAATTGGTTCTACTGCGCATGCACACATGGCGGGCTCTCTCCTGACGTAATATCACCCTCCTATTACTTAATAGATTTGAGATTAAAGCGTCGAACAGGTAAGTTCTCGTGTAATCTTTCTATTATAATAAAGATTGCACCGTCTGCCATCATATCAGCTAACCTTGCGTCAATAATGTCTATCACTTGAAATTTCACCAACATTTGTGTCTTGACGTGCACACGCGACCCTTGACCTATAAGGCCCTCCGTTTCCGCAGTCATCTTGGAAGAAAATGTTTCACAATAGCGTAAACATGTTGAAAGTAGATATAGTACAGAAAGTATCCAGCATAAATACGTGGAAAGTGAATGTCATAGTATAAAATGTATCTAACCGATGTTGGTGGAGAGCGGTCTGATATGGAAATTTGTGTTTCGTACAGTTATGTTACAAAACATGCTTACCACACATAAAACGGTTAAAATATCACCATTATCACCAATACTCCTTCTGTGTCCTTTTATGATAATGATAAGATCAATACCACAACAAATAGTAAAAAAGAAATTATTTCTTTCATTTTTTATCAATATTGTGAAGCCTGTGTAAAGTAGCGTTTGTTTCATTCGTGATTTTCTTATCTGATGTCAGATCGGCGAGAAGTATCGTCTGGATATATTCCACACAGAGAGGCAAATGTGTGAGTCTGATTTTCTTCTCGAGCTGAGAGGGTTTTCTCTCCTCGGTGACGAAGACAGAGTCGACGAATACAATGTTGTCATCAGCGAAGATCTCCCGGTTAACTCCTCGCTTGCAAGAATCACGGTCGGAGATGCATTCTCGACAAGCGCCGTCAGCGTTTCGATCAAAAGTGGTGAGGGCTGGAGGAAATACGTATTCATCTATCTATCTAATCTATCCATCCATCCATCTATCTATCTATCTATCTCTCCATCCGTCCATTTATCTCCTATCTATCTATCTATCCATCCATTCCTCTATTTATTTATTTATCTTTAACAATCTATCCACTATCTATCTATAATTTTGTGGGAACGATGATGACAATATTGTTTCAGGAAAAAGTTATCTGTCAATCTCAGGACACTGCTATCACATTACTATTATTATTACAAATTAATACCAATAACACTCTTGTAGTAGTAGAAGTAGTGGGAGTAGTAGTAGTAGTAGTAGTAGTAGTTAGAAGTAATAATAGTAGTAGAAGTAGTAGTAGTAGTAGTAGTAGTAGTAGTATAGTAGCAGTGGTAGTAGTAGTAGTAGTAGTAGCAGCAACAGCAGCAGTAGTAGTAGTAGTAGTAGCAGCTGCAGTAGTAGTAGTAGTAGCAGCTGCAGTAGTAGTAGTAGTAGTAGTAACAGCAGCAGCAGTAGTAGTAGTAGCAGTAGTAGCAGTAGTGGTAGTAGTACTATCAGTAGTGACATCTCCGTCGTCACCCTCATCATTTTCCTGATTATTTTTTCATGCCCAACAGGAAATGAAGCTCGACATTTTACATTGGAAAACGGCACTGGATCAAACTTTGGAGGCGGGAACTTCAACGGAACTGCGCAAGACGGCCCTACCTATGAGATTAATGGAATTGTCTTCTTCACCTGCCCGACTGTCCCAGTTATAAGTGCGAAATTTTAGATATTGGTCTCTGTTTACTTCACTGATCTATTTCATTGTTTTCGATATATAGTTATCTTTATTCAAGTGTCTAGGCAGAATATTTCTAATTGTCCCAAAAATGTGACACCGGGGAACTTATATACTAAACAGCAAAGAAATTTAAAAAAAAAGTGTTTCCATGATAGCAAGCGCCATGGTGAATATAGGTTTTCCCAGTCAATTTCATACTTTTGTCATTCAAGTTCCTATTCCGAGCATTCGATTTCACGCATTCCACGCTCGCAGCACTGAATCAGCAATCAAATTCAAAATCCGGTCATTCGAATTCACTATCAGAGCATTCAAATTCACTGTCGGAGCATTCAAATTCACTATCGTAACATTCAAATTCACTATCGGAGCATTCAAATTAAAGAGAGAAGCACGCATTTCATCAATGAGCATTCAAATTCATGTCAAGCTGGCGACGGAATCTCGTCGGTCATTCAAATTCGTGAATAGGCAACCATGTTCCAAATAACTGCATCAATTTAAAAGAAGTCCTGAATTAAGTTAGTTTGGGGCCGTGTGTGCATGTTTCTCATTTGGCTTTGAATATATTGGGATTTATGATGATTATTTATTTTGCAGTAGAGGTCCGTGCACCTGTTCATTGACAATTTTGAACTCGCGCTTAGCAAATAGGAATATACAGGCACATGTCCCTCGGATTGGACATAAAATGGAGGTCCCATGTGTTAGAGAGTCACAACTCATGCACGTAAAAGATCCCACTTCATTTATTCATCGCAAAGAGCAGAACATCCAGCTGGACCCCATATGGAAGACCAGCTTTTGCAGCTGAATATGGGTTATCCAGCCATCTTCTTTGATGGAAAATGAAACAAACAAACAAACATTAGGCACTGTATAGGCCTACAGACGAGCATAATACGGTGGGTTGGTTGACACTTTCAAGGAAAGAAAAAACAATTTCGACTATATTGCAACTGATACATGAGCATTTTATACGTGTTGTTTGTTGTGTATTGCTGTCTTATTGATTTACTTTTGCGGGACTATGTGAGATCATTGTGTGTCAGTTTGTCTTTAAATTGATGAATTGTCATTATGTGGTTGGTGTTGGGGCGTTGTCAGCATGCAGTATCATCAAGAAATATGATTACTAGTCGTTGTGTTGTTTGGATGCACTGCTGATTGGACATTGCAATTTGAAATTCATTGAGATGAAAAACAAAGAATACATGAGCAGAGGACAATGTAGAACCTGTAAACAATCATAATTACAGTATGCAAGCCTTCATAGGTTGTGTTGGCCCTTTTTTCTTTTTTAAAAGTCTACTCCATTTTCCTCGTTAAATTGATTGCACGAAGTAGGAACTTGATCCCCTAAAAATGAATTTGAACGCTCCAAACAAGCTCATTGGGACTATCACGTGACTATCGCATGAATTTGAATGCACGAGTAGGAAAGTCGGTGCTCGCATTTTGAAATTGAATGCCCAATCGTGAATTTGATTTCACGAAAAAGAAATAGAACGCCCATGAAATAAGATCGCTCGGATTCTGAATTTGAATGCCCGAATATTTTCGCACGCGTGCGCTGCGTGAATTTGAATGCACATTAATGAATTTGAGTGACAAAAGTATGAAATTGACCGGGAAAACCTATATTACATGAACTTCATAGATGCTCACAACATGAAAGGTCATTATTTAGTTACTCCGTATGTTCGGTACGACCCACAAAAGTCAGCTGACATGATTGACATAATTGCACACTCTTAACACTTTTATACACAATGCGCTATTCGAAGTAACTGGTCGTCTTTCCAGTATTTGCTGCTATAACGTTCCATTGGTTCAACGTCTTTAGTGATGATGCAACACGTCCCGTAATCAAAACGTATGTTTACGACCAGTCTAACTTCAACTTTTTTTTTTCTACCTCGGCTATCTAGACCAGGAACCTAACATCACTGGCATCCAGGAATTTACGATCACCACTGTCTTTGCGGACTTGGTGCTTGATGTGGCTGTCGACCATGAGGTAGCAACCGAATACTTTCTTGTTATCCTTGTCGAAGACGACTCCCAAGTACCGACCCGGACTGGTTCCATCAAAATCCAGGCGAGTTACGAAGGGTTAACTGTCTAAAACTCTTCCATTTGTCCCTATGTGACGAACTTGATCGAACCTCTTCTTTCGTTATTCTGTCTGTCTCTTTCCATTTATCTGTCCTTTCTCTTTGAAACAGTACATAATTATATCATATTATGATATATATATATATATATATATATATATGTATATATATATATATATATATATCGTATATAATCAGCGTGTTTTTTTCCGATAGTTGTGCTTTGCATTCGTCATTCCGCAATATTTGCTCGTAGACTTAATCAAATCTCCCCTTATCTTTATCAGAAACGCACTCTATGTGCATGTGTGTTTATCGCCTACATCTACAGATCCTTTTGGAGGACAGTAACGACAACTGTCCCATTCTCCATGGCAACGACAGCTACCATTTCTTCCCTCTTCCCGTGCTGAGCAAAGAACCTTTGGCTGTTGTCAGGGCAACGGATGCAGATGAGGGTGTAAACTCGCAGCTTACATTCATGTCTACAACGCTCTCAAACGTGTAAGTTACACTCAAATTACATTTCCGTAGAATGGCAGTGCGTATAATCATTGTGGTGAGTTATGTCTATTTCTAATTCAATAATGCTTATTCTATGTTTATCTTTTCAATTCAATTCAATTCAAAGTTTATTTCATTTTTCGATAAAACATTTAAGTTACACTTCTTTTGACAACAGAGAATAAGGTAAACAGAACATTATGTATCGAAGAGAATGTAAAACAATTGAGGAGGACCTTATAGTAATTATACATTGTAGTAAAAAAAAAACAGAAGTGATCGAAATAAAGTACATGTATAACTTTGCTTAAAGTGCGAAAAATGGAGAGACCCACTAAAAAGACAGAGCTTGTAGAATGTGGGCCCCTCTGGAATAATAACATCAATGGAAAGATTAATTGAAGCATCATAAACACAAAAGGAGAAAAAAAGAGGAAGAAGTCTGGAAGCCCACTGAGAATTAGATTCACAGATAAATGCACTTACTATCATAGTCGTGAACAACATGGAACATGGTCTCTTTAAGAGACAATGTCACGGAAAAGTAAATTTGTTGGTATGATTTTAGTCACGAGAAATATAAAAAATGGATATTTTTCTTTTCTTTTCCTTTCCTTTTTTTTTTTTTGAATGGAATGATCATCATTGTGACACTAGACAAGGGTAGAAATTTCAGGCTGTTCTTTTGACTTTAGACTGACGATATATGCTGGACTAAAACTAGCGTCGACACAATCCATGAACAAGTGACTTCTAGGCGTACTGATAGACATACTGTACTCTCGTGTTCGCTATTGAGCACCATACGACACTGTTTGCTAACGCATAATTATTGCACGCTGATATACGTTTATTCTATGAAATCATCTATTAAAAAGGCCTATGGAAAACTCCAGCTTTTATACGGTCGAAATGATTGTGGCCGTTATCGACGGTGGAATGCCCTCACTCGGTGACGTGGTTCACGTAAACCTAACAATCAGCAAGACCTGCGTGTTTGATATTCTGGGAGAACCGATTGAATCCAGCATTTACATTCACGAAACGACTGGAGAACTACATCTAAGGGTGCCAAAGTATTACCTCTACGAGTACGGTGAGCATATTTAGCTGCGCACTTCTTGTATTACTACTGATCCCTTGACATTCATTGCAGTTCAAATTGTCTGCTTGAATATTAACTGAACATTATAGTGTGATGATTTGGTACATCCCAAGACAATCACTTACAGGCAAAATGACTGCCGAATTTGAAAAATAAGAATTTCAATGAAAATCAAATAACAAAACAAAACTAAACTAAACTACAATCGTCAAAGAATCTATCCCTTTCGATTATGAGAGATACGTAGTGTTCAATGATGGTCTTTCCCACATCATAGCAGCAGAAGGAGATACAGAAGAGCGAAAAGTAGACGATTTAAGGTGCAAAGTTATTTTCTTTTTCTCTTCCTTAACCCATAGACTGCCGCGGTCCGAGGGGAATGGAGAACGGGGTCATACGAGACGGCATGATCACGGCTTCCAGCGTGCTCAGGGAGGACTACAACCCTGACAAAGCCAGGCTCTACTCTACCGCCACCGAACGTGGTCCAATCGGACTCGGTATAAAGATAAGGATATTCGTGTTGTGGGTTTGATTACCGAAAATGCTTCTTATATACTAACCAGTACAGCCTAGTTGTATAATAATCTATGGAATTAATAAGCATGCATATTTTGTACATTGCAGTTCCTGTTATAAAAGGATAGCTCTAAAAGCAATAATGTTTTGTGACAGTAAACCGCATTTTGCTTTTTCAGAGACATACTACGTTTTTCCAAAAAAAAATGTATCATAGTTACTAGTTACTAGTCTTTAATTAAAGGGAGTTTCTTTGATACAATTCTTTTATACAAGATATCAATAACGATGCAATAACATCATGATTCGCGAATGGCTGTCATTGAATCTCTGCTTGATTAGGCTGGGTTCCAGCGGTGTCGAACACTTACCAGTGGATCCAGGTGGACATGGAGGAGGTGACCATCTTCTCCGGACTCCAGACCCAGGGCAGCTTGGACAATGACTACTGGGTGGAGACCTACCAGGTTGCCTATAGCAACGACACCTCCAGCTGGACTTACGTTCAAGAGAGTGGTAGCATCTGGGTGAGTTCTATCCCAACCCCAACCCCTCCTCCTAGCTAGTGCAACAGTATCGTTGGCAGCTCATTATGATTCAGTATTGGACAGAAAAACGATTAGATGCCAATAAGCAATTTTCTTACTGTCTTGTCACCTTAAACGTGATTGCATGGATCATCATAAGTCGATAAAACAATAATCATCAGTGATTATATGGACAGTAGATTTGTCAATCCATTATAATAATAGCAGGAATGACATGCAAAAAAAGCACCAATGACAGGAGACACATATAATTTTTATGAATATTATTTATGTTTTACATGCATAAGCCTCACTGTCTGAGTTAGTGATATGGATGTGTCGATTGTTCACTTCTTTTTTTCTTTTTTTTTATAGAAAGGAAAGTAATGTTTTATGTCGTTAATGTGGATAGCGATATTTCTCTTTAGTATGTGAAGATCAAGTACATTTGTTGTCAAACGGTCCTGCAGATGCCGTTCGAAATTTCTCATGCTGTTATGTGAAAGTGATGCCTTAAGTGGAAAAAAAAAAGTATGCGGCATAAAGTAGGATACCTGACCCAGCATTTAATTTGTTTCGGGAATCAAGCAATTTTATGATATTTGATAAGCATTATCGTTGGTAAAGAACTATGTGTACAAGAGCTTCATGAATTATTTTTTTTTTCCTTGCAGAATTTTACCGGAAACTCAAACAGAAACAGCGTGAAACGGAACACGTTTGAGGAGGTTTACGCCCGGTACATCAGGATCTACCCCAAGACGTGGAACAACAAGATCGGGCTTCGCTTCGAGATACTTGGCTGCACAACAGAGAGAAGGTTCCGACGTAAGTCGCATTATTCTTACAAGGATCAGTTTGGAGAAACAAATTTGGGTCATCCTCCAGTTTTGTTGCTTATGCTTGCATCAAAAAGAGTAAGACAGAACCCCTAACTTTGCATTTGCTTCCGTGGTTCAGCACTATTCTCCATAGATAATAATTCTTCCATTAAGAGCTTATATTACTGTTTTTTTTTGTTAATGATTTCATTCTAATTAGTCAATGTTTCGTATTTAGTCATCATTACCCAGATTTTATTGCCTGCGTTTACGCCATTTCTTTCTGTTGATTTTTCCATTGTGTCCTTGATTAGAGCACATCTTTAGTCGGTTGTAAAATACTAAGTTTTTTTTATACACTTATTTCGCACACTATACCAATTTTGCAGCTCTTATATCTTCATAAGAATCATTGTTTACTGTGAAGGGTTGATGATTGTTTGTTAATTGTTTCTTCACTTGTTCTTATTTTCTGCTTGTTTGTTTGTTTGTTTGTCTGTCTGTCTGTCTGTCACTTTGTCTGTCTCTCCCCCTCTCCCTTCAAAGACCTCTCTCAATGCGAGCGATGCGAGACAACAAACTACTGCATCGGGGATGGACTCCAGAGGCCGTGTGGACGCTGCGACCCGCCACAAGCCGACTGCCCTCGCTCACCCACAGAACATTCATTCGGCCACGCTTCAGAATGCTCCGAGTGCCCTATTGGATGGGTGTGTTGCAGCTCCTTGACTTTTGGGGTTGTTAGCAATACGGATACAGTAGTATGGATAAGAAATGATAATGATATTAATTGAAAGATGATGATGATGATGAAGACGACGATGGCAATGATGATGATGATGATAATAATAATGATAATAACAATAATGATAATGATAATAATAATAATAACAATAATGATAATAACAATAATAATAATAATGATAATAATAATGATAATTATAATAATAATAATAATGATAATAATGATAATAATAATAATAATAAATGTAAAAATGATAATCTCATATTGACCCAAGGTAGCCTGTCTAGTACAAGTAGGTCTTTCCGACATACACGTGTAGCTACTTAATTCTGTAATTGCATGTACTATACCTCAGCCCGCATCGCCATGTATCCGTAAAACACGTCAAGCAAAGATTTGACTCCCAGATCCTAATGTTTTATAATGCTCCCCACGTTCACACCCTAACGTATCTTATTTATCAGACACAACAATGATAAATAGTTTCTGCTTGATGGCATCGTTACAATGAAAAAGTAGTGCGTATAGATTATTAACTCCAAAAGGACTGTGTGGTTTGTATGGACATTTGAATTAGATTGCTTCTAAGGGCCACTTTTCATTTACGCGATGGCTCCACCAGGAATTGAATGTGCAACTAAGGGAAACAAACAAAACAAAACAAAACAAAAGCCGTAACAACACCATGATTTGATGAAGCACAGTGTTTTCTACACATTTGCAGCAGACCATGTTGTTTTTCTGTTACATCTCTCCCCAAAGTTGTGTGTTGACGGCTATGCTACCCATTGTCCAACGTACACGTATGTTACCTGCAACACCACAGTAAGTATACTCGCTCAAGATCTCAGACCATTCTCCTGATAATATTAATCTTATAAACTGCTTTCCTATAATACCTGTTTAAAATCATGAATTTGCTCTGTGACCACATTAAGAATTCAACTTCTACTGTAGACTTTGGAAGGTAATATCCCGGACATTAATAGGCCATACATTATGAAGTGTCCAAATTTCGAATTTCCTCAGCTTTCTTTAGAAGTCGATTTTCATTGTTGCAGCAGCAGTGATACTCATTCGGTAACATCATTATCATCTACTGGAGACACACTGTACATAGAGCAAATTAAAGATGATACTTTCCCTTTTCTGTTAAAAATATAGTATTGATTATGTTGAAAATGAGTTCAATGCCTACTTTAGTATGGGCATACACCAATGCTAGATGTTCGAATGAAGCATAAAAGTGTCCACTTGAACACAATGTATATGTTTGGGTTTTTCCAACAATCTCGGGAGGTATGAGACCCTACATTTGAATTTTGCTTTTGTTATTTGTGAACACTGGTCTTCATTTTCCAATGCTCTCTATCAAAGTACTGTCCTGATGAGTGTACGACCTGTGAGGCGGGGACAGCCTGCTTCGATGGACAGCGGTTCCCTTGTGGACCAGGAACTTTCTCCAGGGGGTACGACACAGGTAACATCAATATCGAAAGTGATTTCAGAGAAAGTCACAAAAATGGAACTATTGATAGCAGTTCCAATATTATTTTTCATTCTTTGATTTTAGTTTTTCGCGAACAGTAACTTGACCGCTTCATATGTCAATGTCGATATTCGTTTGGGTTTGTTTTTATTTCCTTTTTATATGTATTGTTTTAACCACAGTTTTCTTTCTTTCGTTATGCAAGTATGGGTTTGTTTTTATTTCCTTTTTATATGTATTGTTTTAACCATAGTTTTCTTTCTTTGGCTATGCAAGTAGTAGGCCTACCAATTACTGCTAAGCTGAAGTTAATCATATTTTTGATATCATCTCGGAGAGGCAGAAAATAATAATTTTGAAATAAAATGTGATATACACATAATAAAATTTCAGTTAAACCATTATATTTTTAAGTGGTATTCATGACTTACTCTTGACCTATGACTATTACAAAGAGTTCTGCAAACCCTGCGCCCCTGGATCTTACAACAACGAGTCTGGCCAGTCTGAGTGCACCTGCTGTGACAGCGGGTTTAGCAGCACCGAGGGAAAGACGGAGTGCTTCCCCTGCCAGCCCAGCGAGTTCTCTCTGGGTGACTGCTCGGTGTGCCAGCCTTGTCTGTCGGAAGTTGATTGTGAGTGCAAGGCGACATGCTCTCAAAATGTGGCAACTGCAATTTTAGAAACTGTTTTTGTTGTTTTGCTGAGCTTAAGAAAAAGATGTCTAAAAAAATCACGAAGAAAAGGATTTTTGTGGATGTTAGGATTGTCATGTCAAAAGAGATCGATTTAGGGTGACGTTGTAGAAATGTTATGGAAATAACTTCCCTTTATCTGGATAAGATTTCATTTTTTTTCCGGAAATAAGGCACTTTTCACTTGATATTTTAGATGACTCATTTATTTGAGTCGTTTTGGATGATTTCTTTCTTGCGAGGAAAAAAAAGGATACCTATCGCCTAGAATTGTATTCAGTTCTTTGTTTCATACATGTTATTCATCGTTTCTTCTTTAGAACTTGTTTTCGATTTGTTTTGGAAGCTATGAGTGTATGTCAAAAGTGCATGATTATTTGACGTGTATAGTTTCTCCTAGCTCTAGCATACAGATTAAACGTTACAATTAATTGCATACTCTGTATGGCATGTTGCACATATTTTGACTAGAAATTCTTCCACGGCCAACAGGTCCGTGTCTCTCCATTCCCGGTCCCTGCACCGAGGGGGTGACGTGTGTGAACACTGGAGGTAACGGGGGTTACAGGTGTCTGGACTGCCCCAAGGGATTTACTGGAACAGGGGATAACTGCCAAGACATCAATGAGGTATATTAAAGGACAAGTTCACCTTCATAGACATGTGGATTGAGTGAATGCAGCAATATGCAGCAATATCAATAGAACACATTAACAACAGTTTGAGGAAAGTTGGACATTCCGTTTAAAAGTAATGAATTTTTGAAACTATCTGAACAGTCACTGCTGGGTGAGAAGACTACTACAGAGTATGATTTCACGTGCGTGCAAAAATATAAGGAAAATATAAAGAGATCTTCACAAAATTTTACTTTTTGAAAAAAGTACACATTTCCTCGACTCGTCCCTGATGTATGTTAAGGGTGATATTATTCTCCCTTGCCTTCTGAAAGAGGGAACTTCCGAAGTCAAGTGTTCTTTTATTATGCAAGAAAAGTGAAATATCTTGAATTTTCTTTATATTTTCTTTATATCGTTGTACACATATGACATCACAAGCTACAGTAGTCTTCTCATCCCGCAGTGACTAAGCAGAAACTTAAAAAATTCATAACTTTTAAGTGGATTGTCCGATTTTCCTCACACTGTTGCTGATGTGTTTTATCGATATTGCTGCATTCACTCAATCCACATGTCTATGAAGGTGAACTTGTCCTTTAATAAAAAAGACCAGAAGAAGGAAGAAGAAGAAGAAGAGATAAATGAATGCATTACGATGAACTGATAGACAAATGGAGGCATACATACAATAATAGCTTGACTCACATTCGCTAGATTCTTGTATATACATGATATTGAAATATAGACAAATAATGCTAACAAACACGAAAATGTATTGACAAATGAAAAAAAAAAATGCTTTAGAAGAAGAAAAATATAGTGCATATTCCAGACTGGCTTACACAGGGAAAATACATGTCTGGTATACTAAGTTAAATGGAGACGTATCATTCATAAGATGAGTTAAGTAGTGTTCTGAATATCATTCTCTAAACTTTACATTGTAATGATACAGATTGTAATTCGTTTTCAAAAGGTATAGTTCGTAATTTACTGAATTGATTATTTCGAATGGTACAAATTATAAATATTTCTAGGTACAACATTTCAATTGTTTCCTGTTTTCTTCGTTGAGAAACCATGAACTTGTGAAAGTTTGCAGTCCACAAATATAACTATAACTTTCACAATGTTGCTAGTGTTTGGAGGCAAACCCATGCTATGGTAATACCTCGTGCGTGAACTTGGAACCGGGCTTCCAGTGCGGGAGCTGCCCGCCAGGCTTCGAAGGGGAGGTACCGCACGGCATCGGTTTGGAGTACGCTCGGTCGCATGTACAGGTGGGTTGAGATCTGGCAAATTGAACATGACATGGAAGGAGGGGATAGGGTTGGGGGGGGGGGGGGGGGCAAGGACGGTATCGATCACAGAAAGTCGAAGTAGACTTTATCATCAGTCATCTCGATGGATTACTAGTATTGAGTACTATTGTTTTGTTCATCTTCTCATAATCATAATGGTGGTCATGATGGTATTCGTGTTCGCACATGGAACACATGAAGTTCGTATTTGCAGCAACTGTAGCAGTGATAGTCTAGCAACAGAAGTACAGAAATAAAGGCACTAACTTGACTGGGTTGACCTACTTCACCTATTGTGAGACCTCATGTAAAATCTGCCGATGAGACATTTTGTTGTTTTTGTCTCCAGCTTTTACCTACTAATTGCATGTCATACATATCGAACAAACGCAATGTTGAAGATAGTGTTTTCGTCTCTTTTTTTTTTATAATCATTTTCTTCTTTTTTCTTGCAGGTCTGCACCGATATCGACGAATGTCTCATCGATAACGGAGGATGTGACGCGCATGCAATTTGCGCGAACACCATAGTAAGTATCCCACTGGGCGCGGTTGTTCGGTGATGCGCATGTCATCCTAGTTGTCTGCATAGTAAGCTTTACTGTGTCAACCTCTTTCTCTCAATCTTTCTTCCATTTTTCTCTCTATCTATCCATCTGTCTGTATGTCCTACCTTCTCTCTCCCCCTCTCCCTCTCTTTCCTCTTTTAGCTTAATCTCCTTCTTTTCGTTATGACTTCCAATTCTCAATTTTAATAAACAATACGGCACACTCCCATTTTAACGAACACAGTTATAACTAAATTCCAGTTACAACGAAGTACAAAGTCAGACACCAACATTGTCCACTCTTTATCTTTTGTTATTTATCATTGTGCGGTAATAACGATTCGATATAATTTCGATATAAGCAAAGGAAATTGCTGGTTCCGAGCTCTTCGTATATAACGGGAGTCTAATCTATTACCAATCTTTGTATCCTCAAATACAGACTTTAGGGATAAAAAGCAAGCAAGCGAACAAACAAACAAATAAATAAAAACTGATAACAATATCTCCTCAACCAGTTTGTCTTTATCACACACAAAAAAAGTGAGTAAAGATGCATGACCAGAAATGTCAACGGTTGTTATAATCACCCTCTGCTAACAGGGGAATTTCACTTGCTCCACTTGTGAAGCTGGTTATATTATTGGAGACGAGGGAGGACGATGTACACCGGGAGACTACTGCTTCTTGGGGCTGGATGATTGCCATGACAACGCATCTTGCACAACCACGGGAGAGAGGACTTTCCGATGCGAGGTAAAGCCAGCACCACACATTTATATATATATGTATATATATATATATATATATATATATATATATATATATATATATATATTCGAATCTAATCTACACAGGAGAATACCCACGTCAGTAATAATGATATTCGCATATCTACCAAAATACCTTTTTATTAACAGTTGTGTGTACATGACTATGCTGTCGTAGTTGGGAAAGGCTGATACGCCATAGCTAGAAGCATATTAATGAGGAATTTGTCAAAAGACCAGTGTTAATTGAGCATGATGTTATCTTGTTGCTTTTTATCATATTGATATCACATGTCTACAACTCTGTCATTTTCACTTTCCTAAGTGTGCCAGCGGGTTTGCGGGAAACGGAGTCGTTTGCGAAGTCGACGACGACGCGGACGGACGACCATCCGCGACTCTAGCCTGCGACCTTGACAACTTTGACGGTTGCGAGGGAGACAACTGTCCAACGATCTCGAACAGCGGCCAGGAAAATGTCGATGGTGACAGGTTCGGGGACGCGTGTGATGAGGATGACGACGGCGATCGTATAAGAGATGCTGAGGTAATAGGCCTTCCTGCCTTTCTCGCGTATTGCATGAGAGTTAACCCTGTTTGTGACAGGGATTCAAGGCAGCTGGAGGCGCATGTGTAATGCACACAAAGCATAAAAAGGGTTGGTAACACGACATTTGCTCCTGGGACGATTGCTCTGGTCCTATTTTCTCCGATGTCTTAGGGTTAGGGTTAGAGTTGTGACAGGGCTTTAATAGGTTTAGTTTGATGTGAGGATCAGGATTATAGGCTAGAATTTTCTTTGTGGGTAGAATCCATGTTTGGCTTATTGTGCAGATATTTCAGGGGAGCAAGTGTCGTACAGGAGCAAATGTCATGGAACAAATGTTGAGGGTTAAGATGATCATCTTTAGTGATGGTTAACGGAGTATAAAGGTTAGCTAAACATAGGATATGTGTCCTCCCCCCCCCCCCCCCCTCGCTATTTTACGACAAGGTTTACTTTTTTAGTATCCCATACATGATAATGAAAATGTTAACGTGATTGAAGAACGTTTGCGAAGAAATATAAATGGGTTTGTATTCTTATTCCGTTTGATTAAGAAACCATGCAATCTAAATTAGTAATCTCCAGTCAGGGTAAAGTGCAACAATTTGACAATAGATCTTAAACGAGACTCCCACCTAATAGGTACTGTACTATCATTATTTTACACTAAACCTAAGATTTGAGACTGTATACGCGCCAAATTCCAGCTTCTGTTGGCATGCAACATTTTCATCATGATGAAACCATTAGTCATGATGCGTCATTCAAGAAATTTGACAACTCGGGGTATCACTGAGCGGCGAACGTTTGCGAACGTAGCGAATTTGAGATTCGCCAACTTTTCTGACGAATGTTTGCGAAAAATCAAGGTTCGTTTCTGCCATTAGCGACAATTAGCGACTTTTAGCGATGTTTAGCGACAATTAGCAACACTTGGGCGAATGTTTGCGAATTTGCGAAACACAGGTGGCGACTATTAGCGACTGTTAGCAAATGTTAGCGACAATTTTTCAAATGTTAGCGACAGTTTTGCGAATATTAGCGACTGTTTGCAAATCCTTTGCGACAATTTGCGAATGTTCTGGGACCTAGAAAAGTACCAGGCGATTATGTATAGTCAGACCCATAAAATGAACGTACAACCTTCCACTGAATTCAGATGTCTTGTGACAACCGTTCAGGATGGATTTCCAGTATATGGAAATAGATTTCTGCCAAGAAGAGGCTCAGCGTGCTGTTATCCTTGAAGAGCTGCTTTGCCAGGCTGCTGCTACACTATTTGCAGCATAAGAGAAAGAAGATAAAGAAAAACAAGAAAGGAAGAAGAAAAGAAAGACTGTTTAGGTCAGAGAGTGGATGTTGCAGAGGACAGACTTTGGTCAATATGAAAAGCTTTTGAAGCAATTACATGATGGAGATGTCAAGAGCTTTAAGAACTTTCTTAGAGTGGAACCTTGCCTGTTTCAGGAGCTTTTATATAGGAACCATATGGTTACTTGTTCGCTAGCAGTGGCGAATCAAATAAAAATGTATTAATAAGGGGTATCTCACTGAGCGGCGAACGTTTGCGAACGTAGCGAATTTGGGATTTCGCCAGGGTTCGTAAAGGGTTGGAAAAGGTTCGTTAACAGTCGCAAGAAAGTTCGCAAACGGTTTTTATTGTCGCAAACGGTTTTTCTTGTCGCAAAGAAATTTTGAACATGTTCAAAATTTCTTTGCGAACCTTTGCGAATTTGTATTTTCGCTAACAGTTGCAAACATTCGCAAAACACTTGTAAGAATTCGCAAACGGTCGTAATACGGTGTCGCAAACATTTTTATTTGATTCGCCACTGCTAGCGAACAAGTAACCATAATATATGGTTCCTATATAAAAGCTTCTGAAGCAGGCAAGGTTCCACTCTAGGAAAGTTCTTGAAGCTCTTGACATCTCCATCATGTAATTGCTGCAAGTCTGCCCTCTGCAACAACCACTCTCTGACCCAAACAGTCTTTCTTTTCTTCTTCCTTTCTTGTTTTTCTTTATTTTATTTCTCTCATGCTGCACAATAGCTGTAGCAGCAGCCTGACAAAGCAGCTCTTCAAGGATAGCAACACATTGAGCCTCTTCTTGGCAGAAATTTATTTCCATATACTGGAAATCCATCCTGAACGGTTGTCACAAGAGATCTGAATTCAGTGGAATGTTTTACGTTCGTTTTATGGGTTTTATGGGCCTCCGAAGAATACTGCACATTAAGTGGAATGACTTCATTACCAACAAGGAAGTCAGAGAGAGAACTAATCAACTTCCAGTATCCTCCATCATTTGTAAAAGGCGGCTTAAGTGGCTTGGGCACGCTGCACGACTTCCACCTGATCGTATAGCTAACCAATCCCTCTGGTGGGTTCCTCCAGGCAGAAGGAGAAGAGGCAGACCACGAACGAACTGGCAACAGACTGTCTGCAGAGATGTCAAAGACCTAAAAGAGTGGGAGGATATCAAGGCCCTAACCGCCGATAGACGAAGCTGGAAGAAGATGACCGCCTCATGCGTCGGACGACGCGGGAGCTACTAAGTCTAAGTCTAAGTAAGTTATGGGTCTGACTATACAATCGCCTGGTACTTTTCTAGGTCCAAGAACATTCGCAAAATTGTCGCAAAGGATTTGCAAACAGTTGCTAATATTTGCAAAACTGTCGCTAGCATTTGCAAAATTGTAGTTAACATTTGCTAATATTCGCTAATAGTCGCCACCTGTGTTTCGCAAACGCTTTCGCAAACATTCGCTGAAGTGTTGCTAATTGTCGCTAAACATCGCTGAAAGTCGCTAACTGTCGCTAATGGCAGAAGCGAACTTTGATTTTTCGCAAACATTCGTCAGAAAAGTTGGCGAATCTCAAATTCGCTACGTTCGCAAACGTTCGCCGCTCAGTGAGATAGCGACACCGTATTACGACCGTTTGCGAATTCTTACGAGTGTTTTGCGAATGTTTGCAACTATTAGCGAAAATACAAATTCCCAAAGGTTCGCAAAGAAATTTTGAACATGTTCTAAATTTCTTTGCGACAAGAAAAACCGTTTGCGACAATAAAAACCGTTTGCGAACTTTCTTGCAACTGTTAACGAACCTTTTGCAACCCTCGAACGCTGGCGAAATCCCAAATTCGCTACGTTCGCAAACGTTCGCCGCTCAGTGAGATACCCCCTTTAGCGAGATGTGGAGTTTCACTTCCAGTGATACAAATACTACACTATAGAAGCACCCGTACCAAGACACACGCGCACACCCGCGTGCGTGCACAGGTGTGTGCATGTGTATCGATGTGCAGATCCAGAAGACTGTTTTCATTTTCTCTTCGTTGTTAGGACAACTGTCAGTTTGTGTGGAACCCAAATCAGAGGGACAGTGATGGGGACGGATATGGCGATCTCTGCGACGTCTGTCCGTACAATATCAGCAGACAGATCGACACCGACGGGGACGGTGTCGGAGATGACTGCGACGATGATGACGATGACGATGGTTGGATTCCTGTACTTTCTTTTGCACCTCTCTCTCTCTCTCTTTATCTGAATGAGCATGTCATGTTTGCAAAAGGAAAAAATAGACCAAACGATAGACGAAGGTGGATTCTTTTATTTTATTTTGAAAGCTGAAATGCATAATGACAAAGATAACGTAACCAAAGTTGGTGTAAAACCTTGTTAAAAGCTTCACACACACACACACACAAAAAAAAAAATGTATTGCTTGTAGAAACCGAAGATGTAAAAGTAAAAGTTAGCAACGATATCCATCCTCAAGATCACTGAAGATTTGGTAACACTTTTATGGACCGTTGTAGAGTTGTACAGTCGTAGAACTGACGAAAATAGTTGGGCAGTCGAAGTGGTATGCAATGGTGAATATAAACCAGTGTTGATTTGAATTTCCATAATACTGCTCACTGTCCCCCCCCCCCCATCCCCCCCCCCCTCCTCTTCTTTGGTTTCGAAGGCATCCCAGACCAGGCTGACAACTGCCCACTAGTTAATAGTACGGACCAGACTGACCGAGACGGGGACGGGGTGGGCGATTTGTGCGACAACTGCCCGAATTATGCCAATCCGGATCAAGTCGATTCCAATCAAAACGGATACGGCAACTCGTGCGACAACATCAGTCAACCGCATTTGGACATGTGATCATCAATCCCTCTCTTTCTCTCTTTCTAATCTTTTTTTCATATCTCCCTATCCCCCTCTTTCCATTCTACGTAGTTATGACTTTTATAAAAGTTCATTCCTTTCGTTATTTATTTTCTAACTGTCCGTTATAATTTTGACTTGAAACAACCGAAGCTAATGCAATGCTATGTGCTGAGGTTTTGAATTTCTTTAGTGTTTGGTATAATGACATACACTATTATACATGTATGTAGTACAGATGTTTGTCCTTTTCTTTTTCTCCTTATTCATATTTTTTCAGTCCTTTCAGATTCTCAATACGGCGTAAATAACCTTGGTTATTATTAGAAATAAAAATGCTTACCACCAGCGACCACAAAACCTTTCACATGAATGGCTGAAATAAGATCGTTGATCAAATAACACTACAGTGTATATGTTTCTCTCGTGTCATAGAAAAATACATAAATGTCTCTACTGGCATAAAGCTTGTGATGGCTGAAATGACTTTCAGCAGAAATCTTACAATAATACCAAGCAGACACAATAGCTTTGCGCTTAAAATGATAGGTGGAAAAATTACATTATTATTTTTTTTTTTACAACAGGGACGGTGACGGCATTCTAGATATCTCAGATAATTGTTTAATCATTCCCAACGCTGATCAGACTGACACAGACGGTGATGGAGCGGGTAAGATCAGTGCAATAAAAGAAGGAGAGCAAAACAATT
Source organism: Diadema setosum (assembly GCA_033980235.1). Classification (NCBI taxonomy): domain Eukaryota; kingdom Metazoa; phylum Echinodermata; class Echinoidea; order Diadematoida; family Diadematidae; genus Diadema; species Diadema setosum. The sequence goes on from CM067060.1 coordinate 34,958,707, forward strand.
ATTGTAAAACTGCAGTTCATCTTTGTGACTAGGAAACTCGACGGGGAAGATATAAGTGTAGCCGCTAGTGGGCGTTGTAAAGCGGATCCAGCTTCCGATTTGGGTTGATTACTTACAGAAACATAAACAGTGCAGACTACAAGAAGCCTTTCTTTTTCGACAATGTCTTTTCATACTAAGGCCCAATACATTCGAACCAAAACTGTGTGAACCTTAAAGCAGAATGACATATTCTTTTTATGTTTTTAATACTTTTCATTAATTTCTGAAATGTCCAACGACAGTTCTTCGAGTGTCTTTGATGCTACCGAAGTTCACGTCCCATGTCCCTTGACTATGGCAGCGGCAGAGCTGTGCATCTTCTTTGTCTTTATTGTTGTTGTTGTCATGGTTGCTTCCTTCTTTTTTTTTCCTTTTTTTTTTTTTGCTAGGCGACCAATGTGACGATGATAAGGATGGTGACGGAATTCCAAACGGGCTTGACAACTGCCCTCTATATGGCAACCCAATCCAGGAAGACACAAATGGTGACGCGTAGTTGTTGTTGTTGTTTTTTTTTTTGATATCTTGTTTGCTTGGTTCCTTTTTTTTTAATTCTAATTTTAGGATGTTAAGTTTATATGTTGAATAGGTTTTAAAAACGGATGAGTTACTTTGTGATATTGTATTATGGTGAATACAAAATAACTTTTGTGGTGGACGGGGGAAGTGTATTTGCAACATACTAGTTTAGATCAAGGCACTATAATCTATCATGACATTTAAGCGAAGCGGAGAAGAGACTGTAAACAAAATGGTTTGAATGTGGCTCTTGCTAGTCGACTTTGCATTGACAAGCTGCATACCGTTATGCACCTTGGATGCTATATGTTCCATGAGTACATAATCTATCACTTATTTTTTTTTTCCACCGTAAGTACGCCTACTTAAAAAATTAAAAAACAAACAAACAACAAAACAAAAACAGAAACAAAACTTCAATCATCCCCTCTTTCAGCTGATGGTATCGGCGACGATTGTGAAACAGATTACGACGGAGATGGCACCAGCGATATCTACGATATCTGCCCGAAGAGCAATCGATACTACACTACGACCTTTGACCCGTACTTTTCGGTCAACCTTGAGTTCCTGGACGCCCAGCCATTGTGGTACATCACTGATTCTGTAAGTGATGGTGGTAGTAATAATTATGAACTTAACTAATCTCATTTATCTTGTATCTGAATCGTATTGACTAATGCTACGTTGTCGCTTGATTTTGCATTTTGTGGTCAGAAAAAAATATTGATAATTAATGATGATGTGGCATTAGTGATGAGTGAATATAATACTGCTTTATGCTGACCGACCGGGAGAGTAATATCATAAAGTGTACGTTGACATTAACAAAGTCTTCAATAAAAGAACGGCTGAAGCATGACTTTAACGTTATAAATAGTCGATTTCACGAGTGTCACAGTGTGCCGGATTTTTCTGGTAAAATTCTATTTTGTTTATCATCGCTCCATCTCTTTCGAGGTCCCCATGATTCTATGCAAAGCTGTACTAACATGATACACAAATCTGGGTTTTTTTTTTCTTCTGTTTCATATTTTCAATTTTCTCAAACTGTGTAATGTCTCAATCCCTTACATTTTTGATCTGGCTATTCTTTGTTGTTGCTTTTCTATCTTAATCGTACGCTGTCCTCACTTCAAGCTCCGCTTTCCTTTGTTACTGCAAGTGTTTTATTCGTATTTCCATAGGGCAGAGAAGTTCAGTTATCACAAGCAAACTCAACCTCATCCCCAGTAATGCTGATCGGACGCGACACCTTTGGACCGGTGGACTTTCGTTGCACAACGTTCGTCAACGGAGACGAGGGTGGGAGCTACATGGGTTTAGTGTTCGGTTACCAGAGCAACAGGAAATTTTACGTCGCTATGTGGAGGCATAGCAACCTTAACAGGGAAACATATGTTGCAGGCATCAAAGGGCTGCAAATTAAGGTATGATGGCTGAATAATAGAAATTCTTAAATGAGATGGTAACGAGTGTGCAGACGTGAGTAATTCATAAGTATTGATGTAATGTATCCAATCTGTGATTTCTAGTGGCGACATTATAGGAAACAGGATGGCAACTTGTTTCATATCGGTTCGGTGAAATATTTTCTACTGACAAGGACGTGTTTAAAGAAATCTCTAGCAGCAAGATCAAAAAGTGTCGACATGGTATGTCGTTATCATCCTCCCGTTAATGAATAGAATGTCAGTGTTAAATTGAAATAAAATTTAAAAGCATACGAATTTGTATTCGCTACTCTCAAAATGAATCGGCGTTATAGATTTGGCATATTATAGTGACAATTAGGATGTCATTTTTTTATATTCTATTTGTAGGACCTATTTTATTTTCTTCTCGACGTACAAGATATATAATCACTTCAATTAAATCCTTCCCCCCCCCCCAACCTCCTTCTACATGAAGAGAGTGCACTCCTCCACCGGGCCTGGGTCCGCCCTGGCCAACGCCCTGTGGCACTCCTACACGACCAACGACGAGGTGGAGCTTATCTGGCACGACCCGCTGATGCAGGGATGGCAGCACAGGACTGCGTATCTATGGCAACTCACCTTCCGGCCATCAATTGGCCTCATCAGGTGGGAGGGAAGATGGCAATTGAGATTATGACGAAGATGATGATAATGGTGGCGATGACTATAATCAAGGACTTTGATGTTGATGATAATAAAGATGATCATGTCAATATAATCATAAACACATATTCACATGAAGACATGGTAGTAATGTTTGTAACGGTGCTGGTACTGATTATGGTAATAAACAATAAATAAGTGGCAACTCTGGCATAATGAGGATGATGTAGTTGATGATAATAATGATAATGATAATGATAATGCATATCATGATGGTGATGATGGTAGAGATAATGATAATTATCGTAATTGAGATGGCAGTTTGATGATGATGAAGATGATCAAGTTGATCATAGTGATAGTGATGTTCCTGGAAATGTTGATACCGCAATCTATGACGAAAGTGTCAACATGATTAAGATGGCAACAAAATTGAATGTGACAAAATGATAATGATATAACTGTGATGATGATGATGATGATGATGATGATGTAAATAACTTCACTTGTTCCCAACAGACTGGTAATACAGTCCAAAGGGAGAATCTTGACTGACACTGGTGATTTATTTGAGTCTACCTTCCTCGGTGGTCATCTAGGAGTCTTCGTCTACGACCAACCGAATGTCATCTTCTCAAACATGCAATACAAATGCGCTGACAGGTTTGTTTGATCTACTTCTAAAACTGATGATGGTGATTATGATGGTGATAATGTTGATGGTGGTGGTGATGGTGGTCATTAAAAAAAGAAACACACACTATCTCCATAATGTCTATTGCTTATCATGGGTCATTGTCATCACTATTATCAATGATAGCGTAACTACATTCTTTATAATTGTTCTTATCATCATTCATCATTAGTTAATTATTACTAGATCCTCTTTTCTTGCCCAAGTTTCCCTAAATGATATTTTTTAAATGTTCCTTGTGTTTTTAAGGAATATACTTCCCTCTTCCTCTTTCCTTCTCCGTCTCACTTTCTCTTGAACTTTTTCCCTTTTCCTTATGGGTTTACCGACTCTCGATTTATCAATTTCCACCGCTTCCCGCCTGCCTTAGTTCGGTTTTACTTTCATTTGCTTGTTTGCTTTATTGTTTTATTTTGATTTCGCTAGTTTTTGTTAATAATTTGTTTCTCTGATTGTTCCTTGTTTATTCGTAAGTTTTAGATGGCATGATTGTCCTCATACGCTGACTATTATATATATATTTTTTTTCTTTATAACAATGTAGTAAAGATTCATCGGTGAAATAAACTAGTACATTGTAACTATTAGCATGCATTCTCATTTACCATTGGAGTTGACAGACGTAGTCTCTTTTTGCAGACTCAACATGGCGTTGAAATTCGATGGGGTGGATGATTACGTAACCCTCCCCTCCATTCAGCGGCTGGGCATCACTGGTAGCTACACGCTGGAAGCTTGGTGTTTCCTTGAAGAAAACTACTCTTCCACTCCTCTTCCCCTCTTCGCAGCGGCAGATAATAGCATCTCACTCGTCATACAGGATGGGTACGTTACCATAGTAAAGGTAACGTACGTTACCATAATAAAGTCGGAAAAACAAGCATTTTAGCATTTTACCTTTAATTTTCATAATTAAAAAAAAAACTATTTACACTGAATGATTGTGAGTGAGTAATGTGTTCATTTTTGTTTGATTTGAGTGTGTGTGTGTGTTTTCATCACTTTATTTGGATTCGCTAACTTTAATGTTGAATGTCATTTGCGCGGTTTACCTGGTTACATCAATGCAGATTTCTGCAAGGCAAATACGGATCATTCAACATAACTTCTACAACAAGTATTGTGGTTGGTGCAAGCTGGTCCCACGTGGCTGTTCGAGTTGACTTACAGGGTAGGGCATTTTAGCCTTTATTTCTAACATAGAAAACACACACACACACACACACACACACACACGCACACACACACACATACACACATTTGAGTGAACACAAACAAGTATAAGGCATTGCTGCATGTGTGGCGGGGTATTTTACCTTATTTTTGCTCTTCTCTTTCTGAGCTCATGAATTTTGTCTGTTTGCCATTTTCCAGCTCTTAGAAAAAGCGACGATACAAATCTCATGAAGACTTCACTGAGCATATCCCGCTCAGTAGTTTTGATAATCATCTTGAAAAGCATATAGAATGGACTTTAATAAATCTTATCACAATTTTTTTTTATCTATCAATCTTTTTTTTTTGCAGTAACAAATTCAAAAGAGATAATGTATAAATGTCATGTCCACACGTCTTTATCATGCTTCCTGAAATACTGGCAACTCACCACTTAGTCTTTCCGCTTTAATATCTTAATAACAACATGGTACTGTAGTTATTGTTTCAAACATCAGCTGGTATCATAATATTCCTTGCATGTTATGTAAAGACAGCATAAAATATTTTATGATATAATGCAATTTGTTCTCCCATTTCCCAATTTTCGTCAGATTCTACGCTGTCCTTGTTTGTCAATGGGACTAAAGAAGCCACACTCTCTAATATTGAGACATATACTTGGGTAAGCTCATTTATTATGTTTTGGTATTTTCCTCCATTTTTAACCTGTCAGGTTAAAATAAAAATTGAGTGACACATGCCTTATCACGTTCTACAAGTTCTGTTATGATCGAAAGCATCGTTTGATAAACCCATTTGTCAAGCATACCAATAATACAATGCTTTGAGGCACGGGATTGAATGTAGGATTACGTTTTCATCATTTCTAAAGTCTCTGATCGTGCATGTCGGCCATCTTGACAGCGTACTGTGTTAACGCGTTGAGGTGCTAATGGCAAATATGTACAAATTTTACCCACATGCCTTACGGAAAAGACATTAGGTGCCAGGCTTAGGGCTAATGTCTTTGGTGCGTATTTCTATGTTATTCTTTTTCTGTGTTTCGAAAGTACATTTTCTCTTGGGTTGCTTCCATAAAAATAATAGGAAATTGTATTTATGAAACGGTGTTTGATTTTTGCTCCCTTCGTTTTTTGCGTTTTAATTATCTGTTGTCTAGGAAACCGATACTGAAATGCAATTAGGAAGAGACCTTGCCGGATTCTTTTTTCAAGGGACGGTGGACGAGGTAAAGCGGATTCCACTATTACTGCAATGTATTATTCATATATACAATGTCCTTTGGTCTGCATAAGATGTCATGTAAACGAATTTTAGCAGACACTGATTTAATGTTGATTGTCTTCAAATCCAAAATCAGATTTTCTGTTAGATCATAGAGATGTCGTGATGTCGTATGTAACATTTTTCATTCTTTGTCCAAGCATTTTAAAGAAGGCGATATACGTGTACTTACACTCAAACAAATTAAAAAAAAAGTGGGAAGCCGTTTGGAAATCAAAATTCATTTAACGGTGAGAGTAACACGTGAAGCAGACTGCCTTTTTTTTTCATTGTCAGCGAAGTCACTGAATTCTTTTCATTTGAATTGTAAATCTCTTGTCAAACAAACTCTTTTGACAATTTACAGTTAGTGAAACATACGGAAACTTATCAAGATGACACGATAATCCTGGAGCAATTAAACACAAATTTTACAAATCTCTCTCCTATACTCAGAAAGCTAGAAAGAAGGTAGTTGAACATTGCTTGGTTTTAGGTAACAATTTTGATCAAACACCGAACAATCGTGTTAACGGTTACCTGAGACAAGAAGATTAAAATCGAGACTTATAACTATGTTGGACACAAGAAATGCCTAACATTAATAATCTTTGGTAACACTGCATTGAACTTTGCGCTGGCGCAGACTTGGGACATGGCAAACTTTTTATGATGAGTCCGGTGAACGACTTTCAGCGTTAAAATGTCACTGTATTAATTATCTATAATTTGGACATTTGGATGAATCGACTTTCCTATAACCCATGTTGAACACGTCTGTCATAGTACAAACATCTTGGGATTGATATTGGGCACATTAAGGAATCAATAGTTTCCGTATATGACTTTTTTGCTGTTCCAATATCGTGAGCATTTATTCATGGGTTGGGGACTTGATTCTATTTCACGCTAAGAACATTAAAAAGGTAGCGTTTCTGTAACTAATTGTCCCAAAATAACTGATTGTCCCGAACTACTTTTCGAAGGTACGGATTTGGGGCCTTCCTCTCTTCGACGACGAAATCCGGGAACACATGGCACTACCCAGCCTGGAGTGGCAGAAGCACAAAAATCTTCTGGACGGACACTACGCCATGGACGAAGAAGAGAGTGGTAACTTCAGTGATCTTTTACTTTCATATTTGTTTACTTTGATGTAGTCTTTGATAGCGACCACCTGCCTATCAGTGTGATTAGCAACCACATATTTGGTTTTCTCGAGACGACAGTAAAGTGTTCACATCGACCGCTCAACTCTTCTAGGAGAGTTAGTCAGCTAGACAGTTGACACCTTTAGTGGGTTTTTTTTTTTCAATTTACAGAAAGATCCCAGTTAAACCCAGTAGCTCTTATCTATTTTTCCCTATTTCATCCAATTTATCTTACATTATTCATTCATTTATGTATCAATGGTTAAATAATCATTGTTGGTTAATAGTTTCCAAACATCTACCATGGTTGTATTGCCTTTTGCATAGGCAGCTCTATATAGTTTCAGTCCACGTTCACACAGCGCGCATTCCGAATTTTGGTAGTTTACAGGAATGTCATTCATAATTAATATCACATACATGTTCTTTATCAGAAGTGCGTTAAATGTTGAAACAAACTATTTGTACTTATATTATGAATGACTCGTGTGTATGTCATGTAGATTGTATACATATGATATATAGGCCATATAAAATTCCAACGTGAAGGCTTTGGTAGATAAAGGACGACCACAACAAAGCATTTCAGAGAAACAATTCTTGTCAGCAGGTTTCACTCTTTTACGTGTGAATAAAACATCCCTCTCGCTACCTTCTTCGAACCTGTTTACAACGGTTGCCCATTTTTACCTTTCAATGATGATCGTCTACTGGTTTGACTCCATAGGCCTACTGCAAATATAATTCTTTGCCATGACAGGTTCAAGAATGCTCGTTGATAGCTCCCCCTACGGCAACCATGGTAGAATTTACGGAGACTCGACCTTCGTAGCCAGCACGCTGGATGCTGGCCGATTCCAGGTGACGTACCCTGACGCAAGGCGACGGAAGAAACGACGGAAGCGAGACATCCATGAAGAGCTGTAGTGTGCCAAATCATTCGTGTTTTCATTTAACGCCATTGCTTACCCTTTTATGTAAAGCACGGTCAAATCTGTTAATACACAGATACTTTTTATGACGTTACTAAATCAAGATTTAGACACTTGGGAAGCAAACGCCTAAGTCATGAAGGAGTTTGAATACAGACACAACGCAGTTGTTGGTGTGTCCTGTCAGACTATGTGTTCATGAACCTTCAGTCTTATCTGCTTATTGCTTGTGTACCTTATTCCCGAAAAAAAATCAATACTTTACGAGTAAACAAATACACTGTATATTCAATAGATATTCGGCAAAAGATGGTTTTATTCTTCACGTTTGCTTGAAAGAAGAAAAAAAAAACATGCCCTTGACTGAATCACCAACCCATTAAACCTGGATGTTGGATGAGTCTTTAGAAGGAAAAGGAAAGGAAAGCCCTTTTTTATGCCTCCGCCACGAAGTGGTGCCGGAGGCATTATGTTTTCGGGTTGTCCGTCCGTCCGTCCGTCCGTACGTCCGTACGTCCGTACGTACGTCCGTCCGCTTTCGTTTACGCGATAACTTGAGTAATATTTAATAGAATTTTACCAAACTTGGTCCAAGTATGAAGTATGATGGGGCAATGATTTGATTAGATTTTGGGTGAAATCGGCTAAAGGTCAAAGGTCAAAGGTCAAAGGTCAAGGTCAAATCATGAAATTGTATCCGTTTACGCGATAACTCAAGACTTGATGGAGCAAATTTCCCCAAACTTTCTTGGAGGATGATGTATGATGGGACAATTACTTGATTAGTTTTTCAGTGAAATCGGACAGAGGTCAAAGGTCAAAGATCAAGGTCAAATCCTAAAATTTATCTGTTTACGTGATAACTCAAAACTGGATGAAGCAGCTTTCACCAAACATGGTCCAAGGATGATGTATGATGGGACAATTAGTTGAGTAGATTTTAGTGACATTGGCAAGAGGTCAAAGGTCAAAAGGTCAAGGTCAAATGCTAAAAATGTTGCTATTTCCCCCATATCTGTGCAATGCCCGCAGTTATTTTCTTGAAACTTTGTGTAGACATGTACTACTGCGTAAAGATTATCCAGAGAGAGTTTCATGTCATAACGTCAAAGGTCAAAAGGTCAAAGGTTAGGTGAAAATGTTGCAATATCACTTTTCTCGCAAATAGTTCAATGTATCTTCATGGAACTTGGTACATATGCATGTACTGACTGGCAGGGATTATCTAGGGAATTTAGGGGTCATGGGTCAATAGTCAGGGGTCAAAGGTCAAGTTCAACTCCTCAAAATGTTACTATTTTCCTCATATACTAGTATATGCAATGATTGCATAATTGGTTTTAAAATTTAATATAAATGTACATGTATTCTTTAATGGAGATTCTCTTGAAAATTTCTAGCCAGAAGGTCAAAGGTAAAATGTTAAGGGTCAAAGGTCAGGTTTAAATGCAAAAAAAAAAGAAGATATATTTTGTACTGTAATTACACTCTTTCTTCATACCTTGAAAATTATACTCAATGCATAAACTTATAATAAGATCGGTCAGAAGTCAAGTAAAAATTTTCAATTCCCCAAATATGCGTACCTGCACTCTTTAATAGACAATTATAGCAAACCCAGTTCGTGGAAAGTGAACATTCCAGATATTTCTGCCAGTTATGTGAAACTGTCATTACACATTGTGAAGACATTGTACTATACACCTATTGGGAGAATAATGCATTATGGCGGAGGCATCAGTCGCCATAGCGACATTTCTAGTTTTTCATTGATACTATTTATGAAATATTCAAGAACAGTGATTTATTAAGACACCTAGATCACGTTCCAATGCAATTCATTTGTTACGTTTGTGTGTGTGTGTGTGTGTTTTGTGAGAGCATCATAGCAATTAACATTTATTGTCTTTTTAAAGTGCATTATCTTTGGTTTTTAGGCTATTTCCTTACTCATGTATAAAGATTCATACTGAGGCTGTCAAAGCGTTAGACTGTGTTTATAGAATCTATCCGTCCATTTACATCATTGCTCTTCCTTTTGATACCATCACTTGATTAATTTGTTTAAGATTAATACAACCTTCACTTTCAAATCAAGTAAATGATCACGTCTTTATAGCCACCGAACATAAGTTATCACTACTACATCGAAGCAAAGCAAAATTGAAATAAATTGTAAAAGTATTACTGTAAGATGTTATGTGAACATATCTGCCTACATAGCATGTACATTTAAAGCAGGCATTTAACGTGTGTTTTAAAACGCAGAAGATACACAGGAAAATTTCACATTGAAGTATGTTTTGCAAATTTCTAAAGTTTGTTTATTTTCGTTTGAGTGGTTTGTTGTGTTTATATGTTTTATCATTTTTTGTGTTTGTGTGTGTGTGTGTGCTGAAGGAGACTGACAAGATAAAAACCTGTCGTAAGGTTTTGCCAATTCAGAACGTGTCTCGGATCAGGATGTAGTTATGGTCGTAGCGGAGATAGGGACAATAAAAACAAACCCCTGTAAAACAGATCAGAACAAATTAAACCATCTCTGTGTAGTATACGTGTGAAGTGTGAGTGTAAGCCGTGTGGGTAAACATGAGCCTGATCTATATTCGTTGGGGTACCTACAGTGTATAATGTGTGATTGTTAGTGTGTGTGTCTGTGTGTGTTTGTTCCTTGTGTGAGTGTTACTTGACTGATCAAAATTGTCCGTAAATGAAAAGCCGAGGAAACTTGTGTAAATATACATACGTACATATCCGATTTTACTTGGAGAAAGGAACAGAATTGATATAAACGTAATAACGCCTTTCAGTTATTGAGAGAACATGGACACATCCATATAATATATGGATATATAATTATAATTATTATTATTATTATTATTATTGATACATGCAGGGAGCACAGGCGTAAATAATCAACTTGCGAGACCATAAACTTTGTACCAAAAGGGGAATTCACCTCAAATGCAAATGTGCCCTCAGTTCGTGATTGGATATTAATTAATATAAAATAAGAATAACATCAGTGACATATGAAAAAGCTTCAAAAGTATTATAGTAAATGCGCGTACCGTCATTGTTTGATTAGAAAGCTACAGTTATGACAACCATGGCAATAATTCGTGATGTCACTGTATGGGACGATCTGAACTTGATGAAAAAGAAAGTGTATATAATCATATCGTCATACTGAAGGGACGTTACAGAACTCATGATATCTTCTACTTTTTTGCTTATACATATATCTTACATGTAAGGACACTCGCGTTTTGGCAAGTTGGTTAAATTAGTGGGTTATGAAGTATAGCAATATACCAGGGTTAGTGATTTGTTTATTTTGCTTGTTGTCAGGAACGATAGAATTGTGTACATCAAACAAACTGAAACACAGATAGAAATTTTATCAGACATTACTTTGACCTGCCTTGAGGAGACGCCGCGTCCTAAGCCTGGGCTAGTATTTCCCCATGCATTTCCTGAAACTACAAGTATGTCTTGTTTTATTGTTTAAAAATGATCTGCATTAATTTCGCTTGAATATGCAAACCTCGGTCACATTGTACTCATTTTTTTGTATATGCAAATGTTATATTTGTATTGTGTACTGTCTTCGGAAATGAAATAAAATGAAATGAAATGAAATATGTCAAACTCATTCCACAACACTTTTAGATGATAATATCACTCTTGTCAACAGAATGATGATAAACTATTATGCTGTATAATCTCTCGTGTATGGAGCGTAGTATTACTCACTAAATTTACCAATAAATATTTAAATCTTCTCTTCATGTTAGGTGTCCTATAAAAGTTCCACACGATTACATGATGTTTCATTTTTTTAATAATATTTTTTCAAATAATAAATAAGAGCAACTGTGAACAATTTCAGTTATCTACATATGGGGCAGACAACTGCAATAATGCATGTTCAGTGGACTTTGCCCCTACTCAAAGCTAGAGTGTGTGTCGCGTTTTAGCATTGAAGTACATTTTGTATGCATGCCCTTTTACATCAGAAGCAATAATCTTATACAAGGAATTATATTCATTTATATATATATATATATATGTTATATATGTACATATAATATGTGTGAGTGTGTGTGTGTGTGTGTGTGTTTTGTATGTGTATACTTTGTGAATTTGAATTAACGCCCTTCTTTCATTTTCAGATGAGTACAATGAAAACATTACGGCTCCCTTTGGCACGTTACAAATGAATGTTTTATATATATATATATATATATATATATATATATATATATATATATATATATATATACATATATACATATATATATATCATTTGTATAATCTAATCAACAGAAATAGCATGGCTTTTCAATATTTCACAGAATAGTTGCTTCCAGCAGCATAGACAACAATTACCACTTTACACTTCTCAACTGACGAAGCATTCGTTTCCACACGAAAGCGTGCGCCATGCGAGCAAAGAAAGATTATTTAAGAATAAAGAGAGAATTATTGTGATATCTGTCACCACTCAATTTGCTCACTGCCACCCTTTTTCCTTTTCCTATAAGCGTAATTCACGTCCAAACGCATTGACGTTGCATACATCCAGGAAGAAGTAACGGTTATGCTATGTAGTCATGAAGGTTTTCCCTGAATACTAAATTTTCTTGCTCTCGTATTACAAGTTTTAAAAAATCACAAAAAAAAACTGAACCAGATATTTCAAGATTGATTCTAAAATGCAAGAAATATCTCCGTAACCGGGTAAATGATGATAGTTCCTGAAGGAGTGGACACAAGGTCAACAAGGTGCATATTATTATTTTCCAGAATTTTCCCTATCGCTCAACATAGGGTCTTTCCTGTAAACATTGCCTGTAAACATGAACGATATCATTGTTGGGGTCATCCATCGCGGCAACTTTTATCATGATGTCTCTGCAGGCTCGCATGCTTTGTTGCAATTGCTGTCATTGTTCGATGCCAGTAGCCTTCTGGAGGCGCGCCACTTCATGAAGCATGTCGTTTGTTTCTTTTTTTATTCGTTGATTTCTTATATGACAAGGGATTTAACTTCGTCGACAACCTGTTTTAGGATTACAGGAATGATACAATTTTGGTTGAAGTGGGGCTTCAGGTTTCCAAATGCTTTTGTTAGATAGTAAGGAATTTGTTATGTGATATGAAAGAACACAAAATTCTAAGAGGAAGTTAAAGCTTATTTGATGGAAGTTCATTTTAAGATGGCTGAGCTATCCAAAACAAAGTGATCCTGATAAAAGTAGAATTTATCTCTCTGCATTACTTTGTTTTATATCTCAGCCTTTTCAACACCGATTTTCATCAAAAGGAATTCATGTTTTTCTAATATTTCAGAAAATGATTACTATAGATCTCGCAAAAAAAAAAAAACAACAACCCAAAGTTGAACCCTATCTCAGTCAAATTATACCATCCCTTTAACAGGTTTATTGCTTGTTTCTAGATTCCCTCCAGCGCTATAGATTAAGTGTATTAATAACGTAGGCACTCTTCAAGATTATGCTCATCTGCTGCCAATACTTGACGTGAAGACTAGAGTGACAGTATATGTTACAGTCGATGGTGATAATGTATAGGATGAGAGCCCCTGCGACCAAACCGCTGATCAACCGCGTCTGCCACTAAGAGAGCAGGAGGAATCCACCCAGGAGGAGGGAGGTGACTAGTGTTCCCATGGCAACCTGGTTGGGCCACATGTCGAGAAAGGCGCGCCGCTCCTCATCCGCGCTGCAGAGCTGCACGGCGCTGAAGATGCAGAAGATTGAGATGAGGTTCTTTCCGTAGTGGTAGAGTATTAAACTGAAAAAAAAAACGTTAAGAAATTATTGACTCATCTCTTTTGATGTAAATTCTCTGTAATGGACTAGGGTATTCAGGTATTCATATATTATATGTATATCAGACAAAGTGATCTGATTGCGCGCATGCGTCAAACTGACAGTTGTAGCAGGTGATGAGAGCGGATGGTAGCTAGACACGTTACCTAAACTCATCAAGCGAAGCACTACCGGAATTTCGTTGCAGGCTTCTTTTCTAGCACTTGAAAATTGATTTGAGTGCACGTGGGTGATTTGGGTGATACTGGAACGAAATCATCTTGAAAGCTGTCTCCGACTAGCTGGCTTGGTGTCTTCAGCTTGTTCGCCCTTGTAGGAGAACCGGGAGTCATGGTGAGTATGCCCTGTCAAAATAATTCGTCACCAAGTTCTCCCGTAACGAAAAATCGCTTTAGCAGATTCAATGATGATGTTGGATATATACTGGACTTGAACATCAAACCTGTGATTTTATGGGGAGCTTTCATTGCCACATAATATATATCACATGTTTAATGATATCAGTATAAGATTTGATTTCTTTAATTTTGGAAATGAATGAAAGAAGTGCACATTTACTTACAAGAGCATGATACTAATTGCTTCTTTTTTTTCTTCAAGCTTGATGGCACAAGAGTCATATCCACGAACGCGTAAATCATTTACCATTGATTAAAAATCAATTATGCTATATTATGCACTCTCAAACGCAAAGGCAGTATACCTAGGCCTGCTATTTGATAAGTGACAAAAGACACCAGGTTCGACTAGACACACGTGTTTTGTTGTTGTTGTTGTTTTTGTTTTGTTTTTTTCAAACTCGTGCTTGGCTAAAGAGTAATTGGTAGCAACAAAGCGTAATGTCTTCTGTGATACTTCTTCAACGGAAATGACCCCATGTAACTTTAGTCGACAAAATTGAATGATAACACATTAAACTGTCCTTTGGAATGCGTGTCCACTTATATATCACTGTGTCTCAAAAAATGGTTGTTTCAGACAAATCAAATCTATACATACATTTACGTTAATTTACATTAAAACGTATCTTTGCAGAAGTGTTTAGAGGTCCTTAATCGTAGACAAAACTTGCTGCGTATAAACGTGTGATAGATTAGCTTATACTCCCGCCATGTATATACATATATGTAGACTGCTGTGCTTGCTGTATTCCGAGAGAATGGTAAATCAGTCTTGGCTGTGTCTATATGACTACTTCCGTTCTGTATGAATTCATTTATAGATTTTGTCCCTTTTCTCGGTCAAAGCGTGCATGATGAGTGCCAGTCAGTATAAGAACATATTTTTCCAGAGGGTTTCTGTTGAGGTATAATATTGTGCAGTTCACATAACCACACTCATATAAGCAGAAAGGATAAATGTAATGGACAGATATGATGAAGAGTGAATTTACATCTTGGTGAGATCTTTATGTAGTGCGCAACCAATTAAATGAAGCTAGTATCTCACCAACGGAGACGTCTCCGCGACGTCTCCAACTTATCAGTCGCAGCAGTATCTCCGCGACGTCTCCAACTTATCAGTCGCAGCAGTCGCGGAGACGTCTCCAACATAAAAATGTCTTGCGGTCTCACCAAGGAGACGTCTCTGAAACGAGTTATGGCAGGTGCCAAAATTTTCAAATAAATATGAGGGAGCCGTTGCAGGATCACCTGACTTGATCTAGGCAGGATGTCAGCACGCAGATAGGTCACGTGGTTTTTAAGTAGGTCAAACAGCGTCAAATAGAGTCGCGGAGACGTCGCGGAGACGTCTCCGCGACCTCTCACCAGTTTTTCTGGTCTCCAGCAGGTCTCGGCGACGTCTCTGAGACGTCTCTGAGACATCGCGGAGACGTCGCGGAGACGTCTCAGCAGTCGCGGATATTAGTCTCCGCGACGTCTCCGCGACTGGTGGAGACGTCTCGGAGACGTCGCGGAGACTTCGCGAAAAATCGAACATGTTCAAATTTCTTGCGACTAACTGGCGACTAATCGGAGACTGTAATTTTCAGGAGACGTCTCGGAGACTTCGCGGAGACGTCTCTGCAACTACCAAAATCTAGAGTCCCGAACTAGTCGCGAACTAGTTTCAAGCCCGGTGAGATACCCCCTTTACAGCGATGTTTATGGCATAGTATGCGTACGCGCATTAATGTAATTCTGCCAAGTGGCATAAACGTTGAAATAATCAACACTGTAACATCACGGCAGGCACTGGCAGAGACGTGATTAGGTAACTCCTCACTATTTCGACCTCTGTCCTAGAAGGTGAAAAAAATCACTTCTTCTCGACTTCTCGGGTCTAATAATTAACCGGAGGCGAGATGTAAAAACTCACTTCCTCGTCTTCTGCGGTCCGAGATAAGACATAGAAATGGGGTTAAAGGGATGGTACACCAGTATTGGTGGAGATGAGAATTGGGCTTTTAACTTTTTGCGAGATATCAAGAAAACACGTATGATATAGTACAGAGCATACCATTTTAAAATGAATTCAAAATTTATTTGATAAAATTCGGGTTTGGAATGACTGACACATCTAAAAACGAAGTAAACTGAAGCGAACGTAATAAAGTGTGGGCTCCACACTTTATTAGAATCACTCTTTTTTGGATATCTCAGCCATTTCAAAACCAATTTTTATCAAATAAATGTTGAATTCCTCATAGAATTACATGCTCTTTCGTATTTCATAAGAGGTTTCTCATTATCTCACCAAAAAATGTCTGAAACCTGAAATTAGGTCTCAACCAAAACTATACGATCCCTTTGAATACGAGAAGTTCGGTTTTTATATCAAACCCTCTGTCAGGTGGACTTTACTTTAACCCTATAACTTGTACTAACTTCTCCCCTAGCGAGGACAGTCTTTGTTGTTCACGTGGGCTAGTTGAAATCATACCAAATAGTATGAAAGTCTTCGGTACACGAGTGCGAACCCATTTTAGCCTATATACATGAATAGGCCTATGAAGACGCATTGAGGTTAGAATTCCCTACCTACGGCAATAGTAAAATGGACAAAGCTCAAAATCCTCGTCGGAAAAGCAAGCAAGCAAACAAATTAATGAATGAGCGATGTTAATAAGACATTGAGCGATTAGAGAAACAATGTTGTTGGATGATTAAAACCGCGTACAAATTAATTAGGGTCACCATGAATTATTTTCTTCGATATTTTCGTCTATATAAGAAGGTACACGACTTGCCCAGAATGATCAGTGCATACAGGCGACTCTGAGTAGCGTCTGCGCGTCAAATAAAATATTCAAACATTGCCCGTGCATCTAACTGTGTTCTCGCCTTGTTATACCACGATTCTTGCAGGCGTTCGTCCCGTTGGCATGGTTACTACTGCAGGTCATTAACTGTCCAGGTATGATATTGGATTTTGGTTGGTAAAATGGTTTGTGTTTATTGATTATGATGACGGGTACAATGATTGATAGTAGACCTTTTCAACAAATATATTTTGAGCTGAAACACAAAAGCAGGCTCAGTAAAGGCTAAGAAACCACATCTCTCTCCCCCTCCCCTACCCCCCCCCCCCTCCTCCGGATATAGGCAGTTTCTGCAATATGATTACATAGCAGATACTGCGTTTTTCCGGGGGAGGGCATATTTTACCTTGTAATGACGTCAAGATGACGCAAAGTATTGCTGTACAATGATACTTTGAGTCATCTTTGACTGAACACTTAAACTTGACGCACTGATTATATTTTCTTGTCCTTGACACAATTTGTATTTCCTTCCTTGTGTCAGTTTTACTTTCATTTCCCTTCCCGATAATATGTATTTTTCTCTTTATGTTTCCATTCTTTTTTTCATATTATTTTCATGACTTGTGTATTCGAGGTTTGCCCTGATGTCACCAGTCAGGGTTATGTTATTTGTATTCATGTTTTAATGGGCGTCTGGGGGGTGGGGGTGCGTTGGTGCGAACGCACACCCCTTAAGTTCAAACCCTTTAAAAAAAGTTTTAGTTATCATGCATGCACAATTAAATCTCCATTCGCTGATTCGCTGATGAAAGCCGGAAGTGGAACCATAAAATTTAAACCGCACCCCCTCCCCCTTGAAAAAAAAAAACCTGGTGACGCCTCTTGTTTCCATGATGGTGTTTCACCAGTGCGGTCTCACCATAGGGAACTGTTAAGAGATAGAATATCATTACCCATAAAATGTGGATTGCTTTGGTGAATAACAAAATTTTCAAAATACATGTATAAGATTGGCACTGGGGGAGAAAAGGGAGCCTGACAGTTTGCTTGACAAGAAGATGATGAAGAACACGAAGGAGGAGAAGAAGAAGAAGGAGAAGAGGAAGAGAAAGAAGAAAAAGCAAAAGATGATGATAATGAGGATGATGATGAAGACGACGAAGAAGATGATAGTGATGATGAAGAAGAAAAAGAAGAAGAAGAAGAAGAAGAAGAAGAAGAAGAAGAAGAAGAAGAAGAAGAAAAGTAGCAGAAGAGGATAATGGTGATGACGAAGAAGAAGAAGAGAAAGAAGAAGAAAAAGTAGACGAAAAAGATGAAAAAGAAGGAGGAGGAGAAGACTAAGAAGTAAAAGATGATGAAAAAGAAGAAGGAGGGGGAAGAGGATAAAAAAAAAGAAAGAACCAGACAAAAGGAAAGAAAGTCGTAAAATCTGATCTCTGAGGTAAAGTAAGATCGGATGGGCACACGGATAGGCACATAAACAAATTCATAATCCTTTCCTTTTACATCAAGCAACTTATTTTGCATTTAACATGATGACATTTGCTTCCCTTTTGTGTATGATATTTGCATCGAATTTTGAATTTTTAGCACTGGTACGCAGCTCAGAAATATCTTGTAGAAACCTGGCAGGAGCAACGGGGATCCAGCTTCAACCAAAACATATTCCTTACGAACGCCTTTCTTACAACGAGTTGATGGTAGGCCTGGCACCCGAAGCGGTGCAGCGACAAATCATTTGTTTGTTCCCAGGTAAGAAAAATAATTATAGAGATGATGATGTCGGGGTTCTTAAATCAATCCCCTTGAAAATGATTTCACTACGAGATATCATAATCGTATGATGATGTTCTCTGTATTTCTGTAATCGCAAGCAATTTAATTGTGGGAAATATCTCAACGCGAATTATTTGTAAACTATACTACAATGTATTCTGGGCAGCCCTACGAATCCTCCTTGAAAGTAGTTAATTCATTTTACGACATTTGTTGTTTATCATGAAGACTGTCAGGAAAGAAGAAATATGGTTGTTTTTGCTGTAAAGTTGATTTCACTATAAACAATATTCCAAACGTCGATGTTCTTTCTTGACAGAATGCTACAAAAACCCATGTTTAAGGGATGAAGTGTGTGTGGAGCATCGTCTCGGCTACAAATGTCTCAGCCAGCAACGATTCAGCCCATTGGGGATAGGTAAATACAAGCTCAGATACAGTAAATTAGCACAAGGCAATGGCATAAACAGTCGTCAAACTGCATGTCTTTACTCAACTGATGGTCAAATTAAAAAGAAGGATAAGTAAACATTTCTATATCTTTTTCGTGCGGTCTGCCAACATTTCAGAGGTTTGTCATTGAATTGCCCTGATTTCGTTCCATGCAATTGCATGCTTTTATTAGTAATACTTAGTACTTCAAAGACAAGCCAATTTTTTCTATTTTTTTTTTCAGCGGATGTTAGAGAATCACAGAGTGATGGAAAGCCGGTAATGACAACGGGGTCGTCGATGGGACAGCCTAGCGCGCCCCCTTCGTCGTTTGGAGGGCAGGGAGGCTCAGATGTTGGCCTTTTTGGCTCGGGTAAGGCTGCCATAATAAATCTGACATTTTCGTATTGATTCGGACAATATGAATGAGCTTTATTGCTTCTGTTAGTAATACTGTACTCTGAAAAGAAGCCGGAGTGATCATCTTTTTTTTTTTCAGCGAATGTTCGCGAATTAGGGAGTTATGGAAAGCAGATAGTGACAACAGGTTCATCGTTGGGACAGTCTTCTTCTACGGGATCTCAGGGAGACTCAGTGCATCACTTTGGCTCAGGTATAGGATGCCGATTATATCATCTGCTATTTTCGTATTATTTCAAAAAATATGATTGAACTTTATGCTTTCGTCAGTAAGTACTTTAAAGAGAAGCCAAACAAGATGAATTTCTATTATTTTCTCTCTTTTTATTCCAGCGGATGTTGCAACACATCAGGGAGACTCACAAGTAGGCCACTTCGGCTCAGGTAAGGATGACTTATCTCATATTTTCGTATCACATTGTGGAAAATACGAATCAACTTTTACTTTATGTTATGCTTTGGTTAATAGATCCTTTTACCACAAGCTGGGGTAATTTATTGTTATTATTTTTTGTCCAGCGGATGTTAGCGAATCAGCTGGGAGTTATGGAAAGCCGGTAATGACGACAGGGTCGTCGTTGGGACAGTCTGGAGCGCCCCCTTCGTCTACGGGAGCTCAGGGAGACTTAGTGCATCACTTTGGCCTAGGTAAGGATGCCGATTATAATACTTCGGAAAATATGAATGAACTTTTTGCTTTCGTTAGTAAATCCTCTTACCACAAGCCGGGATAATAATAATACAGTGTAATAATAGTAATAGTAGTAGTAGTAGTAGTAGTAGTAGTAGTAGTAGTAGTAGTAGTAGTAATAGTAGTAGTACATGTAGTATCATTATAATAATTATCATTATTATTATTATCATCGTTATTATCATTACTACTACTACTACTACTACTACTACTACTACTACTACTACTACTCATTTTTTTTTTTTTTCCCAGCGGGCGATATTGATGAAAATCCAGTAAGGATGGCGGGGTAATCGTTGGGACAGTCTGGCACGCCCTCGTCGCCTGCAATGCAGCAAACACACAACTAGTCTCCTGACTATGTCGGATAACATGGATAAAAGTTTTCAGCGAGGCTGTTTCCTCAAGAATCCATCATGATTGAAAAATGAAGACCTTTATCGTAAAACAAGCTAAATCCGTATTTCAGATATTTGTGATTAAAGCTGGTAAAAAAACACAGAGAATAATAAGAAAATACAATACATTTTTAATCATATCTTCTAGATTATTCCTTTTTATGTTACAAGTGATGTATTACTGGAAAGGTTTAATTTTCCTCTATCTGATGATGGCCTTACTTTGAAATGTTTAAAAATGGCACTTAGCCCATTTTGCAATAAAACTCTTCAAATGTACATTAAATTTATTTCTGTGATCCATCTCTCCCTCTTCCCCTAAATTTCTGTCAGCTTTCTTTTCATCTACTTCAAGTAATTTATAGCATGCTGGCAAAAATTTGGAGTTGATTTCATATGCAGATGATGCTATTTTTTTTTTAATTCCACGTAAAGATATACAAAGTTTCAGTGCGATCTTCAGTTGTGAACTAGAGAAAATTAATCAGTGGTTCATGGCCAATAAAATAAATTGAAATTGAGTGCATATAAAACATCATGTATGATGTTTAGACCAAGAAGTAAAGTGGTATGTACTGATGATTTTAGTGTCAAGATTGCTGATTTCAGAATTCCAGTCGTTAGTCCTACAAAATTTCTTAGAATTATCATCGATGATCATTTAACATGGAAATATCATGTCAGTGAAGTATGCTGTAAAATTTCTAGAACAATAGGTGCAATCAATAATTTCATTATGTGCAATCATACCTTCTGGAGATCTTGTTAAGATATATACTTTGATTATGCCTCATTTATCTTACTGTAACATTGTATGGGGATATTGTGCAAAGTACGTATCTCTCAGTGTGAATTTTATCTTTAAAAAGCGTGATTATTAAAAGACCGCATTTAGTCACACAGGTCCATTATTCAAAGAACATAACATATTTACTATTTTTGATAACAACAAATTCTTTATTGCTATTTTCATGTGGGCCCTACACATAATTATATGAACAATATTTTGCCGAAGTTTCTTCATATTTCCTTCATACAAAATAAGAACAATCATAATACTAGACAGATAAACAAATTGTGTATCCCAAATTCATATCCTGCCTTTCAAGATACACATTTGAACATACGGCACCAGTATCATGGAATGATATGCCAAATATAATAAAGTCATCTTAAAGACTTTCAATATTTAAAAGAAGATATAAATGCTTTCTTTTTTTTTTTAGATATGCAATACATTTTCAGCTTTATCAAGTGTATATTTACCTTGCTTTTAATGACTCTCATCCTCTTAGATGTATTTTGTTCTTTCTGTAATATAGTTTTCTAGTGTTTTGTATAGCATTAATGTAACCATTTCAGCTCAGTGTAAATCTCGGGATTGGTCCTAGAAAGACCAACAATCTATGTTGATCCCCCCATATACTGAAATAAGTTCTCATGTTGCATTTTGCATTTTGTCTCTTGTCAAAATGTTATAGAAGAAGTAAATTTTACCTTTATTGTTCCAATGTTCTATGTATAGATCTTGTATTCGTTATATAAGCTTTTAATCAGATGTGGAAATAAATGAAATGAAATGAAATGAAGTGAAATGAAATATTTCTAAGAAATATCTCTCACTACTAGTATATTTCCCCCTTTTTAAAGTGATTTGGGTTGTTAAACCCAGGGTATATAAACCAGAAATCTACATTGAATTTGTCAAACCAGTACGGATGATATCCTAAATGGCCTCAGATATATGTAAGGAAATACATGAATAGGAACAAAAAGCAGTAAACTCTGATATATCCAAAGAAACAGCTGAGAATACATTCCATCATGTTCGGTTTTGTCGAGACAGTGTTTTATTATACTGACTGGGTCCAAGTTTCATCAGTTTATAACAGACAAAGACTGGAATAAGACTACAATCATGACTATCGGAACTTGCAACGCAACATCATCTCATCCTGCCAATCCAATAGTTAAATCTTGCACGTATTAATACTATAGTCATATCTCAATTGCGCCCTCAACACGGACAACAGGTGGTCCTTCAGACTGCATGACACAGTGTATCTTTTACAATTGATGATGTCACAGGTTATGTCATGTGAGGCCTACTGAACACACAGTACGTCATCAACTTGTCATAATCTATTTTCGATATATTATTATAGAATATACTTATAGTCTTCATCTAGGCATATAGACAAGAATGTTTACAATACGTACGTACATTTAAGAAAGGCGAGTTGGTAGAATATGGACAAGTCACACGTGAATGGTCTAGTGATAATGGAAACAAAAATGTCAGATAAAAATCTGTTGTACAGGAATGTATGGTACACGGAGCTTGTCGAGATAAATTTGACGAGGAATAATGGTCATTTTACATCAAAAATTCTTTCTTACTACATCAAAAGTTTGCTTCTTCGATTTATCAGCTCAATGCCATGAATTAATACTGAACTGACCAATACTCCCATCCAGTCCTGGCACAACTGCAGGATGGAAAATTTGCTTGCACATTGTAACACATAGAGGGCACCATCTACGTTATGCATGGATGAGAGCAATATACAAGCACGGTATTTTAAATATAGAATTGGGGGGGGGGGGCGGGCAAACAAGAACTTGCTTGGGAAACGAGCAGTTTACAAAATAGTCCCTACAGCTATGTGTACATATGAACACCATGTCGTTTTGATGGACTGTATAACTAACAAAAATGATTTGAGACATTTTTTTTTTCAAGTTAAAAAGTCATTTCTACCTTTTAAAACTCCCGTTTTTTTATGTCTAGCATGGGCATATTACACAAATACATGTGGGTCGTTTTCCATTTTAACTTTAGGACCTTTACTTGATCCAGCATACATGGGCAAGGTATGTATTGTTACGAGATGCCCTGTGCAGCTATCATGGGAACTCTGGGTGGTTCTCATATGTAAGGATATTGATAATTAGGATCATGCTTTTCACTTTCATGACTCAATGGAGAAAGATTATAAAAGCATTGAATCTATAGGAGACATGACGACATGCTCGCATAAACGTGTACAGGCAAAGCGTTTAGGATAATCACAGTTTTACATGACATGTCATACTTGTGTTTTATATAATTCCTTTCTCACAGCCAATGGTTGTCAGACATAATGTATGATACAGAGCAGATCCAGGAATAATAATTGCATAATTTCATATACACGATACTTAGGAATACTAGGCATAACTGAAAGGAATTGGTTATCCCTCACAATAGATGCTTAAAGCGATATAATGACAGAACATGAAGGATGACAGTCTTTCATCAAAGCAATTCAATAAAGGCGTTGGCCCTCATGTACCCATTGACAACCCTCTCAATTTCTGCTGAAAACAAGAAGAAAACAAAAACTAGCAAAACAAAATAAGAAAAGTGTTCTGCAGGTATGACTAATACCAGAGGATTAAGATTCACATTCATATAGAAAGCATTATGACAATCCAGGCATGTTTAGCTAACGATTGAATTCTGAATGACGAGGATGGGACGTACTATATCACGGTGCGCATGTCTTTTTTTTTAAATTGACAAGAATGCCACGTGATGGCCATGTTGTACTTAATAATGCTGCGACATGTCTTCCTGATGAGTAACCATTCAAGAAATGACCAATGAACCCGTGTCTGATCTATTCAAGACCGTGCCTGATGTCTTTCGAGCCAATGAGGGCTAACGCCTTTAAACGATACCATATATGAAACCTGCTTTTCTGAGCTTCTTGCTTTTAATATCTGTGTAACAAAATATGACAAATACATTACAACAGAGGTATATAATCAACAAACGTGTTAGCATAACTACAAGCATTACTTTCTTTGCGTAATGACATATATAAACGACACTTTCAGTTGGTCATGAACAATTGGCTACTTACAGAATGATTGGATTCCAACTTTTTCACAAAGGGGACAAAAAAAGAAGAAAAAGAAATCAAGTCTGTTCAAGAGCATACTACTTGAACACATACGATGTGAATTTATACTGACTCTGTCTTTACTTTATAACAAACTTTTCTCTGACATGATATAAAAGCATAATGCCTGATCACTAACGGGGACTCACTCGGAGGCAAAAAGACAACAACAACCCAAAACAAAACAAAGAAAAAAAAGATGAAGTAAGAATTTAGCACAGCTTAAATGCATATGTTTACCATTTAGGCAGAGGAATATGATACATGCATGCGTACACATAGATGTTTTTACACAGTGGAATCGTATGAATTATAGAGAATTATATAGAATTATATTAAAGGAATAGTTAGCAAACCATCTAAACTTCTGACTTTTCTGAGCGGAACAGAGTCTATGTATTCTACAATGCACAACACTCACTTGAATGGAAGCAGCCCCCATGTGCAACATGCAGGGTGTGTGTGTGTGTGTGTGGGGGGGGGGTGTGAATGAATTCTGAAAAAAAAAAAATGACGGGTTCATCGTCACTCGAAATCATGCTCATCATGTCAACATGTCGCAACATTCTCTTCATGGCCAATACGTGATATTCACACTATACTTTTCTATGTTTGGTGTAAAGACAAGCAAACAGGATATGTCTCCTGCAGTCAGCTAATAATGAAATAAAACCTGAAGTCCAATGTAATGTTCTACGATGCATTGGAAAGAAAGTGACTTCATTTCATTCACAAATATTGACAAAAAAAAAAAAAAAAAATTTCTTTTAAAGAAATTGAGAGGGTTTGCACATGAGGGCTACTACTCCACAACAAAATTGCTTCCGAGATCATTTTTAGGTTGCGATTTTGTTGCCACCACTTTAAAAATATCTCTAGCATGGAACTTTAATATGTTCATCTCTACTTGCCCTTGTAACGAATAAAGCTTCTTATTAAACTAAACTCCTCATTTGTCTAGATGTGTGCTTCTGGTGTGTTAGTATGCATGACAATGGGCAAGACAGCAATGAAAGAACTCATTTTACTGATAAATCTTTAACTTGATAGTCTCCATACCAGACGTTTGCATATTTGTCAATCCCTTTGGTTAACACACATACTGAGCAAGATGGGTAAAAAGAAATCCACTTCTAACGATCAAAATGATTGCGATACCATCTGGAAGAAAACTAACTTGAGGCTCGCATCTGACACTTTGCTCAAGTGACACACCGCCACTTCTACCTCCCGTTCATCAATATTACGGCGACTTCTTAGCATACAGGGGAACCTCGCTATAATGAGGATCAAAAACTTTCAAAAATCTTGTTATATCAGGTTTCTTACTATATCAGGGTACAGAAAACAAGAAATATAAAGAGTTGGGGCCTGCAAAGTCATCTCGTAATAATATGGTTTTGTTATATCTGACCTCTATTATAACGAGGTTCCACTGTAGCACAGGACAATATCATGAGAAACGTCCACTGAAAATCATCTCAACTATCAGCCTGTCACTTGTACAGATAGCAAACATTCAAAATCCTTTCATTCTGACGAAAACATTGAGCGATACCATCTCCTTTCTCTGCAGTTTTGCATCAAGACCTATTTGACCACACTTCAGACACACTCCATTATTTTTTCTTTGCTTTACATGATTCATATGAAGGCAGTTACAGCTGGTTCATGGCTAAGCATTTGAGATTACAAATGCTATGCTAAACAGATTTCAACCAGAAAAAGAAAAATCCGGAAGTCTATACTTTGTCATTGCAAATATATGATTTTTTTTCCCATAAACTTTATCTCTATTAACTGTATATTCTGAACTCTACATAATACATATATAAATATTGAAAATCTGATAGATAAGCTCTGAAAGTTTGCACATGCATATTACATTGCACTGACAAGTATACAGTCACATGCATTCAGCTCGGCAGATCTTGGAATACAACTGACGCGACCTACTCACAAACACACACAAACGTACACACACACACACATAGACAGTATCACACACGCACTCAAACATAACCTTTTTTTATACTCTACCATACGAAATTATGATGAACAATACTCAAATTTCCATATGAAGCATATATGCAAATGAT
Source organism: Diadema setosum (assembly GCA_033980235.1). Lineage (NCBI taxonomy): Eukaryota > Metazoa > Echinodermata > Echinoidea > Diadematoida > Diadematidae > Diadema > Diadema setosum. Next base: position 34,985,397 of record CM067060.1, read on the forward strand.
ACAAGTCAGATATGTAGCAGCACACACCACAACCAAAGCAGCACGTAGCAGTGAATACAATTGTGCACTTTAGAGGACAGTACAATAACTTGAAATACCACTGCCAATAATTCTTTTTTTTTCTTCCTAAGCTACTCAACATATAAAAATACAAGAAAATGAAAATTCCCTTTACAAGAAACTCGTCCATCATTTCAGAGTTGACTTTGAATAATTGCATACTTGTAACTGTACTCTCACTCTCAAGCTAGATGCAGCTTATCAGTGAATTCCATGTTATTCTCTTTTTTTTTTCTTCTCCATAAGGCTGATCAAACCAAATGGATTTTCACCACTACCACAATTTCATACTTGCAGTTTTCTTCTGAATTACAAACCCTGAGCAATCGCTTCCCCTTAAATCCTGGTACAACTGGCCTCTCCATTCAACAGCCTTCTAATAAAAAATAATAAAATAAGTAAGCGTGGTATGTACTCAGGAGAACAAAATTATTTGTGACCAAAAAGTCTTCAACATTTATCTTCTTTGACTCGGGTTTTAAAAGTAAGTAGTTGTGCCAAATCAGGTGCTGTACAATGTGTGCCATGTTGCGAAGGCCATGCTTTGAAAACAAAGGGTTTGCTGTTTTGGAAATGTTATTCTTAATCAAGACAGATGTGAAAGGATGCCCATGTTTATGCATCCTACATTTCACCTCAATCTTGTCAAATCTGTCAATTCTTCAAACTTCCTATACATATTAATGATCATGATTTTTTTAAAGTTATAAAAAGCTAAGTATCTTATTGTAATATGCATAAGTGATGAGAAAAACTCTTCCCAGTGCAGGGAGAGATCACTAAAATATTACAACAATTACGGTAACAGTGCCTCAACACAGCCAACACGGAATACGCTGAGCAGTAATATCTGATGATTACACTATTCATTAAGAATCTTACAATGAAATGTCACCTGTGGAATAAGCCTTAAAAAAAAAGCTATATGGAATGCAACTGCAAAATGGGATTGGATTGATTCAGCCTCAATATGAGTACATCACCGCTACTATGGTTATACCATACCAAGACGCAGTAAAACAATACAATTTACACACACTGGTACAGAGCTAACACTGCAGAGAGAGGCTATGAACCAGAAGCTTATAATTCATTAAGCACCATCCATATTCCATAATGGCATACATTTCAAAACAAGATTCTAACGGGGACGAGGATACCTTTTATGAAGAGTTTAGATATAAAAACCTATCTATGTTAATCTTCATCAACTTGAATGGTTTTTGACATTGAAACTGCTGAAAAAACGAAGAAAATAATTGATACCCATGTGATAATTCTAATAATATCAAAAAATCTTTCTTGTACTGTTACAAGTGCAGTATCACTGAAAGATTTATATTTTTTCTATTTTATGATGACCTTACTTAAAAAAGAATTGAAAGTGGCATTTATTGGTTTTTGCATTGACACTCTTCATATTATTGACAGATTACTCTTTTTCCAATAGGTTCCCATCACTTTTGCCACACTACTCTCTTGTTTTAAGCTTTATTTGTGATGGACAACAGAATTCTATTGCAACTGATTGACAGATTGCCCTACATTGACATAAATAGCACTGATTATTCAGTGTTTTAGTAGTAGTCATTATATAGAATTGTGGACATGGCTACTACTAAAACAGTGCTTATTTACGTCGATGAAGGACGATTTGTCAATCAATAGCAATATGAACAACTCGACGCAAGAATCAATTAATTAGAATACCATTCTAGTGGTTGAAAAATACGGGGAAAACATCTCAAAAAAAAAAAAAAAAAAAATCAGTGCAAATTCATTATACACATTTGTTGACAGCTTCCCAAGGTACCAAAATCACATTCTCACATTGTAACACATATTGCTGATGAATTAGAGTTTGTAAACTGAACTACACTGAATAATGAGAGTGGATGTCATTATGAACTTTCACCACATGGCTTGATGCACCACTTAAGACTTTACATTGCCAAGCTGTATTCATTTGATAGGACATGACAGATATGCACATGGTAATACAAAAAGAAAGGAAAAAAATTCATTGCATTATCCTACACATTGAAATCCCTGTATTTTTGGGGTGCCTACAACTTCATGCAACTTTCTGCTCTTATTCATTGCTAGAAGTGCTGGATCGCTTCTCATACCTGGTCAAAGATATAGTAGTAAAAAAAAGATAGGTAACCCATCCGACATATTCGCCAAGTGTATCATTGAAGAAACAAACACCGAAAGAAATTCTACGGTTATCAGCTAATGCAGCATAATATCTTTAACTGCGGCCTTATCAAAACTTGAGTTGAAAATACTGCAATAACCAGACAGTTCAGAGATGTGTTATTTTCTATAATTCATAAAGGATATTTAATGCAAACGGCAGGCCATAGAAGGGACTGCTATCTCACGGCGAACACATAGCATATAAGTGATGTCTCTCGTACTCTGACATCATAGAACACAGATTGACACATGACGACAAATCTAGCGCCACTCCACTCCAGCCAAAATGATAGAATGACAGGCTGTCGGAAGCTTGCACAGTTTGCTCTAGCCTACACAAATTTTGTAATACATCATTCAAGTTCATTCTACAAAAAAAAAAAAGAAGAATACAACAAAGATATTAAAGCGATATTTACAGTAGCATGGAATGTAGAAAGAGGGGAAAAGTAGACCGATTGTGACAACTAAATGCTCTGTGATCCAATTCATCCTTGGACAACAACAACTACCCAACAGACCCCCGGCTACTACAGCGACTCCACAAAAGCTGATCACATCTACACACTGGTTTGAAAGCACGCCCAAGGATCTTCAAAGGAATGTCTACCAACTTTTGGAACTATCATTCACAATTTTGGTTTTGAGGGGAATAAACCTGGTTTCCTATCCTCCTCTAGCAAAAACGTCACTTGCCCCTTTGTACTACATCCCTGCATTTCAGTGAAGAAGAATTTTCTTCTTTTTTTTTTTTGGATAGCAAGCTGCTCTCTTTGGTATCCCAACATTTGCAGGGAGATGAGTCGAGATCATATACACTGTATTCACAAGTCCACAAATTATATTCATCTACAATATGCAGTGAACACATTTGGGATCGATACCTACTATCCCTGTGACACATATTCAATTTTAGGAATCATCGTCATACCTAGCTAGCTAGCGTCATCAAATTAGAGTCTTAGATTTATAGATACCACCCGCAGTCGTCACTCACGCCCCCGCATGTGTCCTCGTGTCCTCTCCGTGTGTCTGTGAACGTCAGGTCGATGTCTGTATGGGGCGGGGTGGGTGGAGGGGGCGGGGCAGGTGGAGGGGGCGGGGCAATGGAGTGAAGTACTTGTATATAATAAGCAGTCGCCATGGAGACCCCCCTCCTCCCTGGATCGCCTCTTGTTTAGTTGTCATCGTCGTCCTCCTCCTCCTGGCTCATGGAGCCATTGTGGATCACCAGCTGGTTGTTGACCGATGCGGTGGTCTCCTCCACCTGCAGCCGGTGCTTGACGTTCTCATAGGTCTTGCTGTTCAGGGTCCGGTGGGACACTCCGTGCAGCTCAAAGTCCTTGTACATTTTCTGAGGAACCAAACAAAAAGGAGGCAAGAAAAACACATTAATCTATGAAAATGAAAAATGACAATAGCTATTGTAATTATTTTGAATGCACATTTTCATATGCTGGATTTGTCGTCTGGAATACTTTACCAAGACAACTCCGCCTATGTGTTTCAGAAGAAATGTTCAGAAGGAATTTTAAGACTGAACCATTTGAATAATAATAATAATAATAACAATGATGATGATGATGATGATGATGATGATGATGATGATGACGATGATAATAATAATAATAATAATAATAATAATGATAATAATAAAAGGAATACTAATCATAATGATAAATAAATTCATGTAAAAAGTGAAAATGATAATGATTAAAGAGGAGTTAGCAAATAGAACTACTAGCTCTAAATAACAATTTGTACTCATGGAGGGTTAAACGTCACAATGCAAGACCTCATGATTTCTTATTGATCGCCCCCCCCCCCAACTTTTTTTTTTTTTTCCACAATACATAGGAATACTTAGGGTGTAACCTCTTTGGGCCACCCCATTTTTTTTACCCTGGAAGTGACACCCTTTCTTTGATGAAACCTTGAAAAGGCCTTTATTTTTTTTCTTTGCTTGTCAGCTCAAGAAACCCAAAAGTGGAATCAGAAAGTTGCGCTGAAGGCCTTTTTTTTTTTTTGCTAGTTAGCTGATGAAATACGGAAGTGGCAGTAGAAGTTGCGTTAAAGGCCTTTTTATTTATTTATTTTTTGCTCGTTAGCTGATGAAACCCGGTAGTGGCACCAGAAATGTAAACTGGGCCATCCCATCCACCCCCCCCCCCCCCAACTTTTGAAAACATGGTGCCGGCCATCCATCATACAGCAATTACATTTACCCTTGAGGTACACAGAACACAGCTATCCGTAGACATTCCTGATGTTTTGCAACAGTAACCTTTCATTTTCAATGCCAATTACCAGTAAATATGACAGAGTCAGATCCACACAAGCTTCAAAAAGGCCACCATAAATTATAACACAGCCTCCTCAAAACCTATTCACTTTTTAAATTCAATTGGTAATTCAAATTGAAGAGGTAGCACATTCATGTGATACAAAAATTGACCATTGTGGAAGAGAGAACTCAAGGAAGATGTTTCCACCAACTCTACTTTGCATATCATCAAACAGTCTCACCTTCTTGAAGCCACACATTACACCCAATACACACAAAATTGCAGGGAACACTGAACTGAATACCGCAAGGCTGTACTTATCTTTTATTTCAATATGAAAATGGAAGCAGAAAAACATGCCACTCAAGGTTCAAATTCAAGTGGATTAGAGCAACTACATACAAAAAAATAATAAAAATACTGTGCTTCGTATGCAAAAAGCAGTTCTGTATGCATAAAGCACAAATTTAGCAAAGATCACAGAAAGAACACGAAAGAAAACAATCAAGGAATCAATAACAGCTATTGCTGGTCTGCAGAAAATGAACATGTAACAACAAGATGACCCTGAAAGTCTAGATCCCCATAGGCACTGGAGATGACTTGTACAAGACCAAGCCATTTCCAGTCCCTCCCATCACTGCGCCATGCTGATGCAGTCTGTTGCCACCGCAACTTACGCCTGTGATTCTGAGCAGCGTGTTGAGCTGGTAGATGTGAAGTTGGAGCTCCATCCGGTCTGAGAGCCAGTCACACAGTAGGTTCATGTTGCTGGTGTACCACTCCTGCAGAGGGAAAATCGGAGTGAAGAAAAATAAAAAACAGAGATTACACCCAAGGTGTAGTCCCCGCATACCAGTATGTGCATTCTACTTTTATGCTACAAGTGCATTCCCGGGGCCCATTTCATAAAACTTGTCATCAGTGACAACTGCCACATTTCTATGACAAATTTGCTCTCAGCCAATCAGATGCAAGGATTTCAGTAGCTTGTCACATCTATGACAACTTGTCACTGATGACAAGTTTTATGAAACGGGCCCCTGATGTACAATATGAACAGTTAAGAACTGCATGTGCAGCATGAGCTGCATATCAGGTCCTGGGGACTTTTGCTAGAGAAATTATCTTCTTGTCCTCAAATTTGCACCTCTGAATGCTCCTCTCCCTTGACTGAGCATAACTTGCCTGTTTCCAGTTTACTCAGGGCGCTTTCAGACACACCGAGTCATCGTATATTCATACAATGTATGGATATACGACATTTCAATATTAGAGCGTTCAGACACAGTACCCTGTAGATATACGATGATCGTATCAGAGCATTCAGACCTATCGCACAAGCCAGTAGACGTGATTCTCTTCCATGCGCAGTACGTAATTTACGCAGGCTTTGCGCATAGTGTTTATACTCTGTCTTGGATTCATCTGGTAGTTCGCTAGTTCGCGCAATCAATCTGTCATAAGTCTGCACCGCGGATACGTGAGTTCAGCGCGCGCTGCGAATAAGCACTGCCTACTCATACGACGTTTCGATATGAGAGCGTCGAGACACAAATATAAGTCGTATGGATATAGGATAATGATTTGAAACGACGCTCAAAACATCGGTTTCGATATACAACGCATATTGATACGACGTTTCAATATTAGAGCATTCAGACACATAAAAACGTGTTATATCCATACGTTGTTAATCCATACATCGTATATCCATACAAAAATTCTGTAGTTTGAACGGGAGGGGGGGGGGTCATATGATTCACTAAAGAAATTGCAGGGGAGCACTGAAGTTATGCTCAGTCTAGGGGAAGTAGCATTCAATATATTGCTCATTATTAAAGAGAAATTAAATAGATAGGGCCTATAGCTATGTATAAAACAGATATAGAGTGTATGCACATACAGCAGTTGCCCCATAGATGATGACTGTGATGATGGAAAGAGCAGTGAAACCACTAAATAGTTCCTATCAAAGTGGGCTATACAAATTTAATTATTGTTGTTTAGTCTGAAGTTGTCAGGGTAGTCTGAAGAAAAATAGTAGAAATATTATTTTAAAAAGAAATATGGCATATACTCAGATACTATTTTGGCCATATAAGAGATGACTGGGTCAACATGCATTTGCATTGCTTATTCCTTTTAAATTCTATGTCTATGATTCATATTTGAATAATCTAGCTGTTCAAACTGGAGCTCCTACAATATAGCACAAGAACATGAAGGAGCAGGCTAGAAATGTGCATCAATAGAATACAGGAGGGCTGCAGAATTTCATGCCAGTATATGCAGCAGCAAATTTCACTAGCATGTGAAGTAGTGAAATGTGGTGAATGTCTCCCTCTTGTGACAGACTACACCTTCACTTGGTGGGCCATGGCAGGGGCGGATCCAGGGAGGACCGCAACCGGCGCACGCCTCCCCTTTATTATTTGTTGAAACAAAAGAAATAAAAAGAAAAAAATGGGGGAGGGGTGCGTGCGCCCCCCCCCCCTTTAATTTTGTAAACACGCCCCCTCTTTACGGAATTCCTGGATCCGCCCCTGCATGGTCACAGCTGGTCCCTGATTGATCTCGAACCACCCAAGTTCATTCATTAGCTACTGCACAGCAATCATATTGCTTCTAATGGAAGCGTCAGGAGGAAAAAATGACAAAAGCTCATAATTGCACACTACAAGTGATCAATAACTGGCTGTGTGGTGCTTTTAAAGCAAAAAAAAAATAAATAAATAAATAAATAAAAAACAAGGACTTCACTGAATCTCAAGCAAATTAGCCTTGTCAATGATCACTAAACAAATCTACCAATCAGTGCAGTGCTACGAGTGAATCTCGAGTTTGATGGGGACAGCTCAGACAAGATACCTTCACAAGACACCTTCACATTATGCAAACCAACAAGGAAAAGTAGAAATTACGCGGTGCGTAATATATGTCCCCGCCGGAAGTAGCATTTAGTAGCAAAATGTACAATATAGGTAAAAAGATGAAGGTCAAAGGTCAAAGAAGTCAAAGGTCAAAATTCTATGTAGAAGTTTTGAAGCCCTCACCTAGTGCCATCACATAAAGCAAACGGAATCGAAATCGGGTTAGAAATGGCGACGGAGTAGCATTTTGTAGCCAATGTACAATATAGGTAAAAAAATCAAGGTCAAAGGTCAAAGAAGTCAAAGGTCAAAATTCTGTGTAGAAGTTTTGAAGCCCTCACCTAGTGCCATCACATAAAGCAAACGGAATCGAAATCGGGTTAGAAATGGCGAAGGAGTAGCATTTGGTAGCAAAATGTACAATACAGGTCAAAAATCAAGGTCAAAGGTCAAAGAAGTCAAAGGTCAAAATTCTGTGTAGAAGTTTTGAAGCCCTCACCTAGTGCCATCACTTAAAGCAAACGGAATTGAAATCGGGTTACAAATGGCGAAGGAGTAGCATTTTGTAGCAAAATGTACAATAAAGGTCAAAAATCAAGGTCAAAGGTCAAAGAAGTCAAAGGTCAAAATTCTGTGTAGAAGTTTTGAAGCCCTCACCTAGTGCCATCACATTAAGCAAACGGAATCAAAATCGGGCTAGAAATGGCGAAGGAGTAGCATTTTGTAGGCAATGTACAATATTGGTCAAAAATCAAGGTCAAAGGTCAAAGAAGTCAAAGGTCAAAATTCTGTGTAGAAGTTTTGAAGCCCTCACCTAGTGCCATCATATAAAGCAAACGGAATCAAAATCGGGTTAGAAATGGCGAAGGAGTAGCATTTTGAAGCAAAATGTACAATATAGGTCAAAGGTCAAGGTCAAAGGTCACAACTGAAATTCTGCATAGAAGTTTCAAAGCTCCCATGTAGTGCTATCATATAAAGCAAACAGAATCAACATCGGGTTAGAAATGGCGAAGGAGTAGCATTTTGAACATTTTGATCACACACGGACGCACACACGGACGGACGCACGGACGGACGCACGGACAGACACACACACGTACGGAGCCCGTTTCATAGTCCCCTGCTCGAACTCGTTCGGCGGGGACAAAAACTGAATAAATGTTTCTCCATGCCTTGTAAAGAGAAAGAATGGAGTTTGATGATAAGAGGGTATTCTACCAGCAATGGTTATGAGATAAGGATTTCAACATTTGATTGCCATATTACACAATCTGGTTGGTCTGTCTAATATACCACCATTACACCATCTGATTGGTCTGTTTAGTATACTGCCATTAAACCCCCTGATTGGTCAGTCTGGTATACCACCATTACACCATCTGATCGGTCAGTCTGATACACTATCACATCACCAACTGACAGGTCAGTCTGGTTTACTACCATTTCACCCTCTGATTGGTCAGTCTGGTATGCAACCATTACACCATCTGATTGGTCCATCTGGTATATTATCATTGCACCATCTGACTGGTCAGTCTGGTATATCATCATTAAACTATCTTAATGATTAGTCTGGTGTGCTACCATCAAATCGTAAGTAATCAATCTGGTATAATACCATTAAACAAGCCAATCGGTCGTGTGATATACTATCATTAACCTAGCCGATCAGTCTGTCTGGTGAAAAGTCAGTGAAAAGGGAGCATCTTCCAATCCAGCATAATTTACTGCCATCACATGTTTGTAAACAGGCAATGGCAAATAAAAGTCCAGTAAAATGCAAAGAAATCTTTCCAACTCACCTCAAACAGATTGGCCAGGAACTCGTCGTCATGGACACGCTCCCTGATTTCATCCAGGTTATCTCGGATGAATTCCACGTAGTCGTCGGCCAACTCCATCCCTGGATTCTGGGGGGGGGGGGGTTAATCAGCAGTAGTGGCTTCATGAACAACTAATCAGCAATGACAAACTGCACTAATCGCTATCTTGGGCACCATGCCAGTCCTTGGAAATACAAGGTAATATAGCATGCTAAAATGCGACTGATTCTTTACCACTGGGTGATACACATTTGTGGCCAAAACAGTATCAACTGCTTAATAAAATTTTTATAAAATATATATCATATTCATCTTCGAGACACATTTGTTGTACTTGACTAGATATTCAAAGCTGGCTTTGCAAATTAATTTGTAGCTGTAGATTTATAAACATTTCTGAATTTTGCAAGATGGCAGTGACACATTTGAGATAAAACACATAGTATTCATTCCATATTTATCTATTTAGATTACTTAGGACAGTACAGCAAAATAGCATTAAGGAGCTCTTGCTACGTAGTACAATATGTAGAAATAGATTCTGCACTCAACAAATGATTTTTTACTACCAGTAGTAGTCGGCGCAAATAGGTCGGTATATAAATTACATGTGAGAATGAATGTATGAGTTTGTGGGTATAGAAAATACATTTCCATCCTATTCCAAAGTTATAGAATTCTACCACACAGGATTCCTGTATAAATTTTTAAGGAGATGCTCCCTTTTTGAAGTGAGTTGCACGGCTGCTATCAGAAACAAATGGTCTCCCCCGATGCAAGATGACTTCCTTTTGACAGTGTCAACTAGATATGCTTTTGATCAAAAATCTAAAAGCTGTACAAAGAGAATGTCTTCAGAAAAGACCATTCCAGTATATCGGTAAAATGATGGTCTGCATTAATTCACACACAATGCGAGGTTAGTAGCCTGGATAATGGAAATTGTTAGAACAAGTTTTGATTAAATAGATATTAGATAAGTCTGCAAAGAAAAAACCTTTGCAGTGTTTGAGTATCATAAAGACCGTGAGATTAATTGTCTCTCTGGTGAAAAGTGTTAGAACAGAGTAGAGATCTGCACTGTGCATTCATCTACATGTATGTATGCTACAAAAGTTTCACTTACAGGAAAATACACTGTATCTACCACAGAAGGAAAACTGGGTTAGAAGAGATGCACTATAAAATACAAATGCCACTTATCCGATTATAATTGAGATAGATAATCAACCTTGGCAAGGTTAAGATTGTTAGGGAACGCAGTAAAATGTTGAAAAGAGTCAATTAATTATACAGACAGGAGAAAAAAGTCCAATAACATACATTGTAATGCAAAGTAAATACAAGTGAGAAGACAGCCATCAAGAACAAAAGCAGACAAATTAGAGTGATTTCAATTGACAGAAAGATAGAAGTTTGTACCTAGAGTAGCTCTTATATGAATTACACATTAATAGCAGTATTTTAGCATGTAGATGAGCATCACTCGACGTCCCTCACTTATTGCAACATACCACTGGCAGGTATCTGTTGCATAGGAATATAGTACGTAAATATGTATTGTTAAAAGAGAGTATCAGGTCATATACATATACACATATTACTCTCATGCAGTCCCGGGATAGAGCAAGGATGTCGTGCTTATCCAACCGTATTATGACTTCCAGAAGCTTTGAAACTCGCATCATGGAGCCCCGTTTCGAGAAAGCACTTTACAGCAATCACAGCTTGCAGCAACTGATGGCACCGCCCCAGTAGCACAGTGACAAACCAGTCCTCTCTCAATGTGTATTTTGTTGGTTCAACAAAGTTGCAACAACAGGGTCATTTGACTGTAGTTTCTATAGCAATGACTACAATGCTAGCCTCTGATTGGTTGTTGCCTAGCTGCGTAACATCGGGTCAAGAGCAATTACTGCAGGCTGCGACTGGAGTGGGGAAATGTGCTTTCTGAAACGGAGCCCCGAGGAGTTTCACAGACTTACACGTCGCTTGGGTTTGTTGGACTGTTGCCATGAGAACTGTGGGAAAGACTGAATCGTCACACAGACACATGCCAATCATGTAATGTCTCGGGACCGGGCAACGTTTTCATGCCACACCGAACTCTGGACTACAGCTAGTCATGATAGAATCTGTCATGTCTGTAATATCTCTCAGATCATATCATGGTATTCTGTGTTGGTTACTATCACTGTGCTCTAACCAAATGAAACAGCACTTTGAACAGAAATACAACTAGCATCTTTTTCATTCCTTCCCTTTTCATATAAATCTGTATATCCATGATTCATTAAAAATGATACCTTCATTGTTTTTGTTTGTTTGTTTGTTTGTTTTTCACAGGCTCTAGTGCTCATTCCAGTCAGTCACATTAGATTGTCCTGACAAACTGGACATGACAAAATTCTTCCAAATTTATTTATCTCCAAGATGTGAAAGAATGATCAGTTACGTTCATACTGCCCCATGCCCATTATTAAATTCAAATTTCAACATCAGGATAAATGAATCCAGAATGTCAGATATGCTCTTCTAATGATATGTTTCACTTAGCATTTAATCTAACCCCTCTTGTATCACATATGTACAACATACACACACTAAGCCTCATCAGTGCTCATCATCAATATATTAGTTAACACCTTCAGGGCCAGCACTGTTGGTAAGAGAGATGGGGTGGTAGTACTCCTCAAAATCAAATAAACACTAGATTACTACAAAATTACGGTGACAGCATTCCTTACAATAGATATTGGCTGTGTCACAACAGGATAATTGCTACCCTCATGTATACGGTAAAGTTTACTGCTCTTCCGGCCTAGCATTGTAGCCAAAAGTAAAAGAACTGTCACTTCTAGAGTAGCCCAGAAGCATCTATTACCTGAACAGGTTGACAGAAATACTCCAGACATTAGAAGAGGAAAAGTTTTAGGAGGGGAGATAGGGGTGAACAAAACAGGGGCGTAAAGATAGATTTGGTTGTCAGCACCGGGTACTTGTGAAAGGGGTGAACTCTCTTTCTATTACAACATTACAGAAGTTGGAAGGTTTGAAAGCACACATTTCAGGACTGGGGTTGTCATGACATAAAGTCTCCATTAGCTCTACTCTGGAGTGAGTTTGTGGGTGTGGTTCTGGTAGTCAGTGGGTGGCAGCAACAGGGTCTCATTTCAAGAAAGACTGACAAAGGGTTTGACTGCGATAATTGGATACACAATACAGATCCATGGAAACACACTCAGGAAACAAAAAAAAAAATAGTTTACTAAGTCCGTCACAATACAACAAACAGCATTCTTTGCAATCCAGAAAACTGTTAGATCTGAGACGTTGCGTGAACCTTGGTCCTTGATTGATCAGACTGTGGTTTCCACAGCGGAGAGCCTGGCTTCAGTACCAGTGAAGACGTGTTGAGGATCGAGCTCAAGGTATTTAGTAGTGCGAGCTTCATCCGTATTCATCTTCAGCAATATGACAAGCTGATGACATGCATTGTCCTATTGCTTCTAAAATTGCAGCATGACAAAGAAACCTCTGATTCTCTCCTGACGACAGTCATTCATTTCAATTTCAGTCTGTCAAGCGGATGAACTTTGGACTGAGACGCATAACCAAGGAATACACAGTGTTCTGGATTGCAAAGAAACTCTGTTTCATAGCATCTTCAGAGGGAGTAAGTGGGATGAATTTAAATGACCTACCAAGTCTGTGCGAATTTTCTTTCTCTGATAAGCATTAAGAAAAAAAAAATATGATGACAAAGGTCAGAAAAAAAGTAGGAAATAAAGGATACGTACATGTACTGTACATCAAACAGTATATCTATATATGTGACCCTGCACCACAAAACCAACAAAAAGTCACCAGGCAAGGATTTTTAGTAAAGGGCAGATTCTGAAAGAGCAGACTCTAAGCTTTAAAATGATGTATAACTCAATTCAAATGGACTCCCCTAACCTATCTAAATATTGGAAAAAGAGCACACACTCCGGAAAAGTGTGAACAGAGAAAAGAGGCTCTGAAGTACAGGGTCTATTCAAGCATTTAAATCTTTATCATGCCGTGCTAGCTGTGCAATGAAAGGGACAAAACACAGGATGTAAACCACCCGAGCAACAACAATGAAGGGATTATTAGATTAAGCTGAAATTTAGCATGTTTTATTAACACATTCTGTTCATGATTAATGCCAACTTACAAAGCAGTAGCGTTATCCTTTCCAAAGTTATTAGACTTAAAAGTGAGGAGTGTGTAAAGGATTTCAAGGAATGAAAAGGGGACTCGTGAGACTTTATGATACCTGATCATTCTATTCTCCCCCCCCCCAAAAAAAAAAAAAAGCCCTGTAGAAAAACTGCTGAAAATGCACTTTCCCATTCATGTTATGATCCCAAATTAAAGAATAATATAGAAGAATAGCTCTTTCAGAAAATATGGAAAAGTCAAGATTAACTCAGTTGGTCCATTTCTCCTTTTTTTGAGTCCTCACGTAAAATCAAGTGGGGCGACTTTTTGTTCGTTTTGTGATGCACAGTCACATATATATATATATATATATAAATTAAACATGATAGCATACAAAAGTCTCAGGTTACACTTCCCTTGGAAGAATTTATTGATGCACATTTTATTCCAAATTCCTTGACTGGTAAGAGTTTTACCAGTAGGAAATGTTTTCTTTGAGATTTCCTTGGCAAAGTTTATTCTCTGAAAAGACTCTCTCTCAATTGCATAAGATTACACTTACTAAAGTGTACATGAACTCCAGTAATAAAACTTACGATAAAGTATCCATAACAACTACAAAACAATTGCAAACGTACTCATGACTTTACAATAAAATATGAGAAAATGGAAAATTAAAACCACTAAGAGAAGCTTTTGACATGGTTACCGTAAATGACAGGATTGACGCAAAGAAGGTTCCCTCGTCGTAGCGTGCCAGCTTTGACAGCACGTTCTCCAGGACCCCCCGGAGTTTCTGCACGGTCAGCTGAATGACGCTGTAGGAAGTTTTGTTGATCTCTTCGTCTATCCTGGTGTGGTACTGATGCTGCCGAAAGCAAGAGGACAGACGTACAGACACAGACACAAACACACACACACACACACACAGACAAACATGAAGAGAGAGAGAGAGAGAGAGAGAGGTAAGATCGGTCAAGTGCCAAATGAAAAACATCCCTTCAGCAACTTGGCAAGAAAATGATACAGGTGAGTTAATTGAGCAGTTTGCTTCTTAATTGTGTGATGAGAACAAAAATTAATACTTGTTACTTTGGGGGAGTACAGGAACTGGCTGAGCAATGTGTCAATTCCTATCATGAATTAGAATATAGATCCTCAGATCTGTTGACTCCAATATAATTGGGTAGGAGAAGCAATGAATAAGAATACAAGAATTCAACAAGATAACTCAACTTTCCAGATTTGGTGATTATTTCTTATTTTGCTTGTGTTTGCTTTTATTTAGCTCTCTGGTCAAATTTCGCTAAAATAACCCCACTGTCTACAGAGGTATATCATGAATAAATATATTGCTGTAATGACCATCACACTGACTGGTCTTTCCTAGTTTATCACACAAAACCTTATATTGCCATGTACTGTACAAGTAAGTAGACATTGGTCTTAACCCGTGAAGATGAAGTAATTTTGCTAAAACACGCGTTTCCCATACATGTAGATACTGGCCCAAGTGTACTCGGGACTAGACTTAAATGGGTTAAGGGTGATAACATATGAAAATTACTCAATCCTATCATCACATCAATACTACTCATATGCACAAAAGATTACTTATACAGTATGTCCCCCCAAAAAAATTACAATCGGATTTTTGCATAGATAACATCCAATATGATTTATTGTCCAAATGCTACTTCAGGGTCTTAAAATATAACATCTTAGCTCTATTTTGCAGAAAACCCCATTCAATTTAGTTAAGCGGCCACAGAGAAATATGGACTATTGTAAAGCATGTCATAAAGTGATTCTTCCAAGTTTAGCACTTGGATGCTCTTGGAACTGCATATCTATGTTTGAACACAATCGGATTTTTGCATTGATAACATCCAATATGATTTATTGTCCAAATGCTACTTCAGGGTCTTAAAATATAACATTTTAGCTCTATTTTGCAGAAAACCCCATTCGATTTGGTTAAGCGGTCACAGAGTAATGTGGATTGTTGTAAAGCATGTCATGAGTCTGATTCTTCCAAGTTTAGCACTTCAATGATCTTGTGTGTGAAAACAATAGACAGAACTTGGAGGGAAGAAATTCCTGACATGCTCTACAAAATTCCTCATTTCTCTTTGACCACTGAAGCAAATCGAATAGGGTTTTCTGTAAGATGTCGGAGATGAGTTGTAGTTTCATACCCTGGAATTTTATTTGGATCGATTCATTATTTCTTAAGTTATCATTGCGGAGGGTCCTGTTGTAATTTTTTTGGGGGACATAGGGCGATGCAAAGAATATAGCTAAACAGAAGACAGAGTGAGAATGTCAATGGAGTAATAAGTTTTCTTGAATACATATATAACAGAATACTGTTAATCAGGACTTTTTAAGAAAACCTACATATCTCTGTCTTGGTAGGGCAAAGTTTGTGCAGTACTCCTGGCTTCTCTACTTTCTTTTTTGTTTTGTTTTAGCTTCGTGAATTTTGCGAAAATGTTCACGGGTGCAAAAAAATTACAAAACGCGAAAATATTAACAAATATGGAAACAAAAATTTACCCCACATGCACTGTCTCAGGCCAGAACACTAGTGCTGCAATATCAAGTGACTACAAGCAGCCCTAATGCCATTGACATTATGAAAAGTGGTCACTGGCTTGTTTTAAATGCTAGCAGTTCTGGCTACCTCATTTCAAGCAATGTTTTAGCAATGTTGTTTGTTTGAAAAGTTACATTTCCTCCAAAATTTTTGTGTCATATGTTTATTTGCAACTACCATGAAAAGGAGAAGACCAAAAAGTGTGGAAGTAACAATTTATCAAAATTTACAATTTTAATAAATTTTTATTTTTATTAAAATTTACAATTTTGCAAAAATATGTGATCAACTGCCATTCATTGAGTATCTACATGTGCAGACAGTACATTTCTTCTTCTTTTTTTTTTTGCCCGTGTACGTGTAAACAAGAGAGCAAAAGAGCAATCTGTATCGCAATTAAAATCTCTCTTTTCCAGTGCCTGTGAATGTACCTATGAGAAAGATATCCCGAAGTTGATCATCAACATATACAATGTAGGAACAACTGTGTAATCCTCTTGTAGTCCCCACTACATCACAATAGCCTGCAAACATGGTGACAGATGATGTTACACCCAAGTAGATCATCTATTTTACATTATGGCCAGGTTTGCCAGGCATGGAGAGCAAGGAAAAATAACAAACAATCTAAAACAGTCACTGATACACACAGCAGTTTGACAAGTCACAACTAAATGCATTGGCACCCAAAGATTTAATCAGTACTTAGTGTTGCTTCCTAAACTGATATTTTAACTGCACTGACACACGATTCAAGTGCAATGGCCTGACCATAGATGAGAAATACGTGACATACATCAGAGGATTTTATGATTAAGATGTAACCACTCACTGCCTCTGAGTCCTTGGTGGGTGGACACAGCTTCATGGATTTATCCTTGGCATCGGTCAGTACGTTCATCATCACACAAAGCTCCGTGCTCAGTCGGTAGTCACTGTTCTGGCGGCCTTTCTTGATCCAAACCTCAAATGCTTGCATAGTTCTGTCAGAATCATGTGGACATCATTATCAACAGTTAAAAAAAAAAAATCTCTCAACCATGAACCGGTTGCAATCACTATACTAGCAGGTACATGATTTTGTACATAGCTCAAAGCTACTTTCAAAAATCAGAAGCATACACAGATCAATTACTAAACTGGGTTCTGGGTAAAGTGTGTTATTAAGGAGACATTTGAATACTTGGAACAATGATTTTTGGTTTGAGAAACTAATACTAATATATTGTCTCAGATTCAATAGGCACACATTTCATGATAAGCTATCTCAGACCTATGGTACTAACTACAGTATTTAGATTTTAGCTTCCAAAAAACATTTCTTATATTTTTTATTGAAAGAAAGAACAGGAAGAAGGAAGGAACTAAGATCATGACAAAAACAATTAAAAAAGAGGGAGGTCAAAAGAAGGGAGAAGGGAACAAGGGAACAAGGAGGAATAGGATGAAAAGGGATAGTGGTGAAAGAAGAGGACATGCCGTCAATCTCTCGTTTGAGGCGAGACCCCAGCCGAATTTTTCCAAAGTGGGGTGCTTTTATTTGTCGTTTGAGAGTTGGGAGTCGAAGTACTTGTCCATTGCAAATAAACTTTCTGCTCGGCATGACAAACCTGGAGGCCAAGCCAGGGTTTGATGACTCCAGCAGCTGTCGTATTACGTAAGAGCATGATAAGGATATCTGCCTGTGGCAGACCATTCAAAGTGAACTCAATTTTCTCTATCCTTTTTAAAGTTTTCAATTTTATATTCTATTGAGAAATTCTATGGTCATCCATTTTACATTTCGAAAGAAAAAAATTGACCCGTAAATAACGAAAATACAGGAATAAGAAGGAGAGCATTACCAGTTTGCCGGTGCTGACAATGTGCTATTTGGCAGTGAGTTACAAAGGGGAGGTGAGACTACCTCCCTGGTTACAACAGCCTGCTGACTGGATCATTGAGAAAGCAGCTGTCGTATTACGTAAGAGCATGATAAGGATATCTGCCTGTGGCAGACCATTCAAAGTGAACTCAATTTTCTCTATCCTTTCTAAAGTTTTCAATTTTATATTCTATTGAGAAATTCTATGGCCATCCATTTTACATTTCGAACGAAAAAAATTGACCCGTAAATGACGAAAATACATGAATAAGAAGGAGAGCATTGCCAGTTTGCCGGTGCTGACAATGTGCTATTTGGCAGTGAGTTACAACGGGGAGGTGATACTACTACCTCCCTGGTTACAATCAGCCTGCTGAGAAAGAGAGAGAGAGGGAGAGAGAGAGAGAGAGAGAGGGGGGAGAGATGGGGGAGGGAGAAGGGGAGAGACAAAATGGAATGACAATAGTTCCAGTCACTGCAGTACAGGCATGCTCTGTCTGCATACGCTGAATGTCTACACTCACTCACACACACACGTACACACACACACACACGCACCATGGAGCTACATAGCCCATGCCAAAACCAAAACAATCTCCTCCTCTCGCGGTGCCCCCCCCCCCCCCCCCCTCCTGTGGTGCTGTGGCGATGACTGATGCTTAGATTAGGCCAGGGTCAAGAAACAGGTGTTTTATATCTTTGATTTTAAGTCATTGATTGCCAAGATATGCACTGGCATTATTTACTGGGGTGTAGCCTCTTCAAACGAGAGATTTGCGTCATGAGAAGTAGAAGGGGAATGAAGAAGAAAAGGAAGAGGAGAAAAGGAGAAGAAGAGAAGCGAAATGGAAAGAAACAGAGGAGACAGAAGAAAATTGGGAGAAAGAGAGGATGAGGAAGGAGAAGAGGGAAGGAGGAGGAGGAGGAGGAAGAGGCAGAAGGAAAGAGAAAAAAAGAAGAAAGAAAGGAAGAAACAAGGAGGATGAAGGGTGAGGATGAGGGAAGGAGGAGGAGGAGGAGGACAATGAGGAGTGGTCAAGGAGGAAGAAGAAGGAGGAGGAAACAGGCAAAAAGGAAGAAAGAAAGAGCAAGAAACAAGGATGAAGAACAGAAAAGGAGAAGAGAGAAGAGATGGGAAGAACAAGGAAGAAGAGGAAGAATAGGAGATGGAGAGTAAGAAACACAGGAAGAGATGCAAAGAAGAAGGAAAAGGAAAACAGGAAGAGGATGGAAGTAACAGGTGGGAAGGAGAAGGAAGAGGAAGAAATGGAGATGGAGAGAAGGAAAAACAGGAAGAGAAGCAAAGAAGAAGGAAACTAGAAATGTCGCTTTGGCGACTGGTATGCCTCCGCCATAATACATGATTTTCCCAATAGGTCTAGATAGTACATGTGGACAATGTGTGACTACATTTTCACAAAATTGGCAAAATACTGAAATAACAAATTTCTCACAAATGTGTTGAATGTTCACCTTCCTTGACCTAGGTTTAATTGGATGAATAGGAGAGCATGTATCTAGGGATTTAAGGACTTTAACTTGACTTTGACCCATTCATACATTTAGGCATTGAGTAATTTTCAAGGTACAGGTGTGGAGAATTGGTGTGAATTTCTGAATTGAATAGTAAATTGTTACCATTTTCATCTGGCCCTTGACCCTAAAATTCATAAGATAATCACTTTCAGGTAGAACATGCATAATATGTACTAAGTTTCAAGATAACTTGAGCCACTTCCGAGATATGGAGGAAAAAGTTAGTTCAGCACTTTCACTTGATCTTTGACCTTTTGACCTTTGAGGCAAAAAAAAGAAGAAAAAAAAAACTTTCCAGAGAATTTCTATTAGGTTACACATGCATACACCAAGTGCAAAAAAAAAAATATAACCCTGCTGGCATTGCATAAATATGAGGGAAATAGTAAAATTTTGAAGTGTTGCACTTGATCTTTGACCCCTGACCTTTGACCCCATGAACCCTACATTCTCTAGATACAATCAATTCCAGTCAGTACATGTATATACTATGTTCCATGAAGATACCTTGAACAATTTTCCAAGGAACGGAGAAAAAAAAAGAAGTTTTAATATTTTTACTTGACCTTTTGACCTTTGACCTCATGACCTAAACTTTCACCAGAGAATCTTCATTGGGTAATACATGTATACACTAAGTTTCAAGAAAATATCTTCAGGCATTCAATAGATATGGTGGAAATAGTGATATTTTATGTATTTGACCCTGACCTTTTGACCTTTGACCTTTGACCTCATGACCCAAACCTTCACCAGAGAATCTTAATTGGGTAATACATGTATACACTAAGTTTCAAGAAAATATCTTCAGGCATTCAATAGATATGGTGGAAATAGTGAAATTTTATGTATTTGACCCTGACCTTTTGACCTTTGACCTCATGACCCAAACGTTCACCAGAGAAACTTAACTGGGTAATACATGTATACACTAGGTTTCAAGAAAATATCTTCAGGCATTCAATAGATATGGTGGAAATAGTGAAATTTTTTTGTATTTGACCTTGACCTTTTGACCTTTGACCTTGAGCATGTGCACCCAAAAGTTGATAGGCACAACTTCACCCCCTAATACACATACATGCCAAGTTTCATTAGGATACCTCAACAGGTTTTGATAGTTACCTTGTCCACAAAATTCATTACGGACGGACGGAAGGACGGACGGACGGACGGACAACCCGAAAACATAATGCCTCCGGCACCACTTCGTGGCGGAGGCATAAAGAAAAACAGGAAGAGGATGGAAGTAACAGGTGGGAAGGAGAAGGAAGAGGAAGAAATGGAGATGGAGAGAAGGAAAAACAGGAAGAGAAGCAAAGAAGAAGGGAAAGAAAAACAGGAAGAGGATGGAAGTAACAGGTGGGAAGGAGAAGGAAGAGGAAGAGAGGAGATGGAGTGAAGGAAAAACAGGAAGAGAAGCAAAGAAGAAGGAAAAGAAAAACAGGAAGAGGATGGAAGTAACAGGTGGGAAGGAGAAGGAAGAGGAAGAGAGGAGATGGAGAGAAGGAAACACAGGAAGAGAAGCAAAGAAGAAGGAAAAGAAAAACAGGAAGAGGATGGAAGTAACAGGTGGGAAGGAGAAGGAAGAGGAAGAAATGGAGATGGAGAGAAGGAAAAACAGGAAGAAGAGAGAAAGAGAGGAAGGAAGGGGTGGGAAGGAGGAGCAAGATGAGGAAGAATATGAGAGACGGAAGAGGTGGGAAGGAAGAGGGAAAAGAGGAATAATAGGAGATGGAGAGAAAGGGAAAAAGGAAGAGTAGAAGAAAGAGGAGAAGGAAGCGGAGGAGGGAGACAAAGAGGATGGATGAAAAAAACGACAATAAAAAAAGAATCATCTACCTGACAACACAGGACTCAATCATATCGGCTGCCATCAGTTTGAGTCTGTGGTCGAGGTGGAGAGCAAACTCCTGCTGAGGCCAGTGCAGGTCTCTCACAAACGTCTGGAGTGCGTCCAGCTTCCAGAACAGATCTTCCGATGTCTCAGTGCCGTTTCTACATCCGAGGAAGGATTGCAATGCTCAGCTTGCTTGGGATAAAGCTATGTATCTCATTGAGTGAGCATCAATTTGCACACAGAATAACCTCAATATCAACACCAGTTGTCTTTAATCACTCAATTTGTTTATATGTTTGTGTTCACTAGACATCCCAAATTGTTGAAAGACTATATGACTCATTGATATGTGTATGTGGGTGTGTGTTTGGTTTGGCATAGCTACAATTGTATGGGTCTTACAAAGCTGAATAGCCATGATGATGGGGGAGGGGTTTGTTCCTTTTCAGTCTGCCTGTACTGTACAAGACTCATCAACTCTGCCCAATATCAACTTCACATATGGCATGCATGTTGGCACCACACAGGAGAAAATAATTATTTGGTCAAGTTTTCTCACAGAGGCCACCTCTACTCACCCCTTTGGCTCCCACTTTTCCTTTTCGAATCCCCGATGAATGGACTGAGCGATGGATGATTCCATCAAGTCCACGTAGCGGATGACTTGAGGAGCAAAAGTGTCTTGGAGCTTGACGTGGAATCGTCCACCCTTGAGTGTCGCTACATCATCCCAAGAGGATGAGGGGACGGGAGGATGAGGATGAGAAAAAGAAAGAGGATGAATTAGACTGTGATGAGGGGAAAGGACTCTCTCTCAAAAGAAAAAGCAGGTCAAGGTGTGAAAAAGTGGGTGAAAAAGAACATCAGTGAGAACAAGACAAAGAGGTGAAGAATGAATGAGTGACTCAATGTTACAAAATATTATTCAGATTGAGTGTAGTGAGTTATGGGTTATATTAATGCATTTTCTAAATCCAGGCTAATGACAGCATTCAAAGTATGGGCGTGCCTTCTGTAATCCTGAAAATTTGATTCTTTTCATGAGCTGGTATATTGCAGAGGTAGGTGATTCATACTTTTCCTTGGAATAATAAAACTGGAAACTTCTTTATGATACAGAGGGATACAAAACTATAGAATACTAGTGAATTTATTTGGATCACAAAACATTCTAACCATTACTGTAAAGGAAGCTATTTTCACAGGCATGAAATTTTCGCGAGTTGTAGCCGACGGCATGAAATTTTTGTGACTTGCCACTGGTATTCAATGCATAAAGTGCAGACAAGAACTTTTTTGTGCACTTTAATTTTTGGAATCTTGGTTCTCGCTATATTTGCAAAATAAAAATGCATGTGAACATCTGTGGTTTTACTAAAATATTCTCTTTGCCCAAGGGAAGCATATTCATATCTCGTAAAAAAGTTCTGAGGTGAATACTGGAAGTTGTCACACAAGACTTTGGGAGACTTAATTCTTCAACCATACACAAGTTTGTGATATTGGCAAAAGGGATATACATTACTCCTAATCTTCATGTGGCTGCCCTGTATAAATGCACTTCTGTGATCACTCAAAAAAAAAAAAAAAAAATATTCTAAGAATTCAAGTCATTTAAAAAATGGCAATGTTTTTGAGATTTATTTGCCAGTTTGGCTCTTTCAGTGCATGTTATTCCCACATTTTCTTGAATATGACGAAAGTAAAAATGGTACAGGTAAATTTCAGCACATCTGAGCTGTAACAAAGTACAATTGTGTAATTGAATTGGGATTTAAAGGTAGGGGATACCTTTTACAGAACTCCCAAAATGCAGCAAAACATTAAATATGAACCTCAGGGGACTTGTTTAGGCCACTGCTTAGAAATTTGGAAGTCAACAGTTATCTACAATTTGAATAATGCACAAAACTCAACTACTCAGTAGTTCTGCGTGTCAGCCACACTTAAGCCTTTTTGTTGCAGTCTTCTATATCTTTTATCTATAAACACAAATCTAAAAGTATAAGAGCTGATGTAATAACATATATAGAGTGTATGGCAAGAATGTATATAGAAATGTTTGTAAGTTTTGATAAACTTTATTCACAAAATATACATGATGGACACACATGCAGTGCATGGGTCTGCAAAGGTAGCCTAGTAATGTACTGGAATTTATGGTGAGCCCCGAAAAGAATTCAATTCAAAATGTAACGGTCAATAAAAATGCACTAAATGTTACCTTCCACTTTCAATACTTTATGGGAGTTTCTAAAACGATACTCTCTTCAACATACCACTGTGTTTATACAACTCTTCATTTAAGGCATGCAAATGGGATTCCCTACCTTTAAATCACTACATTATATCAACGCATAAGGATAAAATATTTGATATTAATTGCCAAAATTACTGTGATTAGCGTTTTGATAAAATCTGCTACATTGATCTATTGGCCCACAATGACTTCAGACGAGCCTTAAGGACACAAAATTTCTCAAACAGGAAGGGAATTTTTCCCTGCCTTTCACAAAGCAACCAAATAAAACAGACTTTGTATGGAAGTCTGCTGTTTGTTCTTACTTTCTTTTCTTCCTTTCCCATTTTGGGGCCATCTTTGTCTTTGTCTTTTTTTTTTTAACTCACGCTCTGATCGGAGGAAGTCATTGAGCAGCTGGAAGAGCGGGAAGCTGTCCCAAGTGTCCGGTGGCTGGACATCCAGGGAGGCATCCATGTCAACGCCAAACAAGGACCAGAAGATCTCTGCGTGCTCTATGAGCAGGTCACTGAACCATGCAAATGCCTGCACAGAGAAGGGGACAAGCTGGTTATAATCTTTGGCTTTTGTTCTTGTTTTTGAAAGTCTTTTCTCTCTATGATATGATTATCTGGACATACTATGAAGAGGAGTTGAGGAAAAGAGTGCACTGGTTATGTAATGATCCCTGAATATCTGTACCATGTACGCCATATGTGCAAAAAGCAAACAAACAAACCAACGCTTTGCTTCATATTGTCTACAACACGGTATACTTGCAATGTAGATTATGCTTAGATGGATTCTTCATCAGCATCATTGCTTTGCTGTCTGCACTACAGGGACTCTTTCCACTCGTTTCATAGAAGTATTATGTCTCAAAATGAAATTTTACCATGGCACATGGAAAAATGCAAAGAACTGAGAGCTAGTATTGAAATCAAATTCTGTTTTTCTTTCTTTCGGTACACTCATCAAAAATAAACTTTATCAGTCTTACAATTCTACAGCAGCAAACACAACCCCATAGAATATGAAACTTACATAAATTATGACTACATGCTTGGCAACTGCAGTCATCGTATGATAATACTTTTCATGTATAATAGTGCATTGGTTAGATTATTTAACAAATTGCATATTATAATGAAAGTGTGTAAACCCAGCGACATTGAAATAATGGAGTAATAACCTTAACTTCTTGTATTATATGTCCCTGGCTAAATTTGCATATCATTCATTTAGAAAAAAAAAAGAAGGAAGTTAACATAGCTGTATTAGTCCCAATATATCACAGACAGGGTAATACATTACAAACTTGAATGAGACAAAAACAATTTTATCCAATATAAATACAAGCTTAGTGCAGAGTATATTGCAGAGCATACGACATCAACTCAAAGTTATTGTCAAACAAATAGGATTAAGTTACACAGAGTCTAGGAGGGTGCAAAGAATGTCTCTCAAAAGAATTGCAACCAACTCAAAATACAGATTTCAAGTCAGAAATGTAGATTTCAGAAAAGCCACGACATCAAGATTCAAACATTAACCATACTTTTTTTTTTCCAGGGGTAAATTAATGCATTATGCTATAATTGCCTAGAATATCAAAACATGTTTTATCGCCGCATGAATTATTTGGAGCAATGCACTGGATATGAATGAGTCTATTTTGTCACAAAAATGTCTGTGTAGTGATGACAATTTATCATATGAATTGGATGTAAATATTGTTTGGCCATTTCATATGGAAGGAATGAAGTTGCCTGTTAAATCTTTGTTGGTTTTGCTGGTTACAATGATGAGACGACAAAAAAAAAAAAAAAAAATGAATGCTGAGATAATTCGTAATGTATGTTCTTCAATGAGCTGATAAGATAAGACTGATATAATTATAAAGATAAATACTGATAACAGCAAAAGCAAAAAAGGATGTACTTAATGGAGATACTGTTGAGAATGACAAGATTCCTGTGAAAGCCTGATGGAATACAAAGAGAGAGGCGGATCCAAAGAATTTGCAGAACAGTTGCCCATGACACAAGCAATTCATTGGTGTGCTAGTGTAGTGCGCTTTTGACAACATGCTCGTAAGATGAAAAGGAATATTTTTAATCATTCAATGTCGACATTCAGTGCGGCATTGTAGAAAGGGAGTCGAAGAACTTGCTGTGCAAGGGAGTTATGAAATGGCACTTATTACCGCAAGCAAGAGAATTAGTAATAGAGGTACATGAACTTTAATTGAGGTACATGTCACTTTAGAATAATGGGGAAAATTCACACCAAGTGAGTTAAAATATCTTTGCATGCTTTAGAAAGTACAGTAAGTAATTTTGAAGAGAAATATGTTTTGTTAGCTGCAACTCATATTCAATCATCTGAGAAAAGAAGCATAATGGAAATCAATCTTTGAATAACATTGAGTGCATCAGAAAAGATGATGGTTTGGCAAAATGCACGCTGTTATTGTTATCCAAAACTACCTCAATTGATGCAAAATTACTTACATCAAATACCTACTCACTTTAACATTGTGCAAGAGGTGTGTATTTTTCTTCAGTTTGTATGAAAGAAAGCGATTATGTCGGTGCTTTGACTACATGGGGAAACTTGCATCTTTTCATCTGTATAACACTGGAAGATACATCTGAATACCAGTCATACCACGGATGGCTTTTCTTTGAAAAAGCAGGTTTACGTTTTTCATAAAGGTTATTTGAAATGCTTTGTAAAAAAGGAAACTGGTCATATCCCTTTCAGTATTCCAATAACAGAAGTTGTTTTGGCAATGTAAATTTTGTATATGCATACATATGTATATATATATATATATGTTCATCAGGCTAGCAGGTCAGTATCTTGAAGGCAGATAGCAGTTAAAAAGGAGTGCATGTTTGGGGGTCAGCTAAGAAAAAAAAAATGTTTTAGCAAAGAAATGAAAGGAGTTAAAAAAAAAAATGAAAACCCGAAGCAAGCTGACAAAAACGAGCTCTTCATTTCATGCAGGAAGGTAATCAACAGCATTTTCTAAGTCATATTATCACTAGGGACGTATCATTTAAGATTGTTCAATAATAAAAGAAGAAATACCGTGCAAGGATTGTATGAAAGTGGAAAATGTTTCACATTTGAAAAAAAAAAGAGACAAATAAATAAAGATCACTTTAACCATGCCTGCCCATCTAAAACTCATTTCAATTCACTCTGATCTCATGCATATCTTTTCACCACCACCAAGAAGAGCAGTTACAATGGATGTCCATGCAAAGCAGCCAAAAGTATCATTTTCAAACACGCACATCACACACACACACACAAATCTACATAAAAGTTTTAGGGGTCTCCTTCTTATTGTCATCCTTTCGATTCAGCATCGGTTGTTACCATGGCAACTATTCTCTACACATTTCATATGCGCAGACCATGAGTCCTGGGTGAAATTGCAGAAATTTAGAGGGCATTTCCAGAGCTGACAACATTCATACATTAAAATCAGTGATGTTCAAGAAAGCAAAGAGATGTCTGTGTGTTACATACATCTCTACAGGCAATAGCAACTGCCAAAATTAGGAGGCTTATTATATTCTTTTGATAGAAAATAGAGAACTGGTTAACTGTATTGTAATATCTGATTATTGAATTAGATTTCAGAGAATCAGTCTCATGTTGAAAACTCCTCTCTGTCCTATATAGCTATATAAAAATATAGCTTCAAAAGAACTTAAAAGTGTGTGTACAAAATCTTTTTGCCCGAACCTTGCTGTTATGTTCACTAACAGTCGTACAATAATTTCACTCTTAGAGCCTAGTAATTATTCATATGTTCCTCTTTTTTTTTCCTTCAAATTCTACAACTTTACAAGTTTACTTCCATGTGAGTTCCAAAATGTTTCTCATGCCTGTTACCACACTGTAATGGCACACTGAAACTGTATAATCATGGATACGTATTTCTTTGCTTTCTAACGTAATGTCGTAATTGAATGCTGATTATACTGTAAATTTGCTTTTCATTTTGAAAAGTACGCGAAACAATGAAACGAAACAGAAATTGAAATTGGAAAGGATTGATCTAAACCAAGGACTTGCTGATCTTTTGCACTAAAACAAAAGCAAATCTTCAGCATACCAAATTATGCTCCACTGTTTGCATTATGAACAAAAATTCAAATTTTGCACAGTTGACCTTTGGCTGTGTCATCTGTAGCCACGGTAAAAGTCATGTTTGCAGCAGTTTACTTTGACAGTCATAGAATGCATACAAGACACGGTATGATAACACACAACAAGATAACAGGGAGACAGATGAAAAGATATCATGATGAAGTAAAAAATGCATCTTGCAATTTCCATGGAGAGTCAAACTGTCTATAAGTATCCCCAATATCTCTCAAATCAGGCAAGAATATAGGTTTATGATTTGATATTAGTAATGTTTCTGTTTGCATCTCTGGCACTGACTAAAATATACTCAGTTTAGCTGTTAGTTAACCAAATCACATGAATAGATGCTAACATATATATTTTTTTTTCATAAGGATTCATGCAAGCTTATCAAATGTGATTATTGATAAGAAAAACGAGGGGTCACATGATGAAAATATCCCACACACACACACAAAATGAGAATAACAAAAGGTCCCACAAGAAGACTGGGGTAAAATGACAGAAGTGGAATCTTTGATAAAGATGATGGCTATAGCTTCCAAGACACATCAGGAAAGTGTGAAGGCAGAAAGGAAGGAAAATAGGAAAGACAGACAGACGAATAAACAGAGACAGATTGACAGACAGACTTACAGTATATAGATTGATAGATAAATAGATAGATAGATAGATAGATAGATAGATAGATAGATAGACAGATAGATAGGCAGTTAGATTGATAGGTAGATAAATGGATAGACAGATAGACAGGTAGGTAGATAGATAGACAGACAGATAGATAGATAGGCAGATAGATAGATAGGTAGATAAATGGATAGATAGATAGAAAGATAGATATATACAGAGATAGACAGATAGATAAATAAATAAACAGATAAATAGATAATAGATAGGCAGACAGATAGAGAGATTGACAGAGAGAAAGCACACACAAGTCAGGGAATGATTAACATGTGGATGCATGCTATAAACAGAACTCAAATGTTGAAGCTGCTGGACCAATAAATCAATGCGACTTGGCGGGAGACTAAGCAAGCGGCTATAGGGGAAAACCGGATATCATCTCACAAGGTCTCAGAACAATTTCAAATCAACTATAAATCAGGAGTTCTAATAAGGTACAGCTAGTACTCTTCTAGTTTGGAGTAAATACAATTTGGCTATATGGTAGGTAAGTAGAACAAATGCACATAAATGATTATAACTGGAATAGTATAGAAAAAAAAAGAAAATGGAATAAAAATATACCTTAGATTCTTTGGGTTTGTCACGCTGCAAATTTTTCATGAAATGATTGTGTAATTGATATTTTTTTTGTT
The DNA here is from genome assembly GCA_033980235.1 of Diadema setosum. Lineage (NCBI taxonomy): Eukaryota > Metazoa > Echinodermata > Echinoidea > Diadematoida > Diadematidae > Diadema > Diadema setosum. Next base: position 35,014,401 of record CM067060.1, read on the forward strand.
GGATAGCAGATGTGGGAAAAAGTGGAAAAATGAGAGATGCAAATGGAATGTCATAATGCAATACATGGGTGAAAAAAAGCTGGATATGAAATGACTGGCCAATGGCCACATTCATGGCATGGGTGGGGCACAAGAATGTAAAGCAAGGTACAAGAAGGGTGGGGGAGGGGGAGGGGGAGGGGAAGGGGTGTGGCAAGACAATAACACTGGGTAAGCAATGATGGCTGATGTACTAGACCCTCTCGTCATCTGGGATCGCCCAGTGTGAGGGGTTGGGGTGAGAGTGAGGGGAAAGTGGATGGTGTTCCTGCACACAGGTAGGTAGGTTTGGGGGGGGGGATCTATCAGAGGGGTACTATCAAACTTGAGCAAGGCAAGGGAAAACAGACCAGGGGGAATAGGAGGGTGTGGGGTTAGGTGGGGTAAGCAGTACTTGACTTGACTGAACATCAGTCATGATTATAAAGAAAAAACAGCACTGGACATTTGATTGATGAGCAGGATGGTGGGGGGGGGGCACATGGTACAAGTACATGGATGGAGTCTGGGTCGGATATTGGGCTGTCAGCAAAGATAAGGATCATCTCACTACTAATAAGAAGTACAAATTTGGTGGGAGAGGGAATTAATTGATATTCACACTCATTAACATTTCAACACACATACGTACACTGGAGTAGGTTAGGTGGGGTGCGAAGAATGGATCAACATTGCACACAATAAACTAAATTCCTCAGAACCTCATCAGCCTTTTGTTCTGTTCTGTGGAACTCGTTTAGATATCGAACTAGTGGAATCTTTTCTTTTTTTGTGAGGGATGTGAAACACCATAAAATCTCTTTGTAAAGTCTATTGAATGTGTTGTTTATTATCGTATTGATCTCTACGACCAAAAGACACGTAGCTGCTCTCAACATCGCTGCAAATAATCTCTCATTCATTAGAGTTATTGACCTGATGAGGAATTGATCTGCATTCACTAATCACCACCACCACCATCAAAAAAAAAAGGGGGGGGGGAGGAAAAGGACCTTTAACACAATAAATGATTAAAAACAAAACAAACTACAAAGGACATCCTGCTGTTAATACTATTAAGCAGTACATGGCAAATGGATTTGGAAAACAATACATTCACAATTCACACTCCACCAAATAACAATAGAATTTCCTGTCAGAGTTCTATGCAGACTAGGAATAATATAATCAGAGTACAGTTTTATCCTTTTGTCAAATAATGCTTTGGCTATATCTTCTTTTCATCTTCTTCTCTTCTGTAATATCACTTTTACAATTATTATTATCTTGATTTATTATCTCTACTACAATGGATGATACTACAACTACATAAATCATTATCATCACTTTCAGTATCACTGTCACTTTTATCACCATCATCACTACTACTTCTACCGTTATAATTATTACCAAGTTATAACATTTTCATTGCTGTCTTTATGGGAAAGTTTTCAATCAGTACACGAGTTCTGAAATTCTAAAATTAGGATGACATGATTTTGTCCCTTGTTATCATAAAGGCTAATGGCTCAAGGTTTCAAAGTCTATTATGTCCTTCATCATGAACTTTGACCCCTGCCAATTGACACACGCGAGTCCCTGACCTTGACCTGCAGTATCTAACCTATCATAGTTCATTCTGCACTTGATTCTTATAACATTATTGGTATGTCATCATGTAAACTCCATTCTGAGAATTCTTAATCCAGGCCTCAGATGCTGCTTCCCCTGACTCTGTTTGACAAAAGCTTAAGCAGAATTAAAATTCCTGCCTTGCCCAAGTGTATTCAATCATAAGTGAAAGTCCTGAATTACAACAATCCTGGAAAAAGTTCTGCCTCTGAATATGACTTTTCATATCAACAAAATCTAGATACAAAAATAAAAGGTAGAATAACTCTGTATTAGAGCAATGTGTGTCTCATCAATTTCAATATTTTTTTTTTGTCTAATGCCCTACAACATCCCCCCCCCATTAAATTTTGCTTTGTATAATGACACATACACACACAGTTCATACTGCTACTTCCAGTAACTCCTAGGCTATTGCAGCAAAAACAAAATGTATAATATATATATATATATACACATGTGCGCGCACACACACGCGCGCGCACACACACACACACACACACTCACACACACACTTAACTGACAGATGGATAATGGTTTGACAGACAAACAACCAAAGGACATAACGTCTCCAGTACTGTGATGTATACATAAAAACAGTGTGAAATCTTAGATGACTCATTTTCATTCAAGCATCTTTTTAAATGAATTTGCTGGGAAATATTTCATGATCTATCCATACAAAACACTGTATATATAACATACCAAGTTAGGCCATATGTCATTCATAAACAGGTGCGTAATATATCATAGATTAATCAGTATGGTAAACTCGACATTACCATATATATTGTGATATTAGCAACAGAAAAGCATCTGTGTTTTTGTTACAGTTTTTTTTTAAATTCTTATCTATTTGTCACCAAAAATAAGACTAAAAGGGGGGTGACACATGTTCTACTCATATCTAGCCTATATCTACATAAAAGCAACCAAAGAGAGAATGCACAGCTAGCAAAACACATATGGCAACGTAAAAAGTTCAATGATTCTTCCAAGCGAAAATGTCATTTATATATCTCGGAGCTACAAACTGTACAAACTACATCTGGTGAAGTGGATTTGCGCCTCTACGGATTTAAAAGGGGGGTAGGGGATGTGGGAGTGAAGTAACCATCACTGGTACTTTGTGGGTGGGTCGGGGGAGGGATAAGCATAGGGTGTGTTGGGTGTAGTGATGCCATGGTAAGCCATGATGGGGGTGTTGCCGTGGTAACATGGGATTTGGATCGCCAGCCTCTCACACTGCCATTGCAGCCCACAGGAATGGGTCAGGCCACGTAATTTCGTGCAAAAAGTTGACAAAAAAAAATGTGACTCTGACTACACTCTTAACTTAAACACATCAAGCAATGGGCAAGTCCCCTACATTATCCAATTTAAGTGCTTGGGTTACTGACTGCTGAAATTTCAGTGATTGCATTTTATATCAGATCCTAATTATATTTTTTAGCTGAAATAGAAAATTACTTTTAAATCTAGGTCACTTGTGATTTTTTTTTTTTTTAAATTGAATGACAAGTCAAAACATTATTTACAAACTGCAAGATCAGCCCAGTATTCTGCAAATACAGTGAGATTAGAAGTAATCAAGAAATCCAGATAGAACATAATGAATCAAATATAAAGTTCACATTTAACATTAGTGTGATACAGAAATGTTCCAAGCAAAAGACTGTGCATTAGATCTAAAGATTCGTGTAAGATGCATACTCTGAAAGTAATCATAATATTACAGGATTTTGTGATAAATTCAAAATGTGTCGAATTACAGTGAATACAAAATTAGAATTTACATTAGAAAAATTATAATGCCCAAGTGTTAAAATCTGTTATGCAGAAATGCAAGAACAACGCATCACTGAATTAAATTAGAGTGCATAATTTGAAAGTGTACAAACACAGAGCGTAAATGCAATGTGCGATTCACTGACCACTATAATATGGCACGACTTAAAGGCAAGCAATCCCGATCGCACATATTCATTGTGAGGAGCTGCACCTAAACCAATTTTCTTCTAAACCCTATCTCAAACATCCCCTTGTCTTTCTCTTATCCTCGGGGTTGGCAGTCCCCATGAACATCTAAAGGGCTGCTACATATTTTTGACCGTGGCAGTATTCAATGCATGATGTAGGCGCCACGAGACTGGTGATCATACCTCAGCGTGGTGTTCCTCATTCTGCTGCAGCACATCGATGGAGAGTTCGGCCAGATGGATGACTTCTTCCAGTCTTCTCTCCGGGGACAAATCCTCGCTGCTCAATATTTCTGTTGGACGTCAGGAGCGGGTGGGGTTGTGGAAGCGCAAAATTGTCAAGATGGGGAAGAAGATAGGAAACGAGAAGAGCAAATTTATGGAAAGTTCCATGACCTTTTGAGAAGATTTCTGCATGAGATTATTAAGTGGAGGGGTGAAGATTGAGGTGTGAGTTCTCTTCAGTTTGTCTCCCTCTGTACAAATAAAACAGGGATAGCCTGATGGTAGTGTCGATGCCCAGAAAGCAGTAGATGACAGGTTTGATACCCGCTGTTTTTTGTTGTTGACATGTTTGTTAAAAACGTAGATCAGCAGTTGCAATCTTACAAATTTCATTTGTACAGAAGGAAACAAACTGAAGAAAACTCATACCTCAAGATTTCTGCACTACTCATTTTTAATTTTCACAGAAATTAACAAATTCTGACTGTGTGAACACAAGAAAATGACACCTTGTATTTGTTCTGGACCACAACTATGTCACCCACTGTGGCCATCCTTTGAGTACTGGCCTAAAGTGGTGCTGATTGTTCGTAAGTTTCTTGGTGTGGACTCACTGATCATGTTTCAATACATATCATATTGCAATTAAGAGAGAGAAAACAAAATATTGGTAAGAGTCTGCACAGGGAAGACAAACTGCACATGACACATTTTTTTCTCATTTGACTCAAATACATGATATGATATTCCATTGCGTGAGGCTGCTTTAAGATAAACAGAAAAAGACACAGACAGCTATAATTGGTTAATAACTCAGGCTTTCGTTTTTGAATGATGTGCCAGGTACATGTACTGGCTTGCTGTAAAAGCTCATACACAGCCACATGGCATTTCAACCTTGCAGTAGGGTGGCAGCAGATTTCTATGCAATGCACGCAAAAGCAAAGGACAAAACAGATATCACACATTCAATCTTACATGGCGTCGAAATTTGAGGTTAGTCTCTCTGGGACTGAGACACAGAACACAAGCAATACCATGGAGATGGATGAAAACCATGGAGATCTAAAAGTAAGAGTAACTAAAGTCTTGTAAACTGGCAAGCTAGCTAGAGGGCTTGATATTAATTTTCAGTGAGTGCAATAGACAAAACGGAAATATGGCAAATATTGCCTTCTAAGCTTGTGAAATCAACTAGGCATTTTCAATTTGCAACAGGTAGCACATAATCTATGCTAAAGATCAGTAAAAGTGCTGCATCTTTTCACTAGTCTCTTCAAAAAGCTCACCATGCCTCTTCAAAAGACCCAACCTGTGTTTCACTCAACAGATGAATTACATATATATTATATATATATGTATATATATTTTTTTTTTGAAAGACCTTGGGCCACTTCCACACAAAAGCAAATCCATTGCAGACACAACAAGAGAAGAATTCAGAAGTAATGGTACAAGGGTATGCAAACACTAAGTAAAATATTGTAAAGCATTGTGCTTCAAATCAACAAGTAAACAGCAAAGTCTACCATGAAAAACACACAAACAAACCTGTTTCTACATCCCCTCTCCTGACCTTAATGGGTTTAGTCAAACAATCATTTGCATCCAGTATTAGTAAGCATGTAACAGTTGCATGTTATATTATGAGTTAGAATATTAGCATGACAATTCAACAGGACTTTGCTGTAAGAATAACTGATAAATGGTATTAATATTCTTACAACAGCTCACCATCTTTCAAGATGTTTTGGTACTTTTCATAGTAGTCATAATAACATGCAAATTCTTTTAGTTCCTTATAAGGTTTTTTCTGTTCTTTTCTTTTTTTTCAATGCAAATGGACACAGGTCTCCTTATACTTCAATGTCATCCTTCCCTTGCTGCAGAATGTAAAATGCCTAATAAATAAATTTGTATTGCAAATGCTAATATGTGACTCATGCCTCATATAAACTTCCCAACCAGATAATCTGGTCTTCCTTTTCATTTCATTGGCTCAACATGGGATTCAAGGATCGATTGTCAAATTCAAGCAAATTCTCTATCTGCTTCAGCATGGCCCAACATGTTGATTCAGCAATTGAAAGTCAAAGTACAGGGAAGGAACTTGTATGTTATCCATGCTGCCATACGATAGTATTTGAGTGAAATGATGTCCACTCAAACATTAGTTTGTTTGTTTTTTCTTTTGAGCAGAATTCAGCATGGCATGACCCAGAAATAAAGTCGATAGGATGTGAATTCACATGGCTTACGTGGGTGCTTCTGAATTATGTAGAACTGGTCACTGATTAGGAACATTTAATTCCGGTTTCTGGAACAAACACTGTACCAGGGCTTTCTATAGCTCAGTCGGTACACTGCCGTAAGAAGAACTGATAAATGGTACCAGCTTTCAATATTTCTGAATATCTTTACAGCAGTTGTAATAAGATGCAATTTCTGTAAGTTGCTAGTAAGGGGGCATATTCTTCTTTATTTCCTTTTTTCTTTTATTTTTTTTAAATGCAAATGGACACAGATCTTCTTATACTTCAATGTCATCCTTCCCTTGCTGCAGAATGTAAAATGCCTAATAAATAAATTTGTATTGCAAATGCTAATATGTGACTCATGCCTCATATAAACTTCCCAACCAGATAATCTGGTCTTCCTTTTCATTTCATTGGCTCAACATGGGATTCAAGGATCGATTGTCAAATTCAAGCAAATTCTATATCTGCTTCAGCATGGCCCAACATGTTGATTCAGTAATTGAAAGTCAAAGTACAGGGAGGGAACTTGTATGTTATCCATGCTGCCATACGATAGTATTTGAGTGAAATGATGTCCACTCAAACATTAGTTTGTTTGTTTTTTCTTTTGAGCAGAATTCAGCATGGCATGACCCAGAAATAAAGTCGATAGGATGTGAATTCACATGGCTTCCGTGGGTGCTTCTGAATTATGTAGAACTGGTCACTGATTAGGAACATTTAATTCCGGTTTCTGGAACAAACACTGTACCAGGGCTTTCTATAGCTCAGTCGGTACACTGCCGTAAGAAGAACTGATAAATGGTACCAGCTTTCAATATTTCTGAATATCTTTATAGCAGTTGTAATAAGATGCAATTTCTGTAAGTTGCTAGTAAGGGGGCATATTCTTCTTTATTTCCTTTTTTCTTTTATTTTTTTAAATGCAAATGGACACAGATCTTCTTATACTTCAATGTCATCCTTCCCTTGCTGCAGAATGTAAAATGCCTAATAAATAAATTTGTATTGCAAATGCTAATATGTGACTCATGCCTCATATAAACTTCCCAACCAGATAATCTGGTCTTCCTTTTCATTTCATTGGCTCAACATGGGATTCAAGAATTGATTGTCAAATTCAAGCAAATTTTATATCTGCTTTAGCATGGCCCAACGTATTGATTTAGCAACTGAAAGTCAAAGCGCAGGGAGGCAAATTGTATGTTATCCATGCTGCCATACGATAGTATTTGAGTGAAATGACGTCCACTTAAATATTAGTTGTTGTTGGCTTGTTTATTTCTTTGAGCAGAATTCGGCATAGTATGACCCCAAAATAAAGCTGATAGGATGTGAATTCACATGGCTTCCGTAGGTGGTTCCTAATTACGCAGAATCGGTCACTGATTAGGAAACTGTTACACCAGAAGGGTTATCAGGTCATACATCATTCCTTCTGTACTCTGATATGTTTCAGGCGGATGTACAGCTCTTTGAGGTCCATTTTCAAACACATGTGAGAGATGTCTAGTGACTAAACATATAAAATCATAAAAAAGAAAAACACTGTCCAACAAGGGCAACTGAGTTAGCGATATATGCAAACGGTCAATATCTTGTGATAACTGGCATGCTGCAAATAAACGACAAAATCTCACAAAAAAATTTTCAAAATGCACAGCAACAATACAAGATAAAAATTGACAACACAGTTATCATTATTTACTCTTATGAGCATGCATAACAGCAAAACAAATACTGCAAAGGATGCAATTTTAAAACAAAGCTTTGGTTGAACTGCCAATCAAATCACAAATACAACCAAGATGGCATCACTGTGCACACACACACACATGTATGTAACAAATAATGCAACACATATTACTCGGGAGAGGTGAAGCTACTAGAAAACAGTGTGAACTGGGTGTCATTTCCATGTAAATATCAGAATATTTGAAACCAGTGTCTGCACAGGAAGGTAATCATACCATCCTTTAGAAAAATCTATTAAAATATTCAGAGAAGTTGCTCTTGAATTGCAAAATTATAATTAAGACTGTCTGTGTGTACGTAAAATATGGAAATATCTCAGTGAATATATCACATTTAATTTCCATTTTCAAAGATAAACCAAACAGATGTGTGTGCCATATCCAAAAATTGATATGAATGAGTAAATACAGGTTAGCAGGAGAATTTTTCTTTCTCTTAGAAGCAAATCTCTTAAAGGAAAATATTGTGTTTAAAAAACAAACAAACATTAATGTCTCTGATTCAGAGAAAAGTTCTCCATGCCAAAATCGCTGACTTGGCCATATACTTGCAATGACGCGAAGATGTACCCATAAAAACCTGGAAGTTTCAGTGACATAGGTCATTACTCCACTTTTCAACAGTGCATGGCTTCCTACAAGACAACAAACTGGGACACAGTAAAAGGGGGGGGGGGGGGAACAGGGGAAGGGGTCACAAGGTCACAAGGTCACATCCACAGTTGGCATTCACCTTTGACAGGTCTCTCCTTGCCATCCACTAGAGAGATAGAAAGAGAAAGAGTGAGGAGGAACAAATTGGTTTGAGAATGATGCATTACCATGGCAACAACACCACTGCGGTCATCCCATGCCACACGCCCACTAGTCATCACCAAGAGGCCCCTCAGAGCATCATGATAACACACACACACTCCCCAGGCTGCCAATGTACATTGCAGGAAAGAACGAGTGCGAGTAGACAAGATGATGGACTGGTACTTTAGAAATAAATTTTGAAATTTGAAGATATATTTGTTTTTGTTTTTTCCAAATTAAAGGAGAGCAAAATGAAGGGAATATGAGTGAAAAAACATGATTAACAAAAGTACGGACAGATCTGTGTATCTACTCTTAATTTTCCTTCTTAGAGGTAGGAGATATCAAGATAGGGAGCAGGGATCTTTTTAATCACATATATCTCCAGCAAAGCATTTGAACCCCGTGAGCTATCAGCGATGAGAAATTAAACACTCAATTGCTTCTCAACCCATTTGTTTGATCTGATTTGATTTGATCCGATAGACTAATTCATGACAGGGGTAGAAATCAACTCAAATAATCATTGAAATTACTTGCTAGATTTTCTACCAATGACTGTGATGTCATGATGATGTCAGCAGTCAACTTGTTTTCAGTGACAGAAGAGAAAAAACAGGCTATACTGTATACATCCTTCATTAAAAGTTTTACGCATGCCACATTCTCAGAGTTCACTACCATGCGTAGTTGTTCATCCATTACAGTGGTACAGACAGCTGAGTGATGTTGATTGTACATACACGTACAGCGTATATCCATCCTACATGATGCAACCCTCTTTATACTTCAGGGGCAGATCCAGGAATTCCGTAAAGGGGAGGCGTCTTTACAAAATGAAAAGGGAGCGCACCTCCCCCCCCCATTTTTTCTTTATATTTCTTTTGTTTTAACAAAAAAATTAAGAGGGGGCACGTGCCCGGTGAGCCCCCCTCTGGATCCGCCACTGTACTTTACCAGTGAAAGCACACATGACTGCTTTTTGTCAAAGGAATTTAGAGCATAATATTAAATGAAGAGAACCAGTTAGTGGCAAATTTGAATTTATATTTTTTTTCTCCTACAAGATGAGCACTTTGAAAGCAATTGAATTGGATGAGGGGGAAAGACTAGCATTGAGTGAAATGCTGTCTGATTAACATCTACGACAACTATTTGGCATTGTGCGACAAGTTTTCATACACGAAGGAAGATTCATGAACAAGATAGAATCATTGAGGGTGTTACAGAATTGAATTGATTTTATGGTTTAATAATTCATAGAGATAATTTTGTTACTTTATTCTTTTCTTGATCTCACAGCCATCTTTACCTTCTATCTTAGTGTTGGCGGACACTCGTTCATAATTGACGAGGGCGGCAGCTTCGAGGCAGTTCTTGATGGTGGCACGCACTTCCTCCTGCGGTACGGGTGTCACGATGTCCTTCATTAGCACCTGCGAGAGAAGCGCATAACGTCACAGCATCACTTACAAAATGCAAATCCCAATCGTAAACCTACTGCATCCCCGAAACGCACTGTGTGTGATGATTGCATAATTGATTTTGTTGTCTCCAAATGGTCATCTAGGCGCTGGGAGAGATGTCCAGCACTCAAGCTTTTCCAAATTTCCTGTTATTTATAGGATTGGTTCATGTTTAATAAAATCGCAGGGGAATGGACTTGTAAGTCATGGGTCTCTTGGGTATTGTGTAAAAGTTGAAGAAAGAACAAAAAACTGTGGTTGGAAACTCAATCTTACTTTTGAGCTGCTTGAGGTTACAAAATAACCAAAGTATACATGGTGGTGTACATGCATGCTAATGTTACTCATGTCATAAGATTTCTCAACTTCTCCAGCAATTTCATGCAAGCCTGTCTAGAAAAGCATGATACTCAAAAAGTAACAAAGTAGGTAATGAAAGAAAATGGAAAATGTCATGGGGGGTTGATTCACCCCCCCCCCCCCAATCATTTTAGGGTTAATGATGATTGTTGTTAAAACTTACTCTTTCAAGAAGTGAAAGTGTTGCCTTTAGTGCCCCTTCAGGACGACCAAAGGGGAAGCAGTACCTGTGGATTGAAAGGGAAAACAAGTTTAGTTTACCCATTGAAGAAGTGTCCCAAGAATACTCGGGCAGGTGTCTATGGGAAATGCGTGATACAGCAAAATCAGTCCCTCCTCACCAGGTTAATAGTATTATCATGTGACTAATGTGGCAACTGGAACTTCAGAGAGACATTTGCTTGTCCATTCCACAAACCCCAATGATGGGGTATCCTCTACCAGAACAGTAATAGAAATTCTAGAGGGTGTACCTATACAGAGTCTGCACCGATTCCTGCCAGAATAAGGAAACAGCTTTCTCCTTCAGGCTCCAGTATGATGGAATATCGTGAAGCAGAGGGTTTCTGGTTTTCCTGCTGCACTTAGAATTTCACCCTCATACACATCAATGAAGTGGTAAGTGACAATTGAGTGATAAATTCAAATTGCCACTAACTTGCATGTAAAGTCCAACTGTCTACAAAGACCACCCTGTCTGGCTTGGAGTGGTCACTGTATACAGGTTTGACTGAACCAGTTTGCTGTTTTACCTGAACTCTGTGATTTGGTGCTCCAGCAGGATCCTGAGTCGCTCTTTGATCTCTTCAAACTTGTCCCTCTCTTCGATGGTCACCGTTCCTATTCCATCCGGCCTGGAGGTGGAAACAAAAACATCAATCAGTACTCAGAGGACTGGAAATTCTGATCTTCCATACTAAAAACAGAGAAATAATAGTTCAAATGCCTGTGCACTCATCAGTGCGGTTACTTGGCAAGGACTTGGAAATTAGATAGAAAGTAACACCAGTGCCTACATGCAAAAATACAAATGAGCGGAGTACAATGCATATTTCAAATAGAAAGATTCAAAACACAAGTTACGCATTGTTCGAATACTCATGTTTAAAGTGGGAATGCAGTACTTGCAAGGTAGTTCTAAAATCAAGAGAATAAAGAAAGAAGGCCTCATAGTTCATTTTAAAGAAAAAAAAAGAAAGAAAATGAAGTCTCTTTATTTCATTTAACAGTTAGTTCCATGTACATCCTAATCTTATGTAAGCCTCCAACTAAAAAAAAAAATTTGGAAGAACTGTGGCAGAGAGTGGAAACATCTCTAAGATAAAGTTCCTCCTTGTATTTTTTTTCCCCGCTCTATTTTACAGTCTGATGACAGGGTGGGGAAACTTTCAAAATGCTTCTAGTCACTCCTCACCTGTTGCCATGCACATGCGATGCGCAAAAGGCAAAGCTGTAGTGGATGAGAGTTGGGTCGATCTTGGTGTTCTTCTCAGCCCGGTCCAGCAGGTTGTTCAGGTAGCATAGGTGTCTGTGGCAACCCCTGACACCGTACCTGGCACAATACTCATCCAGCACGAAGATCTGGCCGGGACTAAACCAGCCCTGAAGAGGAAGGAATGACAGACCCAGGTCATCAGTCAGTATGATTACGACCAGACTTACAGTATAAGTCTTATATCTCTTTATAAGCTAAAAAATAAAATAAAATCAACAGCACCATTATGATTTTCATGCTTATGGCAAGGTCCGCATAGAATAAATTGTGTTGAAATCATAATCCATTAACAGTCTAACTCCAATAGATCATGGATGAACTGAATATAAACAAACATAATTTGGAACAAATTTTCAATCTGTTACCCTTTTTTTTTTAAGCTGGCAAAGGAAGCAATCTACTACCAGGTCGATTATGTTATGAGGCTGTTCTGAATGTGATGACAAATTGTGTAAATCGTTGAGCAAAAAAAAAGAAGAAGAAAAAAGTGGACTATCAGTGTAGTATTCTCAAATATCAGTCATGCATTTTTTTTTTCGTTCCAAAAGCTCCAGGAAATCACCTGACTATCATACATTGACAAGAATAGAATAATGGATTAGAGTGCATATAATACTTATCCTAATCATTTTAGCATAGGTTTGAAGGTTCTCAGACACAGCATATGAAAATGTATGCCTGGTAAAACAAACAAACAAACAAACAAACACACAAATCAATAAGCAAGAGAAATCATGAGATCCTGCAAAGAAGAAAAAAAAAACAGTGGATGAAATTAGACTTACAAGACAGGAGTAAGAATCGTTGAGCCTGTGGTCAAGAGTGAGCTCCTGTAGGGTCTCAAAGAGAGAGGCATGCTCAAACTTGCATGGGTCGCTGTGTATGAACTCATCCATCCCGTGCTTTCTGGCTCGGTCAGCATCTGTGTGTATGAATGAATGAATGAATGAAAAAACAATGAATCAAATGCACCACACACCTTGACATGAACCACAAAGATCTCTGCTGACGGAAAAATGTACGTAATACTATGGAAGTCTGATTCTAGTATACTTGAGAGAGTTACAAAGAAAGAAAACATGTGTATCTTCATTGTTCAAACAAAAAACAAATTCTGACATTGGGTAATTACAGATTATGAGGCATAAATGAAGGATGAAACCTCAAAGCAGTGACACAGTAAGTGGGACAGAAAAAAATATATCCACTGATTAAAAAAACAAACTGGACTTTAGTAAAGGAGTGTTTTAATAGTAACAGTGTGGGTTATTACAATGGCATCTAAGGATGCCAACTAGGAAAGTATGATTGACAGAAGAATAGGCAAAAAACATTGAAAAAAGAGGAGAAATAGAAGAATAGAGGGGAAAGCAGTAGAAACTGGAAAGGGAAGAGAAAGAAATAGATGAAGAAGAGAAAAATTATAAGGATGGAGATGTATGAGAGGTAAAGGGGAGGAGAAATAAACAACAACAACAACACAAAAAACCCCACAAAGACAAACAGAGGAGAACATCCAAAAGAAAAAGGCATGCAGGAGGAACAAGAAGGAAATAAAGAGAAGAAAACAGGAACAACATGGAAGGAGGAAGAGAAAGAAAAGCTTACCGCCTTGCTGCCTAGAGATGATGGCATTTGAACCCTTGCCTCCCGCCAGCTGGGTAGGAGGGACGGGCTTGTGCGACTGCCCCGTCGCTCGGTAGATGGCTTGCACCCAGAACTGGCGGTCCACCTCCTCGTCGCACGCAAACACGATGCTGTCGCCCTCTTTTACTGCACTGAAGAAGAACCGGCCTCCCTGGCATTCTAATTCTTGAAAAGAGACAGAGGCCACATTGAAGAGACAAGAGAAGAAAAGAAAAAAAAAGGGGGGGGGAAGAGACAGACCATGCATGACCCATTGGGTAATCCTCCACTGTGGTGCTTTGTTGCTATGGTAACTCCTCTTTGGAAGGCTGGGTGGGGCAGTGTGATGATGTAAGCATACATTTGATATGCTGAGCATGCATTTTTTAGAAGGTGTCATAATCAAAATCACATCAATACCAAGCATTAATGGAAGCTTGGCACTGGGCCTGGCCAAGACAAAGTATGGCAAACACTGAGATTTTTATTTCAATCGGTTTTTCAGATGTTCATTACGATTCTAGACAGCTTCAGAATGCTTAGAATTAGTATCCACCATTTTTCACTGTAAAGAGACTTCACAAAAAATTATTTGTTAATTATGTTGCAATCGTGAAGTACAGCATTTTCATGAATGGGCGTCCTAATACCAGCAGAAGATTCTTTCATGGCTGTCTGGTTGTTATTGTGAACGCCAATATACTTTTGTGTTTTATTTAGCAGAATAAATGTCCTCATCTGGCCCCAATCAATCAAAGCTTGTATGTCATCTACAGAAGATGTGAATATAGTGAATTATGCTCAATGACAACAAATAACCTTGAAGACTCAAGGGAATCTGCTTTGATCAACACTTATATATTGGATGTAGATGTAGGGACTGAATTTGGAATCGAAAGTGATGGGGAAAGGAATGGGTTCAATATACAGAATACCAGTATGTTGCAATATGAAATCCACTGAACCCTATATGTATGTGTGTCCTATGTATGTACCATGATATGCTTGTGCATGGGGTTGTATGGACTTTATTAAACATGCCCTTTAACCCGTTGAAGACTAGTGCTTAGTATTTTCAGACTGGGGTGAATTGGAATGCATGCTATAGGAAAATCAGTCCGTCTTCAACGGGTCAAAGATATCATTGTGAAACAAACCGGATAAGTGTGCACAAAGCATTCAATAGTAATTTTATGTGGTGACTGCACTCATCCTTTTTTGTGCACATCACTGCAAGGGACGGAACGTACCGGGTAGCGCGTCCGTGTAGTCCACCGTGTAGCCGTCCAGCTGCATCATTTCATGGGGATCTGCTTTCTTCTCCCTGTAGCTGCACATGGCGAATGTGTACTGGCTGACCTGTGTGAGTGTGTGTGGGTGGGTTTAAAGGTGAAAGGTCAGGGTTACTTTGTAGTGGGCCATGGGCGGGGGAAGGTATCCTGCAGTGTGCCTTAAATCCTGCCACGGTTTCTTTTTTGGGAGCACATGGAATTGAACCAAAATGAATAGCTGACTAACTTTCTGAATATCTTGGCTTTATATGCAAATTCTCACTTACCAAAGATCTTATGATAGAAATGAATGACTGGTTTGATTGTCAGTAGGCTGTTTTTGTTTTGTTTTGTTGTTTGGGCTGCATCCATTAATGTACATTTGTAACTAGAATCACAGCCAAATACATTACCAATATTGCTTTATGGGGCACTGTCTCACACTCAACCTAGAGAAAGTTATCATGATTATCTGCTACCATCAGTCGCACCTTGCCTACATAATATCATGCAGTGACTCTCATTCAATGCCAGCTCACACAGGGAAATTGATCATTTCTTGGGAATGTGTATAGTCAATATACATGTATTATATATATATATTCCCATAAACTGTCTCAACAATACACTTACTCTTCAAGAGCTTACAATGTAATGTGCTCATCTTTTCTTTCTTTTATCATCACTTTAATACTATACTAGAAAATAGCTTATACTGACATGACCCCCCCCCCCATATCTTCATTTCTGTCTTTCATTCAGTGCATTTTGTTCAAATACTGTGATTAGTACCAAATATACGACTTACTTGCACAAGTACAAAGAACCTCTTCTTCCATTTTTTCCACACTGTTTTCCCGAGACAATACATCCATCTGCAAAAGGAGAAGAGATGTAAACACAGCTGTGTATGTCAAAGTTGGAGCTACAGTAAACCCTTCAGCATAACCTGATCTACATTTGAAGGAACATTTCAAGCACAGAAATTTTGATTCTCTGTCACTCTCTGCAACCTTTTCCTGAAATGACAAATCTTTATGGCATATTGAATTTAAAGCACTCTGAAGAGAACAGTGTTTTACATGCATTACAAAATATCATCAGTAAGCAAATTATGATAAAAGATGATCAGAAATCACTGCAAAATGCCATGGTTGGCATGTTACCCTATACAAATTCAGTCAGGTCCATGACTCACACAAATATCACCATTGTTACATCTTAATTTAATCAGCAATTCACTTATAGAATATATAGCTATATGGAATTGGAACATATCCTCAGTTTTTTGACAATCCTGCATCAGTAGTAATAAACAGTAATCAACCACAGTAATATGATACAAAAAGTAGGACAAGGTAAAATTACTTCCAATACAAAACAAGGAAACAGTCTTACCCACAATGCTTCATGTTTTGCGGTTTGTCCATCCGAATGGCAAGTCTGATTTTGATGGGGTTAGGCACTTGTTTCGCTGGCGACATGGTATGCCATTCTGGTGTCTTTGGGCTGTTTGGCGTCGGTTTGATAATTACCTTTGATGAAAAGATGAGGAAAGTGGAAAGTGACAACAACAGTTTGAATACTGTGAGTGTTAGCCATTTTTTTTTTTTTTTTACAAACATGAGGATGCATCAAAATACATCTTAGTCAAGTTCGCTTGACAGTGTAATTAACTTGCATGGACTGAATTAACCCTGTTTCCTGAGGGTACTGTAAAACATGATATTTTTGCGGCATGAAATTTTCGTGAATTGCCACTGGCATTGAATGCATACAGTGTAAACAAGAACTTTTGCGTGCATTTTAATTTTGCGAATCTTGGTGCTCACAAAATTCGCAAAATTAAATGTATGCGAACATTCCTCATTTTACAGTAACTCTATGATGTGTTTAGATATTTACCAATTGGTAATTTTTGGTAGTGGTCCTCCGGGGGCTAGATAGAGAGCTTATCAGGTACATGTATGACCACACCTTTTAAAGCTCATACTGAAGAGTGTGCAACTACCATAAAAGTTTGCATTTGATGCTGAATTGCTATCGCGACGAATTGTATACAAATAATTTGTATACAACTGCATCAGATAAAACTTATTTGATACACCTTCAGGGAACAATTATACTGGCAGACTGTAAATGTGGAAATTGTAAATATGCAAGCATCCAATCAGCAGGGGATTTCATGAACATCACATATCAGCATGATTGGCAGGGTGTATTTCCCATTTTGTGACACTGTTTTCTGATGATGTTATAAGCTAGTACCACCACTCTGCCTATAAGCTATTAGAATGTTTTATTGACAGACCAGTTTGACTCAATATTGTATGGAGACGCCCAGCCAACTTCCACTTCAGGTCAATGCCCTATAGCACATGTGAAAGATGGGGATGTCTATCCCCCCCCCCCCCCTCACCTACATCAGGCATGAGTGATAATCAGAGAATGCATTCATAATGAAGTGATTGACATTTTGACGGCATTTGCCTCACAACGAATGCCCTCCCCTGCCTGGGTGGAGTTGTTTACATGTTGAGCAGAGGTTATGTCATACACCCTAATAGCTCTTGGCAATTAGCTTGCTCCTGCTGCACTATTCAAGACCCATATTATGGTCTGGTCATTAATTTCCTATCACATTTTGTGTAGACGTAATGCATGCTGTAATTGGTATACTCAATTGCAGTCCCCCCCCCCCCCCCCCAAACAAACATCCATCTGCAGGGCATTAACAAACATGCACATTTTCACGCTTCCGTATTACATGTTGTAGAGCACATCTGTTGTTCAATGACTGATGAAATTAATGAACAAGACACTCTTGAGGTCTAGCCTCCTCCTCAGTACCATACATGGATTCTAATAAACACTATTTGTGCACTTTATGGCATAATCACTGGGGTCTGGAATCAAGACTATGATAAATTAATTTGTGATTATGTGCATCTCTACTCTAACAAAGCTGTAGATCAATGGGTCTTTAAATTTTGGATAGATAATTTGTAGTCTCTGTAAGAGGTATGAATAATGATGCATAACTGTGCTATACACCAATTGTACATTCACTGTATAAAGGTGATCAGCACATATTCTATTCAATTACATGAATAGTATCATTTTTGTAACAAAACAGGAAATACCACTGTTTGCAGATAGTTAATTGTCGGTCAGGTTCTAAGAATAATAATGACATGATGTTAGCATGCTTTAACAGTAACACAATGTCATGACAAATATTAGACAGTAGTGACACATTTATTGTCAACTTTCCCTCTTATTTTATAGATGATGCAAATAATACTATTAATCTCTTTAATCTTAAAATTCTAAGGTTCTCCAGATAACCCTGAAGAAAAAAGGTCAAATACAAATTGGGAAACACTACAACCAAGATCATCTTTCCACAGAAGGAACATACTGTATACCCCATATTATTTTGCAAATTTCGCGAGTTGGGTCCTCTTCATGAACTTAACCCACTGAAGACGAATCCAATGTATACTCGGGCGAGTGTCTATGGGAAATGCATGTTGTAGCAAAATCAGCCCATCCTCAAAGGGTAAACAGCATGAGAAAATACCAACTCTGATCCCGACATGAATGTGACATGCACACGTACATTTGCCCGTCCATTGCTTTACTTTAAGGTCACAAATTTAACCACTCACAAAATTGTTGCAAAGTCCTGATTCACAAAAAAAAAAAAAAATGATGTGCTAAATAAATGGCATATACAGTAATCAAGACAATCTCATTTTGCTCTTGTCTGTTTTCTAATTTCACATAATGTATGAATAGGCCTGCTCTCGTATAAAAATATTGTTGTTATAGAGACTCGCAATGTTTGAACTCTCTCTTTGCACTGCAATGAAAAATGTAGTACTCTGGAAAAGTCTGTAGTCCTTGTTACTGGAATGTGCATCTGTATGGCCATTTTGTTTGATTTGACAGTACTGGCTTTTTCCATCTTGAATTTGACTGATGCAAATTACGGTGAACTGAAAAGACTCAAGGCAACAGTTATAACTTTCAAGGCAGGATTGAAAAAGCCATTGTAATGATATCATATTTTGGCATGCAACTACCTGTAACTAAATTTGATCCAGAACTGGCTACTTTTTTAAAGATCTTTAGATCTATAAAAATATCCCTATTTCACCTTCTCAGTCACGTTGTAGACATTACGTTAATGTGCACACAATGTGTTTGCCAATGGTCCCCAGGGATGTGAAATAATTTATTGAATAAGTCTGCTCACGCACGAAGTCTACCCCCTGAGAATAATCTCTGTATTTAGATCAACATGACACAATTGGTAATGCCACGTAGCAGATAATGGCACCGGATATTATGCAAATCAAACACCTTTAATAAAGCTGTAATGAATCTATTTTTGTCAACCCTTTTAGTCGCAGGATTTCCATTTGTAGCCGGATATACTTGGTAAATGTAAAGATGTTTCTATATGCGGATGTGATTCCCAGGAAGCCATGTCTGAACTCAATCAGCATGGTACCACGTTAAGACAGTGCAGGGAATTTCATCACCACTTACTGTGCAGATTATATACCCCTCCCTTCATGAGATCTATTTCTGTCGATCCTACGCCGAATTTCATCAGCACCTGATCTATAAGTGTAAATGTTTCCACATACTGTCTTAAATCCAAGGAAATACTGTCTTAATTCAATCAGTACAGTAACACAGTAATACTATGCGGTGGGACCACGACACAATGTTTATTATGCACACTGACCCCCTCCCATCTGCATCAAATCTATTTTCGGCGACCCTCTCCGTGGCATTTCCTCCGTAGCCGAGACTGGTGAGAGATCAATGCGATATATACCACCCGTGTCATCCGGCCTGGTGGCTGCCAGCAAGGAACTGAAATCAATAAAAGTCAATTAACCGTGTGCTCTCTCCCCCATCTCTTCCTTTCTCTCTCTCTCCATCTCTATCCCCAACAGCACGGTATCTCCTCATCGTTTGCGGACTCCGATGCCGTCCTTCTATATCGTGAAATATTCCTGAGCTGAGAAACCACACAAATAGGAGCAAAGTAAAAAAAAAAAAAAAACAAAACAAAACAAAACAAAAACAAGGGGCAAAGGGGGTCTGGACACTGACTAATTACAAAATGCCAGGTGGGAGAAATATAATATCCAACATTGGATCAATCTATAATTGAACAAGTGCCAAAGAGTGTGCAGTCACCAGTCTGGCTCTTGACATTCAACCTTATGGCTTTGACAGATTTTATCTAGTTTCTCCCTTATTCTCTTTCCCTCCATCCGTCCGTCCCTCCCCCTCCCTCTCTCTATCTATTCATCCATATTCATAGATCTCCATCTATTTCTCTCTCTCTCTCTCTCTCTCTTGCTCAGCATCATCATTGACGAAAATCTGGAAGTGTATCAAAACTTCATAAATTGCATACATTTGGAGGTGATGCCTCTTACTCTGCACCTAATTGAACTTTTGCAAATCGGTAGTTGTCAGCTTTTTTTGTCAACTCCATTGTTTCCTGCAGATGAAGGACAGTACCACTGTATTAAAAAGCTATTGATGGGATCATCACATAGATGAAGGTTTTATGTAAATAACAGATGACCACTCCTTGCATCATCTGTTCCTCTCCATTGGTTTGTGGTCCTTTAATACTACTGTACAGCAGGAAATTTTTTTGCAGCATGATATTTTCGCAAATTGGTACTGATAGCCTTTTTTTTTTCTGAAATGCCACTGGCATTTAATGCATATAGTGTAGACAAGAACCTTCAGAATTTTCATTTTGCAAATCTTGGCTCTTGCAAAATTTGCAAAATTAAGATATGCACAAAACTTTCTGCTTTAATAGTAGTCTCTCTTGAAGTAACAAAGAAAGTATCTAAGATATTTTAAGCTAGGCTACAAGAAGCAGGAGAATTTTGAGGCATAGTTTTACCATCAGGCATGCATTCTACAGTATTCATACTGTATTTCATATCTTTCATGGAGAGGATATTTAAATCAGTGGGGAGGGGATAGAACAATTAAAGAAGTACTAACTGATACTTTATACATCAGCATACAGTTCACCAATAAGTAGCTCTTTTACATGTTATTGACCAACCTTCTGCAGTCTTAGTGACTTTGTTGTTCTGTTCTGGGTCAAGTTGCATAAAAAGATTCAGTCAAACGTAAGACAAATAAAATAAAACAAAATTCCGAGTGGTATCCCCAGACTATGTAACTGAGAATTTTGTGGACATTTATTGGTATTCTTAGATTAAAGATTTGTCCCTATGCCCCTGTAGTCCCTAAAGTATGTTCCCTGACATATGCTGACTTCATGCAAACCATTTGATTTGGAATAAAACTGCCATTTCATTACAGGAAATGTTTTGCCTACACTGTGGAGCAATAGTGCATTCATTTAACATGAATATTGATATGAATTGGGTGTAGCTCAGGTGTTATAATGTAATGTA
This sequence comes from Diadema setosum, assembly GCA_033980235.1. Lineage (NCBI taxonomy): Eukaryota > Metazoa > Echinodermata > Echinoidea > Diadematoida > Diadematidae > Diadema > Diadema setosum. The sequence continues at coordinate 35,035,759 of CM067060.1, forward strand.
TCCCACTAAAGTATGGCAATAAATATTCCCAGAAACCAAGAGTGATCAATTGTTGGTGATTGCTATAACAATCAAAATATCCAAACTATCAGGACACACAGTGCTATGTAATTCTCCGTGCATACATATGGGCCCGAATTCACAAAGTTGGTACAATCCTGTCCATGGTTTAAACCATTGACAAAGACCGTAGTTTTTATGGGGCGAAAGTGTCTCATGGCCTATTTCGTTATGAAATCAGTCATTCGTCGACGAAATAGGCTATGCGACACTTGGCGCCCCATTCAACACTACGGTCTTTGTCAATGGTTTAAACCAGCAAGGACAAGATTGTACTACCTTCATGAATACAGGCCATGTAGTTTCCTTCCTCAGAATGCTAAACAGTCCTGAATCTATATAACAGAGGAATGACTAATATGCAACACTTTGTATTCACTAATTTTCCCTCAAATGCTGGTCAATTTTGCATGTTACACTGCAGGGATATTTTTTCGCATGCTTTTATTTGGGAGAATCTAGTGAGTGTAATGCCGAGTAAGGTCAATTCCATATTTCAGGTTACGGTCTTAACTATACACTCTTTCAATATTTACACTCGGTAATTAATATATGGGTTGTGTGCAGCCATTTTTGGCAAAACGAGGCTCATAGCACCACGCTAATTAGCTTGGATGCATCAGCTAACAATTGGCAGCGGTGTTTGATGAGCTCATGCTAAATGCCTCGCTAATTAGGGCACCAATTACTTGAGTGAAATGCCAACACTAAAACCTAAATGGACTCATAAGTGACTCCAATCCAAGACAGGCTTAACAGCCACAGCTTTGCATAAGCATATAAAAGAACATTCATTAACACTAATGCAGGCTACAGCAATTCATCAGCCTGCTTGATACAAAGTTCACATTCCATAGAGAACTAGTTATGCCTTAAGCTGAACTTAACATGGTAATTTGCTCTTTAAAGACACCATAATTTCCAAACTCTTGGAAGCCATTATCACTGCACTCCTGTCATATGTAAAGCTTAAAGGCATACATTGGTAAGTGCTATCGATGGGGGAGAGGAAGTTTGAAAAGCCTTTGAGAAGCAATAACAGAGTTACTTCCATTAGTAGCTATTGGATTAGTACAAATAGCATTGTAGTACATGCACAATCAATCACTTACATTTACAACTATTTCTTTCTTGTTGAATATCAAACATTACTCTTCACTGAGATCAGAAATGGGAAAAATCACCCAGAATAAATACACATAGGCATAATCTCTTGGGTACTGTACATGCCATATATGGCAAGTCTAATTTTTCGCAAACTGGAACTTCCTGAAAATTCTGAAAGTGGTTAAATTCACAATCATGGAGTATAATGAACGAAGACGCATTAACATCGCATTCATGCCAAGCTCAGAGTTAATAATTTTTGCATGTTGTTATATTCACAAATGGCACCCAACTAGCGAAATTCATGAAATTAAAAATGTCGCGAAATATATGTCGTATACAGTAATAGTCATACAGAAGAAGGGCAGTGAGTTAGCTTAGTCAGTAGCATGTCTGCCTCATGATCCAAAGGACCCCAGTTTGATTCCTAGGTTCCACTGAGCAATGTTGTGCATAATCATATCGTCCCCTCTACAGAGTAAGAGTCAAAATACTCTGTCCCTCGGATAGGACATAAAATGGAGGTCCCGTTGTGAGAGAGTCACAACTCATGCACGTAAAAGATCCCACTTCATTTCTTCATCGTAAAGAGCAGGGTGTTTAACCCCGTGAAGTGGTCCCACCTTTAACCAACTGGACCCCATGGAAGACCAGCTATTGCAGCTGAATATGAGCTATCCAGCCATCTTCTCAGATGGAAATGAAACGAACAAAATGTGACAACTGATGGAACCTTTAACTATTGGTTGGCGGGGAAAAGTATGTGTGTAGTGCATATGTGTGTGCAGGGGGGGGGGGGGGGTACTGATCCGACACAAAATAGCACACATGGGACTAACCTTGCCAAGCATGGTATCATCAATACTGAGTACTCCGGTGTTCTCCGTGTAAAGCTTGATTTTGACGACAGGTAGTGGATGAATTGTGGTGAAATCCCCCTGGGTGTCCCACCTAGTGAAGGAAACAAACAAAACAAAATGAAATACTGGGTACACAAAAACAAAAGCATAGCAGCAGTTTCAAAATCATGTAGGAAAGATAATTAGTAATAGCTCGGTGAATCAAATATCATCATTATGCACAAACCTATAATCTATTTGTGGATTGTGCTGTGTGACCTCAAATGCAGAAAGGGATATCAATAGAGCACACAAATCTGTCTTGAAATAATTAAATACTACTCAATTAAACTTGAGGTCTGCGTGGCCATAAATATCAACATCTTTTATTCGCCCAGCTAAAAAATGAAGATATTGCCACCTACCTATTAGATAACAATTACTCAAGAATCACCCCAAGGGGAAAGTTTTAATAAAAACAGTGTAACTGGGACAATATTCCTTGTCAAATCTTAAAAAAAGAAAGATATATGGAACATGATAAAGTTCTAATGACTGTAAATATCAGTAAAGTGATAACTAGGGTGTCCTTTAGAGCAAATAATATATCATGGATTATCTTTGGAAAGTGACCACCAAATCAAGTACTGAATATCATGTCCATTCTTGCACTGACTCCTCATTTGCAAAGATACAAGAAACTAAAACTTTGCATTTCTCATATTGTATCATGAAAGACTAGCATCATTTGACTTCAGGAAAGTTGACAAAATTAAGAATACAATATATATGTATTAAACTGCTTCTTTTTACAAGAGATGTGACATGCAGTATATTTATAAAGAAACATGTGAAGAGCTCTACACCACAGGTGCTAGCAGTATATTATCATGGGATTTGTTTTTGTTTTTGTTTAGAAAGGAAGCTTTAGACAGGTATCTTACAGAAGTCACTAGTAATGGCCTAGTGATGTTATTATTACTTTCCTAAAACCTGACCCTATATTGCACGTGTTTCCTCTAATCTGTAACACTGAACATCGACTGGTCATATTCATGGTAGAAATACATCCCTCTGCAGTATTGTACAAATTAATAGTACAGTACCATATCTTCAACATTTGTCTGTGAAAATGAAAGATCTGTGATAGAGGCTTACCACGGTGGACTAATTAAACTTTGACAATGCCATAAAATAAGTATTCCTACACACTACACAATGTCATCTGTCAGAAACATGTGTTGTTAAGCAATCAGACAGCATGAATTGCTTCAAGTGTAAAATAGATATAAATCTGGAACAGCACTCCTGTAAAACCACAAATATTAAAAGCATGATAACTTTTGCAAATCTCCACAGACATTTAAATACATAGTGTAGACAAATAGTTTTGCATGCATTTTACTTTTGCGAATCTTGGCTCCTCGTGCAATTTGTGAAAGTTTTATGCATGCAAAAAATTCTGGTTTTACAGTAATCCAGTGATACGCAGATGCTGGCAGACACAGGCAAACATGCCCTCAAAGATGTGAAGATGATGTAATAAAGTATTGTGTGATCTCTCGGAAAGACACAAGAAAGCTATTTTTATGTTTGAAAAACAATATTGTCATCTTTAATTCTGGCATACTGCTGATGACGTAGATTACATGCCAGAAAAAGAAACTGGCGGAAGACATACATGGATGCATTTGTATGTCATCTACATATGAGATCTTTTCCTTCCTTCTAAGAACAGAATTTCAGGTCTATGCATTTCTACATCACACACGAGCAATCTTATGACTCAATTTTTGCTCTTTTAATCAAATCATACACCCTCAGCTCCTATACGATCACCTTTCGGGGTGCAGAAACTTGCACGGTTAAGAATTTACAGGGAATGCTGAAGGCTATTTTTGATTGAAGAGAAAAACAGAAATCAATATCAAATTCTGAAATGAAAAGTGCTCACTGCAAAAGATGGATATTAGAAGACATAAGGGTATTCTTAAAGTACAGTATCAACCAATCATGACCACTGATTTCAAACCTTTATGGATGAGCAATATCACTGCATTTAGAAGATGAAGACACTTACAGGCCCATCATGGAAGCTCGAAAAAATTATGAAAGGTCTTAGTTGACGAATGTGCATGCACAAATGAGCATGAGCTACAAACCCGAGCTTGAAGATGGTAATGTTTTGTGCCCTTATTACCTCTTCATTATGAACCTCATTGCATATTCTTTATGAATATAATTAGCCCACAAACATGTGCACAAAATTATTGGGAGTGTTGTCAGGGTTTTTGTTTGTTTGTTTGTTTGTTTGTTTGTTTGTTTTTCTTAATCACCAAGACATATTGAAATTAGGAGAAAATTATGAAACAAAGCATTCTGAACAAATTTAAAGCTAAACACCAATGCTGATGAAAGCTAAAATTAGCTGTCAGCAGCAGCCAATACAAGAAGGTGATATCTAGGGTAGTATGAGGCAACAATTCAGGTTGAAAACAAGAAGGCATTTTTTTTTTCTTTACCCCAATCATGATTGACAGGTTATGCCTCCAGTAGCAGCACTCTGTACATCTAAGAGTTCATATCATCTGAGCATTTCTGCACCTAAAAATGAGTAATTCTTGTCTGCCTCTACTGTGCTTGCACATTCCCAGCAGGTACTGCCCTGTTGTTAATTGCATGCCTAGACGCTGCCCTCTCAAAGTTTGTAATATTATTGCTCAAGGTGATATGTAAATAACAAATTTTCTGCAGAACAATTTTTTTTTTCCATGATACACGTCGACATCACATCATCTCTAGGAAAGTGCCAGGCGAAAGCACAGTCAACGGATGGACAGAAGTAATAGGAAAGAGAGAGCGAGAGAGTGCCAGGATGCCTGGTTACCCCACCCTCCTCATGCCTCCCCCTCTCCCCCCCCCCCCCCCCCCCCCACCACCACCCCAATCCTCTTCCCTCTGGAATGATGAAACCAATTAGGAAGTTCAGCTGACGGTGATGTATCACCCAGGCTCTGGCCAGAAGTCGTGCAATGTTTGCATTTTCCATCAACCCCGCGCTTGACGCAGGTAAACACTGCCGGAGAAAGTGGGGGGGGGGGGGGGGGGGAAGGGGCGGTCAAGCCGGATCTACACTCCATGGCTGACTTGAGGTTAAAGGTCAAGTCATTCATCAACTAATGTTCATGAGTATTTACATCTCGTCCATCAACTGTTATTTGCTTAGCCATCCACTGGAGTAGTTCAGTAGAATGGAGGTGACAAATCTGAACACTGGATGTTAGAAAATTGCAGCATTGGAAATAGCAAAGTTGCTTTTGGCAGGAAATATAAATAGGGATGATAGAGCCCTAATGTGTATTGCTGAAATGAGGATATTTGTTTTCATGCTTCTAGGAGAAAATACATATATTAGCCCATAGTTCACAACATGTTGCAGATAATGCTGTTGAAGGTCTCCACAATGAGAAGCTAAACCCAGTTATCACATTTATAAAATGTGAAAATAATCTTGAAACTGAATAAGTGACAATAAGACATACACCACAGCAGTGGCTTCTGTCTGAAACCTCCTTTTCTCCCTTCATTATAATGAGTGAAAACAGAAATTAAATGGCTGTGCTTCTGATTAAAAAAAAAACAAAAACATAAGACTGCTAAGATCTATGAATCAAATTCCAGAGAGATTTCATCAAGCAGTCAGGGAGAAACTTATGTGTTACATCATGCATTTCCGTAGGTGAAAATAGTTCTTAAAAAAGGGAGACTATTACACATACATTCTCCAGTCTGGGTAAAGAGGATACATCTGAGGTTTTTGAGAATCTTCTTTGTTAAACACTTACGTTGGTTTACTGGCTTCAGCCTGGTCCGTCTGTAGTTTCTCCCCTCCCTCCACCTCCATAGTGCAGTAGACAATTCTGTTTGGTGCTAGGAACTTTAGGCCTTGGACCTCCATCACTACCACCTGTTAACAAACAAACAAATAGACACAAAAGACAAACAACATCAGCATATCAATAAAGAATTCTAAATTGACATGCCCTATGACTGTGAAATATGACTGATTATAGACTGCCATTGCACCATTCAAGCATGTTTTATATCCTGAGCAATTCAAGTATCAATCCATATTTGAATTTGATGCAATATCACATATATACTGACTGAACAGAGCTTGAATGATACAAGAGTGACTGCACTGCCATGAATAAGTCTAATTTATGTAAACTGGGAAAGCTGATTACATTCTCACACCACTTTCAAAATGGAAGAAATTCCACTGAAAATAATCAGGTATCAAGTTTTTTCTTTTTTGTTATTTTCATTCTTTTGCTTCATTAACACCTAATAAAGAAAAATATGAAGCAAGTATCATCATGGTAACTACAAGGAAACTAAAACAAGTAACCTAAATTTCCCAACCATCAGGCAGTCATCAATTTCAGACTGTCAAATTAATCAAAACAAAAACAACAACAACAAACAAACAAACAAACAAATTCTTCAGGACAATATTATCTTCATTCCCCAGTCTTTCATATAATCCAGTTCTTGCTTGTTGATTTTCCTTTTTTTTTTTAATGAATACCAATCTAATAGGTGCCTGGATGTTTATGCACGCCATCTTGTCTCTGAAGTACTTTACCTCTAACGTGAATGAGAGCACTACATCTGACTTGGAGAGTGTTGGCTCTGAGTCCTCTGTTACTTCCATCATAGAAACTGCTGTGTTCTGTGCTCTGCATTCAAAACCATGGGAAGAGAGGTAAGAGAAAAAGAGGAAAAAAAAAGAGAGAAATAAATAGAAAGTGAAAGAGAGATATATAGAAAGTGAAAAAGATATAGGAAGAGAAAGAGGGAGAAAGATAGAGATAAAAACATAGAGAGACAGAGGGAGATGGAAAAGGAAAAAGAGAAAAGGGAGAAAGAGGGATATATATATATATATATATATATATATATATTTTATATATATATATATAGAGAGAGAGAGATATAGAGAGGAAGAGAAACAGAAATATATAGAAAGAAAGAGGTACAGATAGAAAAAAGATACAAAGAGAGGGAGAGAGATGGAGAGGGATATAAAGAGATAGAGAGAAAGAGAGAGAGAAAAAAAAAGTACAGGGAGGAGAAAATATGTTTAATCATACACACAGTGTATAAAATGCCTCTATTTCATCATTGAATGTATTATTCTTGGTCATCCATCTTTGAATTACATCGTCCTAATCAACTTCTGGCCTGGATACAGTAATTCATTTCAGTACCTTGCATTCCAATCCATTTGTGATCTGACTTATTGGTTACAGCTCATTGTTTGTTCTGAAAAACTTGTATACACTATCTTCCTTTCCCGACATTTAATCTATGACACAAAACCATTAAAGCCTTTCCAACTTTCTATTACAGTTTGTCCCCCAAAAAATACAGTCAGATTTTCACATTGATAACTTTCAATATGATTACCGGTAAACAATCTGAATGCTATTTCAGGGTCTTGAAATATGACATCTTACCTATATTTTGCAGAAAACCCCATTCAATTTGGTTAAGTGGTCACAGAGAAATGTGAATCATTGTAAAGCATGTCATGGGTCTGATTCCTCCAAGTTTAGCACTTGAATGCTCTTGGGACTGCATAATGTGTGAACACAATGGACAGAACTTGCAGGAAAGGGATTCCTGACATGCTCTACATAAATTCTCATTTCTCTTTGAACACTGAAGCAAATCAGACAGGGTTCACTGTAAATGTGGGTAATAAGACCCCGTTTACAGTGCGGGGCTGGGCTGTGGCTCGGCCGCGGCCGAGCCCGCCTTCATTTCAGTGTAAACGCGCAAAAGGCCAAATGCGGGGCCAAAATTGGCCGCGCATTTGGCTACGCTCTGGAGGTGGTCTCGCCCGCGGCTCGGCCGCGGCCGAGCCCGGCCTTTTCTCAGTGTAAACGCAAACTGGGCCAAATGCGCGGCTAATTTTAGTCTGGCTTCCAGACCCTCTTTCCATACTATTTCGCTATTCAGGATCGTCAAAAACTAGTATAGTTTAAGGTGGCTTTGTCCTGCAAAGGATTTTTCCTTCGGCAAAGGCCTTTGCCCGAACGGCGACTTCGTCGCCACAGAATCCAGATTTGGCGAAGGGTCTGAAAACTGGACTATACCAAATTGCATTTGTTTACAAGCAGAGCGCCACTACGGCAAAATATTGAAAGGTTTGAATTAAAAGCGCAGCCGAGCCCGGCAGTGTAAACGGACAAAATTGTGGGGCTTGGCCCCGCAATCGAGGCTGGGATCGGCCGCAGCTCAGCCGCGGCTCGGCCCAGCCCCGCACTGTAAACGGGGTCTAAGTAATAGTTTCTTACCCTGAAATGGTATTTAAATTCATTCACTATTTTAAAGATATAATAACGAGGGGTCCATTGTATTTTTTTTTCGGGGGGGGGGGGGGGCATATGGTATAATATTTTCTCCTTACTGTCTTCCAGTCTTTCCACTAATCCTACAATTCTTCTTCGCCCCCTCTCTTCTCCATGTTACTCTCTCTTTCTCTCCCTCTCTTGTAATATGTTGTCTTCATATGAAATGTGACAAATATTTGCACAGATATCAAAAGCACTGAGCAAAGACAATTCCAGTCTTTAATTCATTACATATTTGTTCAGAGCAAATACAGCCTGATTATGCAGCACATAATAGATATTGGAGATGACAAATGCTTCTACAGACTACATGTGAATGTGTATTTGATAAGTCTGTATTGCAATACAGTATGCCAAATAATCATGTGGAGCTGGGCAGTTTAATCATGTGATTTGTTTTATCATTTGTTATTACACATACTTCCAATGCATCTTGCACTGTATCAAAATATCAACTTCTACTGTATCAAAATCATCACACAAATTACAGTGTAGCTTCACCTGTAAAATCATAACAAATGTGAATTGATCTGATTTGAAATGAAATGAAATGAAATGAATAAGATTTAATTGCAAATAATCAAATCAAACTGACTTGTCTTTCAACTGATCTGCTCTCTAACAGAAAATAAAAATGTATGCACTAATACAGCCCTATACTTATTATTCAAAACCCTCTGTACTGTTTTCCTGAAGCCTTGTAATTTGATCTACTATAATTTGAACCCTAGTATCACTTTGGACTCAGTATGAGCTCATGTCACCAGCAATCTAACATTATCATCCTATCAGGAGTATCTCAGCATTACAGCAACATGGACACCTTGCCCTCCTAATGGCCACGCCCACCCCTGCACCCCCCTTCCCTCCAACCCCCCCCCCCCCCTCAACCCCATTCACCACACACCCTTCTACAACCACAAACCACAGGGGCAGGAGTGCACGAACTCTATCCAGCATAATTCCACTCTCCTGCTCTCCTTCCATATAAGCCTGCTTCCCCAATTGGCCATGTGGGAACTACAGAGGAAAACGCATCAAAGCTCCCATGCCTGGCGACATCTGTGATTGTAATATATACTCTCTAAAATGTGGATTTATATCGAGCTACAACAAATTTTGATAAGTTATGCCAGTACACCAGGATGGCTTTGTTTAAATGCAAGATGGCAATCGCTGTATTCCAGCAGCACAAGGAGGACATACTGAGAAGGATGGGGAGAAGGAGAAGAATGGGATTTATCTGATTTTCCAAATCATTTTCTTATTTATGTTGACAACTTTCATTAAATGACAGGTTCAGTTACTTCTTAAAGGGATGGTATAGTTTTTGTTGAGATAGGAGCTTCAGGTTTTCAACTTTATGGTGGGATAATGAGAAACATCTTATGAAATATGAAAGATCATATGATCCTGAGAGGAATTAAGAATTATTTGATGAAAATTGGTTTTGAAATGGCTGAGATATCCAAAAAATGAAAATAAAGGGTAGGACCCACCTTTTATCAGAATCGCTTTGTTTTACTTCATTTTTTGATATCTTAGCCATTTCAAAACCAATTTACCTCAAACAAACTTTGAATTCATATTAGAACAGTATGTTCTTTAACTTTTCATAAAGTGGTTTCTGAGTATCTCGCACAAAGTTAAAAGCTGAATCATCATCTCAACCAATAGTATACCATCCCTTTAAAACACATTCTCAGAGGAAAAAAAAAATCCACAAATGCATAATACCAGAGAATTCTTCACTGTCTTCATATCTTATGTAGACAGGATTTCATTCTCATTCTGATGTACTCCTTGTTCATTATTTTTTTTTCCTTTGAACAGATAATGAAACATTGCAGCCAACAGTTTCATATATGATATATGGGCAAATGTGGTCAATGAAATAAAAGAATCATGTTCTCTCCCACAAATGAAAGGAAAATTTCTTTAGTTCAACAACAACAACAACAACAACAACAACAAATTAAGAATTTTCATATAAAAAAGCAAAACCCAACAAGATATCTGAAAGTCATTCCTTGCACAAAAACAGAGAATTTTTCTTAAAAAATAAAGATCATGCCCATTGGCACTATTCAGAAAGAGCAATAAATGTGAACAAAACATTCACCTGCATCACAGCAATGGATGGAGTCATGAGGTAACCAGCTTAACATCAGTTTTAACTTTCAGCTTTCAGTTAATACTGTACTCCGTTGGCTTACTTGGCTTTTGCTTTCCACATAGGAAGATCACATGGGCTCATATGATGGAAAGCAAATCCCACAAGTTGAAGCCTCCTCTTGGACATACTGGCACAATGCAGTTGTCTGACTCTAAAAAGTTTCACCTCATAAAGAAGTACTCATGACCGACAACCGCAAGGTTACAGAAATTATTCCTGTTCCATATCATCCTCTGATTTAAAGATCACTTTAAACCCTCCCCATCCCCCCCCCCAAAAAAAAATAGAAGAAAATAAATCCACTGGTAGTTAGTCCTTGATCTGCTAACATCCTGACAAATCCAGCAACTTTGGAAACATTGTCATGTCAGTGAAACTCTCTTTTTTTTTCTATTCATTCCCAAGTTCAGTCTAATAATATTATGTTCCTGCCCACCCCTTCCTTGATACATAGTACGGTACAGTACGGTACGATGCCTATAGTTACCAGTATTGTACCTTCAGCAATACTGTGGATCAGTCTTAACAAAACACACATGAACCACAAATGTATACATGAAAACTAAAACTTTTTATACAAAAACAATAAGATTAATTTATTTGTGAAGAATTAAAGAATATAAGAATGTCAAACAAAAAGAGTCAAGCAGCCATAAAAACCTCTTCATCAGCTTTCTCTGTTTTGTTTTACAATTGCTAAATTCTAAGCTCTCAAGATTTAATTTATTTTCACCCTTGTTTCCAACGTTCCCTCTCTGCTGTATAAAAACACGGTCTTAATAGACATATGGCACAATATTTCAAGTCAGATATGAAACAAAGTTTGGCTACAACTGATATAGCCACTGAAATATCATGCATTCCATGACCTCACAATTACTTTCATGACACAAGAGAAAATATGTCAGAGCAACAACAAAAAAAAAAAGACTGTCAACCTCAGAATGAATTCAATCCCTGAACTCAGCATTCATTCACACCCCCGCTTTTCGTCCCACGTATGCCATCATTTTACTGCTCCCTTGGCTCTGTTGTTTATCCTGCTGGTTGGTTTTTTGCTTGCTATTTACAAAGAGCCCAGAGCATCACTGTGATACAGCAACAGTAAGCAACAGGTAAGTTTAAAGAGCCATTTGACAAAAATTAATGCCAAACATAATGGCATGCAGTGAAATTCACAGAACTGGGGGGTGTTTCATCAACATTTGTCGGTGCTGACAACTTGAATCACCATAGTAACAGTCAGTGACCAGAGCATTTCAGCCAATCAAAACCAAGGATTTTGCTGATATTGGTCAGCGCCGACAGTTGTCGGTGCTGACAAGCGTTGATGAAACACCCCCCAGGTGTGTTACTTCTGTCTATTAAAACTCGGATAGCATTTGACACCGACAATGTCATGAACCTTTAATACGGGCTTGTATACACCACAGTGTCCACCCATTGCTGATTGACGGTAGGGTAACAGTCATGACATAACCGACACTCCCCGTCAACAAACCTAGCACGTAGAGACAGTGGTGTTAGCCATGTCTTGTGAGACACTCTATTCATATAACAGCCTGCTCATGCATTATACAGCAGTCATCTCCTGGTCCGATATGACTGGCCCTAGAGGTAAACACGAAGGGCCCTACTGATACACCACATCTCGGCACTGCATATTATGTGGCACGCCAATTTTTGCCGCCGATTATCTTTCCTCCCATTTCGGCCTTTCTCCGGCATGCTATTTGCAAGTCGTTGTAATGTTTGCATGCATAATTTGTTCGCCCATGGGTGCCAATTGATGTCCTGCTGTGCTTGCAAATATACCCTCAGCGATGGGATGGGTTGATAGCTTTCAGAGGTTAATATGCTTTCCACGCCTCGTTTGTTTTCACTCTGCCTGCAGTCACGTTTTCTTGTCTGTTGCCATATCAGCACAACATTTCGGCAGCTGGGGGTGATCTTTTTACATTCTTAGCCTTGCCAAGTATTTCAGCTCCTACATGTGCATTCACATTTACAGTGTTTTCTTTTTTCCTGAATATGACTGACACTTTTTCTTGCTGAAAGTAAAGTATTTTTCTTGTGAAGTGGTTGGGTATACACATGTAGACTCTGGTGACAATAAGTGGAAAAATATCTGCAGGTTGGTGCATTTTATTTTAAGCCTGTGTTTCCATATGAAGACAGCATAAAGTCCATGCAGGGGCAATGAATCTACCAGAGCATATTCCCCCCAAAATGTTACTATGTGGTCATGAAGCCCACCAGCATGAAACAGTTATTGGTACAACTCAAGCTGGTCTGAACCTTGCAAAATCATATAGTATCAACAATGACTGTTCTCTCACGGCATGAAGGCTACTACTTGACATGGTACTCTTGTCACATATCATGGTAGTGTTGTTTATATTCAGTCAGCCCTCACGAGACTGCACAGAGCCTACCACAGCAATTACATATTAGCAACTACTACTTGTTTTACAATGTATCAATCTATCACGCATGTTACATTCTGTTGGTAGTTATGGCTACAAGAATCAGTCATTTGGAGCTGAATATTGGACAACAAGGATAGCATGAGTTCATGCCCTTTATCTAAGAAGTTGAGCTGCAGAGTGATGCAAGATATTTAGGAGCACATGAAATGTAATGCTAACGTTCTAGCTAATAACAATATCATCATACTACAGTATACACAAAGCACAAATGTGCTTCTAATGCAAACAAAGTCTCCTGGAACTTTGCTTAATTCCATTATTATGAGACTTCAAAAGGTAAACAGTGGAGTTTGTTTGCATTAACAAAAAAAAAGAAGAAAAAGTGCGTGTGTTATCTGTTAATATTTTCTACCATACAGATCTGAGATTGTGAATATGATTCAACTTGAGCTTAAATGCAGTACGCACAGCATGATGACTTGTGTTTGTGGCGAACGTTGCCCGGGGTAAAGGCAGGGCTACTGTAAACAAGTGTCATATTTCTGTGCGCGGGGAACATGGCACTGGCCTTTCTTTCTCTGTTATCATCATTTTCCTCGCGGCACAATCGCGAAACTGGCTGCTCTGTAATTCTAAGTGACACTTATCTCGCAATGGCTTGACGATGCAGAGGCGAGGAATATTAGCCGCCCACTGCAGATTTATCAGCGTGAGAGAAAGGAGAAAACTTAGCAACTGTTTCACCAAAGGAAGGATATATTACACATACACACACTTACACACACACACACACACACACACACCCAAATAATTTTTTTTGAAAAAAAGCTCTTTTGCAGTACAAAATAGCAAGTTAAGTTTAAAGTTCAGGCATGGCAAAGAAAGTCAGGTTTCCTCACATATATAGATTTAGGTATAAACTTTTTACCACAACATGAAAAAGCACAGACTATCAAATATCATAATAAGGGCACACTTTGGTAAGGTTTATTTGTGGGCTTTTTTTGAAGTAATATACAACTTTTCAGATCAACTTGTATCAGGTCAAGTCCCCTCTAGAATCCTCTTTTTCTTGTGATTTGTACATGGATTATTCTAACAACTTTTGGGAAATATAAAGGGGAAGTTTCCAAAAAATATAAATCTGGGTAATGAAGACAGACTGCTTTTAAGCACTCTGAGAAAATATCACAGAAGTCTAACAATCTATCGAGAAGTTACCTGTGTTGAATGTCTTGGCCAATTTCATGCACCACCCTGTCCAGATTGAAACTCTTCAACAATTTGTGATATCACAGTAGCAGAGGTATATTGAGAAATACAAAAAAAAAAAAAAAAAAACTATTCTACAAATATTCACTGTTAATGAAGAGTGCAACTTTCCTTGACCTGTTACTATTGAGATAATAGGGCATACATCACACTCTATGCCTTACTGAGGGACTAGGTCAGGAGCTTTTTTGATGCCCTACAAGAGATTAAAGTGCGTTGAAGTCTCTCTCTCTGTTTCCATCAAATACTGCAAAACCAGAAACCAAAAGTTTTATTCACAGAGTGAAACTTTTGTGAAATGGAGCTGCAGCCTTTTCCATTGCATGAAACTTTTGCAAATTGCCACTGGTATTCAATGCATTATGTAGAAAAAAAAACTTTTGCATGCATTTTACTTTTGCAAATCTTGGTTCTCCTCAAAATTTGTGAAAGTTTCATGTACCCTAAAGTGTCTGGTTTTACATGACATTGTTCTCCTTTGGTTAACAACCTTATCATGTCTTATTACTAATTAGAGATGGAAGAAATTACTTTTCTGTTTGTTGAAGTAAGCATTTTATTTTCTTCCTAGATTTTCCTACTGATACACTACACGGTATGTATTCACTGACACTCAACAGAGCACAGTACATCTTGCACAAATTGCTGTTTTAAAGAGAGATTGTATGGATTCAAAATCTAAAAAGGGAAAAGACATCAACATGCGTCAATATGTGGGTGCTTTTATTAAGAAATCTCCCTCAAATTATACTTACCATGAAACTAACAATTATTGCAAGGGATTTTCAAAGAAAAACATCAAAAGTTCCATGTATCCCTTAGTGGAGCAGCCATAGAATTGACAAAGCAACTATAGAGAGCTGTTCATTAAGATTAATCTGTGCCCTATTTAAATCTATACTCTCTTGTCATATTTGTGATATTCATGTCAAATTCATAGAAGTTTGTAGTTTAGAACCCAACTGGCCTAATTGATATGCTGATGAGTATTCCACATCAAATTTTACCTTTTTCGGATATTGATATCATTTGTTGACGTTGACTATAAACTTGCGAAGCATTATATATATATTTTTTTTCATCCTTGAAAATTATCACTTTTAATTCTATTCAATGAATTTGCCTGCTTAAAGTGTAATATTGGTACCATGAATTGGAGAATAATGTAAAATGGCTCCCTAACTGTTTAAACATCAACATATTTAAGGCCATGATTAGTTCAAATCCCCTCAGTTAGCCCTAATCAACAGACCTTATCTACATGCATTAGGACAACATTTATTCATAACTAGACAGAACGGCCAATATCAACTTGTAACCATATTCATGTGTCACTGCTTGCTTTCAATTACGATGATCTAGTTCAAGTCTAAGCCGAACAATCAGGACCATGACAGTCCTCATGTCTGCTTTTCTCAATGTATTACAGCAGTCTGCCAGGGCTGGGATTATAATCCCAGTGATTGATAACACAAATCAAAGAGCAAACATTGCAAGGCAACATAAATGCCTGTAATGCTGGGCAAAGGATAAACGACTGCCTAGAAACGGCACACTCTGGTGGGATCAGTTTATCTTGTCGCTGCTATGATAACATCCCTAAAGCTTGCCAACTGGTGCAAGAGCAAGCTTTTTTATCTTTCAATAAACATCTCTCTTGACTGCAAACAACAAGAATGATACATGGGTTCTCCACTTCAGCCATCTAGATATGAGAATGCCAGATTTCACATGAAAGCTCTTCCTCTTTCTACACATATCTTTTAAAGGACAGGTCCACCTTCATAAACATGTGGATTGAGAGAATGAAGCAATAATAGTAGAACACATAGGTGAAAGTTTGAGGAAAATTGGACAATCCGTTCAAAAGTTATTGGAGTTTCAGTTCCACTATTGCTGGATGTGAAGACTACTACAGCTAGTGATGTCATTTTCGATATAAAGAAAATTCAACACGTTTTCACTTTTCTCGTATATCTCATTAAAGCAGTGCTATACCCAAACCATGTGGACTTATTGCAAATATAATCTTTGAAATATCTGCACAAACTGGAGTGAAGTATGGGAATGCCATGCTTTCTTTGCTTTTTCTTTCCTTCCCATGCAACACTTTTGTCAGTTTTACATGTGAATTTAATGAAACTTCAGCTATAGAAACACAAGTGCATTAACTATTTACAAGTTAGCAATAAAGGTTAATCTGTTTTGCAAGCATCACAAAATTTTGCATAGTTGGAGAACAATATCTCTCAATATCAGGTATGAAATCTAACTGAAATACAACTCTGAGTTTTAAAAACAGAAATGAAAAACTAACCCCATGTCAATCAAGAATACACTCCCATTTTGCACCAAGAATAATGGTCTGAATTTCTTCAGAGTCCAAATAAATTCACTAGAAGTCTATGATATTGTTTCCCCCTCCATCACAAAGAAGTTTCCAGTTTCATTATTCCGAGGAAAGGTCTGAATTACCTACCTCTACAATAAACCAGCTTATGATAGGAATCTAATCTTCAGGGTTGCAAAAGAGACACACAAACTTTGATACAGATGTAACAGCGAATGATCTGAACATTTCATGTCATGTTCTGCTTGACTTCAACGAGTTTTCCTTCTATTTGCATCAGGGCAGTGGTCAGATGCACAAACATCCTGAGGGCAGTATGTCCATGTCCTACTTGACACCAAAAGCAGAGCCATCTCAGATCTGATCACAGATTGGAGATCAAAGATGGACCCCCCCCCCCCCCCCAACTTCTTGCATTGGAAGCATTCTCTTTGTGTTCTTGAGGCTCGGCAAGAAATCACTGCACACTTTGCCTTGGGTCTCCAACTTGAAATGGGTGTCCTTCAGGCAGATGAGAGCATGCATCTCGTGTTGTAATATGATAACAGCTTTCAGGCACTCCTACAAAGTCCACATCTCTATATTTCTGTTCAACAAAATATGTTGCCTCTGGCCATGGAATGTATGTGATAGAACATATGTAATATGAGGCTGCACATCACAACCATGGAATATTGTAAATAGTTTTTAAATATTTCTAATATTTTAAAGTTTTATTCTATTATTTTAATGTTTTAAATTATTTTTTTTTTTTTTACAATAGTAGGCCTAAAAATTGTGCATCTTGGGTCAACAAAGCTGATTTGAATGTTTTGATTGTTTTCAGAAAGTATTTACAACCCTTTTCTCTCTCAGTTTGTGATTTCATGAGGCAAAAAAGAAAATTAAGTCTGAGTGGTGTTTTAACCATTTTAGAATCCCATCTTTTTCATGTTTAAAAGAGCTCTATTTTACTCTGTTTTCCACCGAGGAGGATTGTGGAAGTGTCCACAACTGAGCTTAAAAAACAACAAAAAACCTACTGATGAAGCAGCAGAGGCTTTAATAGTTTAATATTAGCATGAATAGAATTTGGTTCACACATAAGAAGAAAGCTCAATAACATTCTCTTGCAGTGTTCTCAGATTTAAGGTCTTTGACTTTG
The DNA here is from genome assembly GCA_033980235.1 of Diadema setosum. Classification (NCBI taxonomy): domain Eukaryota; kingdom Metazoa; phylum Echinodermata; class Echinoidea; order Diadematoida; family Diadematidae; genus Diadema; species Diadema setosum. The sequence continues at coordinate 35,053,558 of CM067060.1, forward strand.
TATACAAGGGTACATGTACTAAATCGCATACTTTGATATACAATGCATGATCTCAAATGCACGATACCAGCATCTATGAGCAACAAACATGTGTGATAAGCTTTCTTGCATTTTAAAAAAATAAAAGAAACATAATTGCACGGGTGTTAATCATGCATATTAGGTTTCACAGTTTCTTGAATGTCACAAGACAGAGCATGCAGCATTTGCTCAGTAAATCAAGTATATCTTATGACATTGCACAATCATGTGACATAAATTAAATACCACATGGCGCCGATTCAACTAGTTACATGTCATGTTAAGAATTCATCACACTATGAATCATGCCCATGGTACATGAGGCTTACACCCTTATAGCTCTCAACCGAAGCTTGAGGCTGTAATAGACCTGTCATTATTTATCAAATACATTAATAAGAATTTTCAGTGTGGGGGATTTTATTTTTATGGTACTGCATATTTATGGTTTCATTCAGCTAAGAAATAACATGTAAATGTTCATGCTCACGAAACATGCAGCAAAGATCCTGAGTAAGGTACTTGAAATAACTTATCAATCATATTAAAAATGCCATGAATATTTTCCCCTGTCTTTTTACCCTGAATGATGTTACCAACTCTGGATTGCATTCAAGAAAAGAAAAGAGTCGTCCCTAATCGTACTCCAACACGAGCAGGAAATTTTGTAAATCTTTTACTTTGACAGAGTGTGACGCCAATGAAAAGTCTTTTCATCAGCTTCCAAAATTTTACTTACATGTTCACTCTGTCTCTCACCATTTCTCCCTCCCTTTCTCACTGATTTCAAGTCCTTATATGATTCCTTCCTCTTTTCTCTCTCTATGTTTGTCTCTCTCTTAATCGTTCTCAATATGAGACCCACTACAACAAAAGGATCCTAAAGTCGCTAATGGGTGAGCCAAGAAAAATCGAGTTTGAAGTCAGATCATCAAAATCCGTCAAAACATTTGGATTTCTGTTTTTGACGTAATTTTGTAGTCTCATGTATCTTCTATCATCTGTCAAAATTTCGAAGCTAAATGATCAAAGGAAAGGCAAGAAAATAACGTTTTTTCTGGGCCATGATTTTCCGACTTTCAACGAAACAGAAACGTGTCCGAAGATTTGGATTTAGTGCCGCAGCTAGACTCTGCCCCTAGCAACGGGGGAGTGATCTCAGTGGTAAGTGCGTGTCATCCTGGTTACTGATTGGTCGTGCATAGACTGCTGGCGCTAAGCTTGAATGAACATTGCAGAGGTCGCTAGGAGCATACCTTCTATTGTCAAGCGGTGAAAACTGTCTCGCCTCCCCTTGATCATGTTAGTGTTGGAAGGAAAACTTTCAAGGCGTTTTTCTCGAAACTCTTATTTTTTCTACCACTTGACATCATGCACTAATAAAGTCATCAATATCTCCGCAACCGGGTACTTTTATGAGTTGTGTTATATATGAAATTAAAGTAGAAGAGTAAGGGAATAATGTAATGTCATTTTCAGAAAATTGTCCTCCCCCGACTTTCGGATCCTTTTGTTGTAGCAGGTCACGTATAATCCTTTCTTTTTTTTTTCCTCCTTCCTCTTCAAGAATTTCTTCTCGTGTTCTTCCTATCTTCCTGTTCATGTCTTTCTGTCTCTGCCTTCAGGCTCTTTCTTTTTCTCTCACTTTCTTTTCTCTGGCATACAGAATCTCATCGACCCCTCCAAACATATATTTTTCCCCTAATAATCTTTATTCTTTATTCCATAAAATACAAATTAACCTCTACACAATCACTTTGAATGTGTGAAATTGAACCAAACAATTTTTGATTATTGATCTATATAAATACAAATAAGCTCATTACAATAAAAAAGGAAGAAAATATTTAAATTCACATAACTTTAATACTAAACCATCGCAATTATATGACAACATATAATCAAGCAAAGTGAACATATTACTTGTCAGAATCCAAAACTATACCCCACATATTTAGCGAGTCTAAATTTTCGCAAATCGAGACTTCCCGACGATTTCGTTAATGGTAAAATTCGCTATCATGGTGTACTGTATGAACAGAGAAATACATGTGTGTATCACATTCATATCGGGATCAGAGTCATTATTTTTGCCTGTCTTTAATTTCACAAATATCACCTGACTCGTGAAATTCGCGTAGATAAAAACCTTGCAAAATATTCAGCGTATACAGTAAAAAAGCAAACCGACGAAAACCCTCCCTAACCCTACACCCAAAATCTTACCCCTAACTCATCCAACTAATCCCACATGTTCCCACATATAAAAACCTACCTATATAAAATAACATATCATCACTATTCTGAAATCCTCTCCTTTCCAAAACGATCCTTTAAAGGTAGGGAATCCCATTTGCACGCCTTAAATGAAGAGTTGTATAAATACAGTGGTATGTTGAAGGGAGTATCATTTTAGAAACTCCCATAAAGTATTGAAAGTGGAAGGTAACATTTAGTACATTTTTTTGACCGTAAGATTTTGAATTGAATTGTTTTCGGGGCTCACCGTAAATTCCAGTACATTACTAGGCTACCTATGCAGACCCATGTACTGCATGTGTGTCCATCATGTATATTTTGTGAAGAAAGTTCATCAACACTTACAAACATTTCTATAAACATTCTTGCCACACACTCTATATGTTATTACATCAGCTCTTGTACTTTTAGATTTGTGTTTATAGATCACAAATGCAGAAGAATGCAACAAAAAGGCTTAAGTGTGGCTGACACACAGAACTACTGAGTAGTTGAGTTTTGTGCATTATTCGAATTTTAGATAACTGTTGACTTCCAAATTTCTAAGCAGTGGCCTAAGCAAGTCCCCTGAGGTTCATATTTAATGTTTTGCTGCATTTTGGGAGGTCTGTAAAAGGTATCCCCTACCTTTAAACATCCTCCATAACGTAACACATACATACATACAAAAACACATGCACACACAAATATTACTTATTCTCACATATACTGTATCACTCCAGCTCAAGTGAACTACCTTTTCAGTTTCTGCAGGGAGTATTTGGAGTCTGTGTTGCCCTTGGAAACGGGTAAGCTCTCCAGGTTTGCCATGAGGAGGTTGACAGCCGAGTGCAGCTCATCCACATACATACTCTCCATCTCCTTGACGATGAACTTTGGTCCTTTCTTGGTCTGCATCACAATGACAAAACAAACAAAAACCCACAATATCAAGCAGAGATGAATATCAATCCTATCTTCACTTTCTGTCATTTTTCAACATCCAAGTATACACCATCTGTTGTCTTGACAATGATCTTTGCATCCACCTCCACTCTGTACTTACCCACTCACTAATAGAGACATCATACACCAACAGACAAAATATATTAAAACCAGACAAACTCCCACACTATATATGCATGTATGAAATGGCTAGACAGTCTGTGAATCTTTAACAGAAACCATTAAGGGTCTAGGTGGGCGTTGACCTCTGGAAATATCAAAGTTTTATCGTGCTCTGGCAAAAATGGTCATGGGGAAAGTTTCAACAGCAAATACAGAAACTGGAAACCATTATCTTTTCAGGCAAAACTCAATTTCAATACATATTGAAAATGAATGCAGCTTCACTGTCGAAGGTTACTGGTATTCAGCATATCTGTATATCAATGTGACCTTTCAACTCCAAATGGCAACATTTGAGACTATAGGATTGGATTATTTTCATCAATGTGTTCTTACCTTTGCTATTTGTTCGGCAAGCTGCAACCTCCCATCCAGTTCCCTCCTAATCTGAGCTGCCTGTTCATCTGCATTGTCCAGCTATAGAGAAAGAGGAAATGATGAGGTTAATTTGACTGTGCAGGACCTTCAAGAGTCAAAAGATGGTTTATTTTATATAAAAAGCAACACATGACTAGCAGCCTGAGGGCTGAAACTGTTATGTTAACATGTTAAAAAAATACGTAAGAATTGATTTGTGATAAAGAAATAACATATGAAATTAGAATGAAAATATACTTGACAAAATGAGTATAACATGAGTACAATTGAGGATCTCAAATTTGGATTCATACTGGAAAATGCAATGAAGACTGAATAATAATGAATAATTCTGAAAAGAAATATGAAACTAACTGGGAACTAAGAAAATCTATGAAATGTTGTTTGCACTTTGTCTGAATCAGACAGCTTTGCATTTGGACTGTGTGAAGTTAGAAGCATGTCTTAAGAAAATAGAAACCTTTTTTCTTTTCGTGGAAGCAGTCTTTACACTGTGGGTTATATCAGGATAAAGATTTCATACAAGCAGTTTTATAATCGATGTGATTTTTACCACAAATTATTGAACACACCCTTTTCTGTATTCTCTTTAAAGGGGAAGGCTAGTAACTGATCACTGGGAATCAGTGGAAATGCTGGGAGATGATTGTTCCAATCCTTATGGGATTCATTCAAGAGTTCATTGTATATCTATTGTTGTGTGAAAATAATTTGCTTCAGAATGGTCTCATATTCAAGTAATGTGCAGTTTAATGCTTCCAGGTTAGCGTCCCTGGTCAGTGACGGAGCATTAATCTGCACATTACTTGAATATGAGACCGTTCTGAAGCAAATCATTTTCACACAACAATAGATATACAATGAACTCTTGAATGAATCCCATAAGGATTGGAACAATCATCTCCCAGCATTTCCACTGATTCCCACTGATCAGTTACTAGCCTTCCCCTTTAAACTTTTAACCTGTGTGAATGTAAATCTATCATTAAAACCTGGTAAACAATATTCCACTATTGGGTAAATATACCCAACATGAATTTGAATGGGATCTGACATCATTAGAGTATACTGTCTACGATGGCACCACAACATGATTTTACTCATTATCTCTATTAGTAGATATGCTCTTTAGCTTTTCCGAGCTTAACCACGCTTGACACAATATTTGCCAGGACTTCCCTACCAATAAAGGGCAAACGGGAATCACTAGCAAAGACTGAATGCTCTAATGGCTGAAACACCCTGCCTGATTCCACTCCTGTTTTCCTGCAAGAAGATCTACAAACACATGCATGTATAACATCATCAGTCTTCTCCTTCTTCTTCTTCTTTTAAATAGAATACCCTTGCAGAAATGCGAGTGTGTGGTAATCTTGCACAGTTCTCGCAAGCTTGCTGCAAGCCTGCAGAGTATTTGCTCTTGTACTGTAAAAGTGGATATTTTCACACAACTAATTCACACTCAGCCAGGTAAAATAATAATAATAATAATAATTATAATATGAAATATTTATATAGTGCTTAATACAAACATGTTCTGAAGTGCTATACAATTATCAAAAATACAAATAAAAATAATCAACTATACATAATCATCAGTTCTGTTCTAGAAACAAATGGGTTTTAAGTAGAAAGAGCTTTGCGTGCTTTTAATTCCGCGGAATCAAGATCAACCACTGGAACATATGGCAAGCAAAAATATTTGCACGCTTTTATTTTCGCACTAGTTTCTGGTTGCATGAAATGTTTGAAAATTACAACACCACGAAAATTTCCACCTTTACAATAGACCGCAAGCTTGCTGCGAGCTCACACAGTTCCTGCAAGCTTGTCATAAATGCATGATGAACTGGCTGGCAAGTAGCATGATCTAGAATTTTTGTTTGTGAGTTTAACCCGTTGAGGACGGACTGATTTCCCATAGACCCCTGCCTGAGTATACTTGGGACTAATCCTCAACAGGTTAATAAGGTGACTGCAAGCTCGTTGCAAGCTTGCCGCACACTCGAAATCTGCCTCATTCAATCATGAATATTACTGCAGATATCAACAATTTGCACATGTGTGTGTGTGTTTGTTTGACCATTTCATTGGGAATTCCCCTGTTCTTTAATTAAGTGGGTTCTTTTTGAGTGCATAGTGTATGAACTCACTACACATGGGACCAACAGCAAAAAGTCTCCACCAAGAGACTCAGTAATGACAATAAAAGTGCCATGCCAAAGAGAACATGCATTGGGACTCAAACCTCACACTTGCATGATAGCCTGCAGTCTTATCCACATTACTCATTAACTCATGTTGGCAGCCCAAAAAACATGGATACCAGGTATATGATGTGACGAGACCAACACAAAATTATTAATTCACAACTTAGTGCAAACACACACAAAGCATAGTAGGAGACGGAGGTTTCCAGTGTTAGGTTGACTCAGGTTGCAACTGTCTACAAACAGTCTAATTCCCACTTCTTGCTCGAGAAAGGGAGGGGGTTTTCTCTTTCATAAAAACCGCCCACATCACCATTCTGAGTGACATGCCACCCTAACTGACAATTCGGGGCATTCATTATTCACATTCACACAGAGAAAATAGTGGAATAACGACTGCAATTTGAATACCAAGTTGTTGTTGTTGTTGTTTTTTGTGCTTTTATGGTCTGACAGACATATCCCAGGACTAAGATACTGATTGCAATAACTTATTGTTTAACTGTGCATGCTCGAAATCGACCAAAATGATCACCCTTACCCTTGCATATTTGTGCGCTGTTCAATCATGCATGTTTTGAATGACAGGATAAAATATCTAAATTTGCTCCAATGTTCATACACACTCGATACGGTGCAAATCCTCCCCATAGACATAAAACAACAGCACCTCTAAACAGAGTTCATTTTACACTTCCTAATAAACCATACTGCAGTCAGCTCCTACTTCGTAGGCTTTTTTTTTTTTTATACCACCTTGGTTTTCTGATTTGTTTCGCAAAAGAAACAACTTAAAGGCCTATCTGTAAATTACTGGTACCATTCATAGATGTAGCAGAACTGCTCAGCTATGAATAGCAATAGAGATTAACAAGCAGTCTTGAGCACTGATGCCCAATAAACTGGCTGCTTGCTCAACAGATAGCTCTGTGTACAATGAGCCTTTCAAGGTAACGGACACTGCTCGGCCCACAATCACTTAAAAACAAGTTGCCCCCTCTGTTCTTTTGTAATGAACTGGAATGTTGAATCTTAAGATTTGGAGTATGGAAAAGGAAGACATGGCATGAACTGTACAACAGCATAATGACTTCATCATTCCAAAGAGAGGAGTTCTCTCCAAAAATGGCACAAACCCCTTGGTGGCTCCAAGGGGTTACAAGTTTCAGGATAATCTGGCACCTTCAGCCCATTACAGTAAATGTTCTACAAAGATAATTCTCTCCCACAATGCACCGCAAGAATTGGTCTGACTCTCCGCTTGGGAGTTGGGCATCCTGTAAAACTGAAGATTTCTGGCCAAAGTGCTTCATTCATTAGTACATTTTAAAATCGCTGTGCGTCATATCCTGTCTATGACCTTTGCATGTCTGGCTACAATTCGCCTTGATTCCAGAACATCCATAATCTGCAATAATCACTCTCTGGCAGACACATTCTGCTTCAAATCAAAGCTCGCAACAGACATGTATCTCTTGTAATCAAGCAGTTCTATATTTACACACTGACTGTCATCTCCAATGTAAATCTACTGTCATCTTCTATTGCTTTCTGAGCATTGGCTAATTCTCATCTTTTAACAGATGTCTTCAAAGAATATCAGCCATTTTTCCTACAGATTATATAGCATCCCCAATTTCTGCATTGCTGTCATGAAAGGTAGTCCATGCCCTATAACAAGCTTGACGTCTATCAAAGGTTGGAGCACTTTTTCCCTTTAAAAGCAAGCCAGATGAAAAAAGTAGTTGCCCATTCCACTACTGCAGCCTTAATATGAAAGGTATGGACTTCCAAGGCAAGCATGGTGTAAGGGGTAGTTCTCTTTTCCACATGGCAAGCATGAATTGAAAGGGAATAGTACTTTCCACTTTACTATGCTTCATCAAAGGTCGTATCCCCTTTCCCGATAGCAGACTTGATGTCACATGGGGTAAACACTCCCTGTACATAAGCCTGTCAAAATCTGTGAAGTTCATCTGTGCAAATCCAAATGGTATCCATGTGGCACGTTTCAGCTTTCAATTTTAACAGCTGAACAAATATTCATGGTCAAAAACAAACAAAAGGACAAAAATCCAAAAGTCAATCAAACTCGATTTTCTACATCTATACTGAATATGGTCTTACAGGTAAGACTCTAATGTCAGATTTCAAATGATGTATAACTGACTTGATGGACACAAAAAGTATACACAATTTGAATAGCTTTCTGAAGTTCAAACTCTGAGAGAAGCTGTTACACCAGAAAATGGGGAAAATTTAGTCTCTAAAAGCTGTGACCAGTCTCACATTTAGCCACGAGCAGCAATATAATGTGCTACACTGTGAATGACTCAAAACGGGGAGTGGAAATTCTATAGCAACCATTATGAAGAATCTGTTAAGGCCTGGTCACACTGCCCAAAATTCATGTAAACGCATGAATCACGTAAGAAATTCAAACCGTACGTGATACATGCGCGATTTGCGCATTTCATGAGTTTGTCTGAAGTGGAACCTTCGTAGTTTTGCGCCGATGTGCGCCAGATCGGCGTTTTACGCAATTCCAGGGTTTGAGCAGCTCAAAACTCGGCTTCGCGTAAAAGTTTAGGCAGTATTGCGCTGTTTTACGTAATTTTTGCATAGTTTGCATGGCTCTTACGCGAACAATGCACAAAATATGCATTGAATATCAGTGATTGTTCGCAAAAATGTTGCGGCTATCGCGTTCATGCGCGAATCATGCGCGATTAATACACAATTCATTAGTGATAATGTGCAGATTATGAGTGGTTTTCTGTGGACGTCAGTCGTCATGCACAACCACGAATTCGCCCTATTTGGGCCTTTGCATGCCTATGCGCTGAAAGTGTGTGGATTGTTAGTGATTTTTGCGTGATTTTTCCGCAGTTCTTGCACAATTCATCAGTGATTTTCATCGCGTAAATCAGTGAAAATTCTCGGCAGACAAGCACGCACAACCAAATTTCTTGCATGATTCATGCATTTACGCGACTTTTGGGCAGTGTGACCGGGCCTTGAGACTAACCTGAAATTTACTCCTTTTTCTGTAAATATTTTGTCCTTTAATCATGCAAAATTTGATTATTCGTCTAATCAGTCAGGTAAAGTTATACAAGGCTGTTGAGTGTTCTATAGCACACCATGAAAGAAAAACCAGCATCCTTCCTCCTCAATAAACAAGTCTTGGAACTTTTATCTGATTCTGCATTTACAATTTTTTTTTTTTTTAAAGGGCAATTGTGGTTCTCTTCTGACCACCATTTTAACACAAGTAAAGGATAAACACCTAACTAGTCAAGAAAAATTTCAAACTGAAACTGGCCCACCTATGGCAAATCGTATCGTGCATCTGTTTATTGGGATAACTAGTGTGGCAATGCGTGTATCGGCAGCTTTGTTGAGCAAAGTAACAAATGATGTGACCAGGGGCAATTCTTGAACTATGCAACCGCAACGACATGTGGCAACTGCATGTTTGACATTAATGTGGCGTTTTAAACCATCTGGCGTAAGCAAAGCGTGACAGCCATGTCTGCCACAGCTGTTCTGACGATGAGCCTACAATGCATCAAGGCATCTACTTGTGGTAACGGTTATGTGGTTATGTGATAGCCCACAGCAGGCATATTAGCACGTATATCAGCGACACCTAGAGATCACATAATACATCCAATGAGGGGGTAAAAAAAAAAAGCAACCGAGCACGGAAACGGTGAATGAACACACTGCCACACTTTCCTTCTTTTGCTGAAAAACAACAACAACATGACTTTATCATTGAAGGGCATTGGAATACCCTTAACATGATACAGGCAAATGTTCTTGAAAAAAATTTGGACAAACGCACCATGAAGAAAGTAAAAGAAAGAAGCCATATGATATGTGTAAGTGCATCATAGATTATCATGACCACATAGGTTATAGAAATCACGTCATGACCACTATGCAGGAATCAACTTGTTCTGATGCTTACTCCAGCTCTGTATACATTTACAGTACCAATAACTGTTTTTTTTTTCTTCAGTGTTTTTTTTTTTTTTTGGTGTGTGTGTGTGTGCATTTTGTATCAAAACCACTGAAATAGTCATTGCTTGTAATGCAAAACTGCAAGTTAAAATATCAGGCATGTATGATTATAAACCACAAATGACAATTTTTCCATTAGTCTAAGTATCCTGAGTGAAGCTGATTCTAAGTTCATATCTAAGCAAGACTAGCTGTTCACTGTCAGTCTTGCTGTAACCCAGAAAGGTTGAATAGATAACAAAATCAGTTACTATGTACGCCGTATACATGTATTTAGCGAATTTATCATTCATTTTATTTTTATTTTTTGCCATTCAGAATTTTCCAACAGAATGGCTAAATTTGGTCAAATTCTTGATTGTGGAATGCAGTTATGAGCAGAGAAATGTATGTGTGCATGTCACATTTGAGTCAAGATATTTCTGCATGTTGTTAAATTTTTAAAAAGCATCCAGACTTGCAAAATTGTATTTTTATTATTCTAGCACTCTTTTGTCTAGTATTGATATGTATCTCATTTTGGTAACAAATATGAACACTCAATTCAATTAGATCAAAATTCAAATTCAAATTCAAATTCAAATCATTGATTTTATGTCATACCAATATACATACTGACAAATCTCGTTGTATACCCACTACTGACCCACATCATTTGTACTATCTCTGGCTTAAACAGGCTTTATGCACACCAGTGGTAAATGGCTAAAAGAAAGTCAATCTTGACACGTGCTGGGTAGCTTGTTAAAGGCTGGCATCGTATACTACTTGCTGCATAATTCATCTCATTGATATGTATGCAAATTTGACTGCAGTGAAGCTGAGAGCTTGACAACCCCTCGATGCTCCCTGGCCTATTCTCATGGCATGCCCCAAAATAGGTTGTTAATCATAGAGATATGATGAGTGTTTAATCTCATTACAATTTCATGAGAAAGCCTGTGTTTTTAAAGACAAATACAGGAAGGTGACTTTCGCCCATGTAATGGTCAAGCATTCACATCTCTGTAATGTCAACCATTGTGAGCAAGATGTGATATTTTGCAAATTCACTCATGCTTGAACATTCCATATAATCAAAAGCATGTTCAGTACTGCTTGAAATACCATGAACTGCAGCTTGTTGTTGTCAAAACTGCGTCACTGATGGCAAAAACAACTCTAGTTTTTAGATGTGCATGCTTTTTTCTGTTTGTTTGTCATCTCAAAACTTGATGCGGGTGATAAGTTGTAATGGGGATGATGATGGGGGGGGGGGGGGGGTAGAGGGAGGAGGAATGGTAAGAAGGGGCTCTGTAGCTACCCCCCCCCCCCCCCCACACCCTGAAGCGATGCAGTTGAGGCCACGGTGTGGTGGTCGTTTCAGGCAGGCTGATGACTATTGGTCATGTTTCAGTGATGAATAAACAAGAGCCCTCCTGTGACTCGTCGGGGAGAACACAAACACCGGTGGGGTGGCATCCGCAGAGCAAGCTGACGTCATATCGCTGTTGATGTATGACAGCCAGCTTATTATAGCCCAGCGCTGGCTCACTTCCTCCCCTCGTACACGTATGCACGGGGTAGTTAAACCTTTTTTTTTTTCTATCTCTCTCTCTCTCTCCCCCTGTATCTCCGACACTGACTGTATGCCACTACCATGTTGATCTATGTGTATCAATCATGACACCTGCCCTGTGTTTGTTTGTTGAATTCACAAGCATGTTCAAACAGACATTTAAAAAATGCATGCCCAACTCTTTGAATTGCTTCTTGGTCATAATGTTAACACAGCATGCTTCACTTGAAAAAAAAAAAAGTATTGATCACATCTGCACAAACAGTTTTGTCATTAATTGCAAAGAGGATAATTCTATTCAACAAAGAAGCTTCCTATTAAAAGGAATTTGATAGCTACATATATGTAGTCCTTACAGTTTTTGTTACATTCAATTGATCTTATGCTCTTTTCAGTACAGTACCTTGTCTAGGAAGAGCTAAGAGTATTTCTTTTTAAATTTAAGGACATCCTTTTCAATTGAGAGAAGAAATATTGTCCCATTAGGAACCATTTATAACATGGAATTTACTATCCTCACAGTCAATTTTGCATTTCTCATAAAAGAAACAGGGGAAAATCACACAATACATAATTTGAAGGGAGTAACAATGGACAGAGTAAAACATGGAGATTTTGATGCCACTAATTCACATGCAGTCATATGAGATAAATTTCACACGTTTTTTAATACTTTTGCTGATCTGTAATAGTGTGAAATCACATCCAAGAGATTCTAATAAACAAATCATTTAATTAGTTTTCAATTTCCACGCCTACCACAATGCAAAATACACAGGAAAGAATTCGTTCAGTGAAATATTCCACATTTACGGTACATCTCATTCCATTTACATAATATCTAGAGCTTTTTTATATCCTTTTTGACATCAATTGAAGGACTACTGAGTGTTAATGCTCATGTTACACCAAAAGATGTATGAAAGCTGCATTCATGATAGCACAACATATTTCTACATTTGCTCATACTCCATAGTAGAGCTCTATCAATCTATTTTTTTAGGACATTCCTGACATGAAATATCATAACAGTACACAGCTATTAGAGTGACAAAATGTAGGTTGACAATTTCAAATAAATATGAAACATGTTTCATGAGCAATATTTGAAGATGTATCACACTACGGTATACAAATAGACACCTTGGACATAACTGTCGGTTGAATAATCTTACTTCATTTCCTTTGTGCATTAATCATACAATATTTCCTCCATATATTTGTAAAAAAAAAAAACAAAAACAAAAACAAAACACACTGTGGCTAAATGCCATACATTGTATATGGCAAGATATAACCACTGCAAACAAATTTAAGCTTCAATCACATCAGAAAACTGGATGTAAAGCAAGACTTGCATATATAATATCAAAAATAGCAGAAACAAATACATTTGGAAGACATGTTATATCATTGTTTCTAAACTGCCTTTTTGCCATGTCACACAGGGCTTGACATCAAATGCACATCTTAAAGCTTTCATTCCATCTTCACGCTGACTCAAGCCAGCATGTGCCCTTGTTCCTACGTGGGCACGACAACGTACGGGCGACCTCTGACCTTTTCAGTCTGCACCAGAATGAGCATGACAATTTGAACGGGGACAGAAGCCATCATATAGCCACAGCACAGCATGATCGTCGCATACGATGCTGGATGCGGCTGCAATCGAGCCCAGAGCTGGGCTAGCAGGCTTATGAGTTGTAATAATGGCCACAGTTATTGATCTGGCACGGGGGGCAGGCAGGCTTGCACAGGCGCTGGCAGAGCCGACCACATCCAAAGGTTACACTCCATTTACATTAGGCTAACAAGCTACAAAAATCAATACTGCACTAAATTATGGCGACGCTGCTCTGCAAGACAACCTGCTTTCAAACTCAACACCGTACATGTATGTATGTGTGTTTACTTGTGGAAAGCACAGGATATGTGTGTGCAAATGTACTTAGCCATGTTCATACGTGTCGCGGTACATGTATGTATACACAGCGGTGACATGAAAAGACATTTACGAGGAAATGCTACCAATTTCTCATAATTTCTCTTCATTCCAGACAGCACAAACCATGTAAAATTCTACCACCCAAAATCAAAGGAAATAGCACAAACCTACTGGTCGAGTAACAGAGCACAGCTTTGAAAATATACAATAGCTGCAGCCTCACATTTAGGCAGAAAAACAGGAATTGCATCATGTTGCACACTATGTTGTTAAAGGCTTCGCAATAATTGCACTGAGGATCTATACTGTTTGCTGTGTTATATATTCAAGTAACAGTACACTGCCATTAAGGGCTGACATACGTTTGTAATGGCAATGAAGTGTGCAGTGTATGGATGAGAGTGAAGTGGCTGTGTCCATGAGCAGGGCATAATTTTCCTGATATCGCATTGCAATTTGCTATGCATGTCTTAAAATACCACTGCTACACAAACTAGCAGTTTTCTTCCATAGAAGTGTACAGGATACCATTTGAAATATTATTCATCAGCTGAAATTGCTCATCAAATTCGAACTGGAAAATTATTCCCTCGTGATATGAAGACTTGACTTTGTGAAACTCTGACAGCAGTAAATGCCACACTTAAACATGCCCTCAGGAGCTAACCTGTGCTTCATATCTTGCTGACTCAGTCAGAATATACTAGTGTACTCTTCATTCATGATCCTCAGAACAAAAGAAGCGAAGATGTGGGGGGAGGAGGGTGTCCAAACACTTCTTTCTGCTTTCCTTTAATAAAAAAATCACAATAACAATACATCTTTAAATACCAGCTAAACATAAAAACACATATTGAATTCGAGTTACATACCCAATAAATACACAATTATTACATATCAAATACAATAACTATGCATCTTTAAATACCCACTAAAATTCAAAAGAGGTGATTATGATTGCAACCTATACACTTTCCATTTTCTTGCTCTTGTGACTAAGAAAAAAAAAAAGAAAAAAAAGCTTGTTCTCTGGTGCAACTTCCTCTCAAATGCTGCCTGGCTATGCAGTTGGTGGGTCAGGTGTCCTAATACGTGTATTGTCCAGCTCTGCATCTGTGACATGCAACACAAGAGGGATTGATAGAACGGCAGATGATTCCATTAGGGCAATGATAGGGAAGGGAGAGTTAAAGAATCGGGGAGGGGGTGGGGTTGGTGCATAAAGGATAGCTCCAATGCCTCTCCAGACCGAAGGAGTCCCAATTACATTATGTGCTGACTGAAATTAATCCAATTTGTGCATTTGTGAGGCGAAGACTCAGTAAGTGATGAGGCTAGCAGGTGCACAGCACGGTGCGGAAGTCTTGAGTCTGGAGAATTTTCTGAGAGAACTCGCACACACACTACAGGAAGTCAACGGATGTAAAGCCATTTGTTGGCAAGGCCATTTGAGGGACATTATGGCGGTTACCACATCCACTATGGCAGTGAACGTTGCATCACACTAGGCTAGCTTTTCACACATACTTTGGATTTCTCAAGAAAGCTTTAATACCAGGATTTAAAATGCAAAATGAATGCAATCATATATCATGTAAGACTTTACTCACATCCATACGGCACCAAATGATTCATGTGCAAAAATTGCAACTCCTCAGGAAAATGAACAGAAATTGGGATACACAGGCTCTGTATTACAACCTGAACTCAGATACCAATAGCATGTGAATAGGGGAACTGAATAAACAGTAGGACTTTACTTACTATGCAAGGTATGAAATATTCATAAATCTCACTCAGGATGTCCATACAGTGAGTGGAACTATTTAACTACTGACTCTGTACCGGAAAAGGAAAACTCAATGGTACAATGTGCATAACTCAATATTATGCAAGAGGCTCCAGAAAGAAACTACTGTATGGAATGATTGTAGCCTTTGACTAAATATTTACCTTATTGGTGATTAAATTCCATTTGCTTGAAATACTTTGCACACAGCTGTAATAGCAGATATATTGTCCTCATTTTGCTCAGGTTTGACTTCAATGCAACATCACAACTGGTAGTGGTTTCTCCTGCTAATATTAACTGCTTTCCAGTATATTATCTACCAGTATATACCCACCAGGGAATAATTTTCCTGGTATCGCATAGCAATTTGCTATGCATTTTGGTATGACTGCTATACAAAATGTAATTTGCATAGCAGTTTCATTACATAGACTTGTATACCATTTTGTTGAAAATGTATGTCCATCGACAAAAATTGCTATTCAATTTCGAGAAGGAAAATTATTCCCTGCCCACAGAGGTACATACAAAAGTGTAGTGATGTTGTGTCTATTATGTTATAGTTTAATTTTTTATGATGATGCATAATGTAATTATTTCATATGTTGATCTTTCATTCCTTCCCACTAATAAATGCTTCCACTTTCTTTCATTCTTTCTCCACTTATAAATGCTTCTGCAAGCAGCTCGTCAAGATTTAGGTCTCCATCTATGTACACTTCTCCTTGACATTACTCATTGATGGCAAAACATATTGGCTTCATTGGCATGGATTATTATACAATAGAGAATGATCACAAGCGCGATGGTACAAGATTTTACAGGAGGTGAAAAATACAGGTGCCCTATTAAAAGAGGGGAAGCCGAGTTGAATAGTGCACTTCATATTTCACCTCATGTAAAATCTTGTTCTCCTGCATGAGTAAAGACCACAATATGTAATACCTCAGATGTCAACAGATGTGGTCCACACAGATTCTTGAATTTAGCACAGAAGTGGCAACCATTTTATTTTCTGTGAAAGGCAAATGAGTAGCTGCACAGGGTTCACACTCGGCTGTGGACATGTAACTGCGCAAAACTGATAAGTTGAAGTTGTTAAAAAAAAATGAGTGACAAAAGTACGCATTAGGAAGCACACTTGAACTTGTCGAGTTTGTGCGGCAAACTTTTGTTTTTACTGTGACATCAGAGCCATGCAATGGAAAAAAAAAACTTTGAGTGAATCGTGAGTTCAACATGGGAATTGTTGGTGTCAGCCATGCGCTATCCATTTTTGCTCAAACAAAATTGAACGGTTGACAGCCACAGTGTGCGATGGTACTTTTAACTGAATGTCACGTGATGGGCAATCGACCAATTGCATACAGCTACTTTCTTTTTAGTTGTTTTATTTAAACAATCCTACACAATGCTGGAGATGGAGATATCGCATGATTGAAATGCTTCACATATTTCTATAAGAGAATTCATACAGCTGACATTTAGGGTGGGAGATACATGTACTTGTAGCTCGTGAGAAAATTTGTCTCATAAAGAGCCTGGGAAACGTAAACACAAACAACCCACAGGCGCCAAATGCAGGACGCAATTATGGGCTTGGTATTTCACTTGCCTTATTAGTCATCATGATTGTCAGCATTGACATTGATGAACTATCACATTAGAGTGCTGTGGAGGCACAATAGCTCTGCCAGCATGATGAACTGGGTCATTATCTTGTCTTCAGTATCACGCTCCATGCAAAACCCATTAAACATGGCCTCTGGCAAGCTTTTCATAAAAGAGTCCTAAGACTTTCATGGTTATCCACTTTTGTGTTTGTTATTTATTTTTTTTTGGTACTGACATGATAATTGTAAAGATACTAGGGGCCCTGCTTCAGCAGACCCCAAAATTAAGTATGTCACTTCATCTGTGAAAAACGGAAAACAAAAAACAAAAACAAAAAGACCTTTTGTTAGAGCATTGTTTTTCATATTGTATACACTCACTCCAACATGAAATGTAGATCTTTGCTTATGTATGTCTTTTGCATTGCATTGTATCATCATACTATCACACATTATTGTTCATCACTCTTATTCTCTTTCAAAAGTAAAATACTGATATGAGTCATCAAGTTGTGACAACAGACCTAGTCATTCTGGCACTGTGCCAACATCTACATGTGACCATTCCCATGGTAACTGGTGTCATGACTTTAAAATAGCCTGTACCACAAGCTTGATCCATCAGATACACACTGCTGGACATAAAAGAGACACAGGCAGACATAATACAGTGGGTCACTTCCATTTTGTGCTCAGGTACTTCGGGGCTTTTTACGTAACTCCATCCTTGAGGTACTGGCTAGGAACAGGTGTACCATGGGTGCTATACACTCTTAAGTGTAGCTCTCAGCATCAGTATTTGCAAAGATGTGGTATCACTGTTGCCACTACTTGTCCATGAACCAGCTGCTAGTGCTCGCAGTAAGAGTGTTGTCCCCCTGTCCACCGTCAGCAGCTGATGCTGCACCACCATTCACGCAAGATCGTACATGCAAGGAGGTTGAAGAGATGGAGTAACAACAGAGTTATTCCCTTTGATCTATGTTCAAAGCCGCCGCTCAAAAATATTTGAAGCATGTACCAAACAGGATCTGCCGCGCCGATACGAAGACAATTGACTTGTGTCTCATTGCATAATCACAAGCCACTTTCAAAGGAAGATATGTCTTTGTGATGGTAATTACTTTTCGCTATCCCTTCTTATAAAAGGTAGGTGGAACAGACAGGAGGATGCGCGAACAGAAATTGAGGAAAAAATGCTGGAATGAAGATGAAAATTACTCGACTGGGCATATGCGGGCACTAATCTGACATATCTATCAATAAAGAATTATACTTGAAGATTATTCCATATTACTTTTAATTGGGGAAATTAAGCCAAAAAGTGATAAAACCAGCTTTCCAGGATGGTACAGTTTTAAACATTTTCACATGATACAGCTCTGATTTACACTTTTGTGCAAATTTCTGAATGGAATTGACTTTTTTTTTTACATGCTTTATTATTAAGTGCAATTTCATTTCATTTAATAAATAAATAAGTAAAATATGGCCAACATAATGATAACATTCAAAATGAATCTTCAGATTGCTCAGCAAGATGGCGGCTTGGAACATCGATCATCAGAGGCACAAGTGCACCTGTGGAATTCTTTTGTACATCAATAGAAATCTGACAACTGTTTGAATAATTACAGCCAGTTGGAACTCCATGTATAAAACCTCCTGGGTACAAGCAATGTGTAGATTAACTGTGCAGTGCCTTACACAGTTTTGAGACTTCAGAGCACCTACATGTTGTATCTCATAGACAGCATTGAGGAAAAACTGGACACTAATTGTTCTTCATCATGCCACTTACTGTCACTTTCACTCACACGGCAAACCTACAAATACCTTTCATAATCCCAACTGATGTACAGTTTGTGCACAGAAATTCATGTGTGGGAATTAAGTAAACAATGATTTGTTTGATGCTGGCAAATATCATTTTGTACAACCCTAGTCAACTATACAAAAAAAAAAAAGAAAAAGAAAATCGGAATGTACACAATGTTCTCATTATAATATATTGATATTAAACTGAATAGGTATTCAATATTCCATAACAGGCCCTATTACCACACACACATCAACTCATACAAAATCCTACTGACAATGAATTCTACTTGGCAAAAAGTGTATGTGGCTATAATTACAATTTACAATAGGAAATTGTAGATTTGCCTCCACTAAATATGGTGTTATACAGAAATTACAAACTTTGCTTGAACTGTCTTCCCTTTCATATTGTTTTGTTTAGATATATCTATCCTTGCGTACGAATGTAAGGAAAACTAATTACATTATCCTTATTAGTATTCTAATTTCACAATGAGAGATTGTTTTAATTCTATATCATATTGAAATAAAGAAATTAGTGTTTCATACAAAAATTCTTTCTTTTTGTGGAAAATGGTTAGAATGCATTCTAATTACCATAATTGAGTAATTAATGAAAATTCAATGCTTCATATGTCCTGCTCATGAAGACAAGTGGGGGGGGGGGGGGAGAATAGCTGTACTCTGCACAAAATGTCCAAACCACTATTACAAGTCTGCTGAGAACAGAGACACCCAGATATATCTTGTGATATCTACCTAAGATATGAACTTACTGAGCTGTACAGCAATATATTGTGCATTATTGTACAGTTTACTACAAGAAATCGCTTGACAGGTAGAACACTGAATATATCTGACAGAAATAGACTGCAATAGAATACTGGAATGATTAAAAACTCTAGTGCATGAAGAAATGTCTGGCTTTTATGAATAGAGCTGTATATGGTTAGTAGGGCACGCATGACTAACAGAGCTTGTACACTACACCACAAGCATGGGCATTAGTAATGAGACTTGTGTGTGCGTCTGTCTGTGTGTGCATGATGTGTGTGTGTGTGTGTATGTATGTGTGGGTGTGTGAGTGTGCGTGTGCATGCACATTGTACACTACATCCTGTGCAGGCTACGCAGACTTGTAAGTTGTAGCTGCTCTAACAAACCGGTCTGCCTGCCTGGGCATACTTTTCCACCGAGCCCACGGCTTGATAACACACAGTCTAATCATGAATGCGGAGTTCTGGCAGGCGGCATTAGATATCAGAATTATTATCAGTGCACTCTTCATGGCTCTACGCTTGTCTCCATCACCCAGACCCAAGTATGTACGAGGGCTATGGCATGCTTTCAAGTTAACCGTCTTGTAGTTTGAGATCCCACAAAATACTGCCTTTGTATGCAGGCAAGTTGCTGCTGGTAATGACAGGTGTATTCAGCATGTTAAAACATGAGGCTCTACAATACACAAGTTTAATAATATTGTAAACAAACCTACTACACATAATGCACAGCTCTGACTGTCACAGGCCTACTCTTTCCAATACCTAAAGACTCCTTCCTCTTCACTTAATATTACATTTGCATGACACCTTTTGTACTTGACACATAAACTTAATAAAAGATGATTCTCGGGAACATTTTTCTTTATTCTCTGATATTGAATCAAAAAAATATAATGCTTCATTCAAATTTGATTTTGATTTCTTAAAAAAGCAAAGTGACAGTTTCATTGTCCTCTGGATTTCCTACACATAAACTAAAATCAGAAGTGAACATTTGTATTACTGAGTATGTCCCTTATCTCTTTCTGTACCAGGGACTTTGGACAGAGTGTACCAGGCACTTTGGACAGTGTGTACAAGGCTATGGGGTTTTCTGTGCCAATCGGTACTCAAAACACGCAAGGGGTCAAAGTTATGTTGATTGACTGGCAATGATATGAAATGGACAATATTTCACAAACACAAGGTTTGCATTTTTTAAAACACATATTAAATAGCATTTAAGCCTGAGAACTTCTGATATGTCACTTTTGAACAGTTGAATAGACTCTCACAAAATATATAAATTGCCCTATTCAGTTCTTTCTGAGCAAAGAAAAAAAAATGCACTGTTTTAATCTGGAATTGAATACTATAACCCAACGACAACAGCAAAAAAAATATTAGACAAAAACATACAAAATATTGACCATCAGCATAAATGTCACATAGATACACACATGATACACATGCAGATGACATACAGACATAGGCACTTGTACACACCTGTCTCACAGAGCTCTATAAAGGGACAACTGCAGCAAGAATTTGGGCTTGAACTCTGCTCCCTTTCCTAAAGTACTACAAAATGAGGTACATGTATCTATACTATTATGCACCTACTAGGAGGTTTTTGCAGAGTCTTCTACACGTTTAATTTTACCCTGTCACAGCTAGTACGGCCTACATATTACCGCTGCACATCCCATCCCCCCCCCCCCCCAACACATATCGGTATATCCAAATTGATTTCTCAGACTAAACTGTAGTCAGAAAATGTACCAGACTGCTCTACATTTATTTTGTCTACGATGTATTAACCAAGTATGCTTGTTTTGGGGCTTTTCTCAAAATTTATGAATGGTTTGTCCAGAAAAATCTGTGAAATTGTTGCAGTCTCTTTCTAAACCCTGCTTTGAAAAATTTGCAGGCATTAACAGCTGAAAACAAGCTGACGAATTGCAATTGAACCTCTCGTATCCGGACAAGTCGGGACCGGGGCTCATCCGGATAAGGGATTTGGCCGGATACGGGAGACTCAATGCTTTACATACATACACATGTACTAATGTAGCCCATTGTAGTACCACATGTAGTAATGTGTATACTGCAACCTTTTCATTGTTACACTCAGTAACAGACCCCAAAATAGAGGTGTATGTTAATGTTGGAAGTAATATGTAATTCATGTGTGTTTGTGTAGGAGTTCTCAAGGAGTTGGGAATCCCCCTTTCCTCCCGTAATTATAAAAAAAAACAAAAAAAATCACGGCGAGATTGCGTCCGTATAATAGAGAGATCCGGATAAAGGGAGGCCGGATAAGAGAGGTTCAACTGTACATACATGCATGCTCACTTATTAAAATCAAATGTTCATAAATAACAGCTACACACACACTTTTTGTTAATTATATCTATACCGGTATGTTTCCAATGTTTTTTGTTGTTGTTGGTTTGTTTTGTTATGTGCTTTTTTTTCCAAACTGAAGCACAATGTTAAAGACAGAGCACTGTTCTTTGAGTGATGTCTGGACGAAGACTATACGTGAAGTGCTCATATTGTATGGTGGCTTGGTAAACATGAAGAGCACAGCCCGAGCAAAGTGTACATACTACACCGTTCCTGCTCCTCTGTGTGTACGTGCGTCGTACGTGTACCCTTCGATGTGATGCGAGTGTGTCGTTTGAAATATTGTACTTGTACAAGGAGCAAGTGTGTGTGTGTGTGTGTGTGTGCATGTGTGTGTGTGTGTGTGTGTGTTTGTACATTGGGTCTATCTGTGGGTGCATGCATATCAGAATGGGTAGGTGTAGGTGTGCATGAGTGCATGGATCTGCCCACCATAGGAGTCTGCTTGTGTATTGAGGTAAATTACAGTAATGGATTTATGGATGCACACATTGTACAAACTGAAATGTATAGTGTGGGGTATGAAATCTAAGTTAATCCCCTGAACACCTAAATAAAGGTGACTTTAATACTACTCTTGATGTGTATATTGTTAAAATCCTTTTCATTCGAATACACAAATAAACATGTATACAAATGTTATGTACACAGCAACATATATATCAGAATATAATAAAAACCAAAGTGAGCCCTCAACTTTCAAGAAATACTTGCTACATTGTACATACACTGTACATTGTACATACAATTACATTTTGAAATATTGCTGTTCATCAGCCCTGATGCAGAAATTGTAATGTAGATCTGCTGTAATATAAGTAGCAAAAGCTGAAATCTATTCCATATAGGATGAATTTCTTAGATGACATGTACACATGTAAATATACAGTGTAATTTCATGACTCCACATTGGTTATGTATGTATCTCGGAATTATGTACAGTACAATATGATATGGCAAACAAAATATTTTGGTATCACTTCTTGCCTAAAATTATGATTTTCTCATAGAACTATGATGCTCACATATTAACACACAAGCCTGACTATCTACAATTATCTTTGGTAAGTACTGTAAGTGATTACTTATTGCATAAAGCATAAAACACATTTTTTAATACTGACAAACTATTGCCAGCTAGAAACTGAATGACTGATTACTACTAAAGACACATATCTGTTAGTGGAAGTAACATTTCAATGTCAAAATGTTACATTTTCAAGCATGGGTACAATCAGATAACAATATATAAGGAAAGTTTTAAACTACAAAACATAAAATTCACTTCATTCAAAAGTGAGGCTTGTAATACATGTACACGGTACTCTACAGTGTATGTAGTATACATGGTATGCCATTATTTAGCAACGCTGTCTAATTTTTTGGGACTTCCCGACAATTTCAGGAATGGTTAAATTCATAATCTTAGGGTAAAGCACTGAATGGAGAAATGTATGCTTGCATGCCACAGTCATGTCGGGATGATGAATAATATTTCTGTATGTTTTTAAATTCTCAAATAGTACCTGACTTGCTAAATTCAAGAAAATGAAAACCTCGCAAAAATGGCATATAGTTTATACAGTATGTATTTATTCACCACTGAGACAGCAATCAGTTGAAAATACTGCAAATGTTGTTACAGTAGTACATCTATGCATTTCTTTACTACTTTTGGCATCTAAACCCAGCTGAGATATCTTCTGCATCTTACCTACCTTCTGCATCAACAGACAAACAAACCCATGGAAGAGAGTGCCTGCACTCTTTCACTTTACCTTATCTTTAGGGTTATTCACAAGTATTTCAAGAGCAATGCAAATTATACAGTTTTCAGGCAATAAACAAAGGCAAAGCAAGGACGCCAATGCACATTTTGATATCTGTGGTAGAATCTTTTTTACTCATTTCACAAAGAAAAGGAAAAAGCATGTTTCCTGAATGTCTGAAGAATGAAAATCTCCAAGCTTTGCAAATGCTTGTCCTTGTCTGCCAAACTCTAAAAAGTACTAAATGATGGATTAGACCGAAATATCTAGTGTCAGGCAAATACATCTTTATAGGTAGATATCCGGAGTCATATAGATGGCCTCTACATTTTCAATCAAAACACATCTTTTCTACTGTGTGCTGATATTTCAAGCAGCAATGATGAATGTCAACTGGATGCGCAAAGAGGACTTGCAGAAGTTTCTATAACATATCCATAAAGACCAAAAACAAAAGCAAAATTAGAAAGGGAAAGAAACAGGGAAAGTCCCTTCTGAGCCTTTAACTGCAAAGTACAAAATATTTCCTGTCTATAATTTCCATACAAGAGAGTAAACAGGAAAGTTATGCATGGGGTAATCAATGAAAAAAATTAAGTCCTTAAACAGCTTGCTACAAGATATCTAGCAAATTGTAGTAATTGCTTCTGTATGTAGGGTTGCCATGTGCACTGCATCTCTTTTCTATAGTTTCTCCAAGATTTATACTGCTAAATTGTAAATGGTTCAAATCAATCCTACAGAAAACATGACTGTATGAAAATTGGAGGGAGACATCAAATTTAAGCAGAGAGCTTGTGACAATGTGACAAATATCATACAAAAATTAAGAAAAATATAGTGAACAATGACTATCAAAGTAATTGTGGAATCCACAAGGAAATTTTGTAAATCTGTACTTTAAACTATTCTGATCCAACTTGTGTTAATGAGTAGCTGCTTGGTAAAAAACAGTGCAAATAAGTTATTTGTTTGTTGTTGCTGTAGAAAATCGTTCTTTTCAGGTTGCACATTAAGATTTGTTAGAAACTAAAAGCAGTCAGCAAAATTCTCTGAAAAATTAGTTTTATTCAATCCAATCTATACAAATTGTGCAAGAATGCAACCATCTAGAAATAGTGTATATTGTCATTAGGGAGAAACTGAAGAAGGGTTTTAGCCCAACAGCAGACATCCTTACATTAAGAAATATCAATGCGTAAACATACAGTAACAGCCTATAGTTATCTACACCATACTCATGTTCTGAAGCAATTTGTAAGGCTTCTCTCAAGAATCTAAAATTAATTTATTTCTAATAAAAAATGTTTAACATGAATTAATAAAGACCAAAGAAGCACTGATGACAATAGACAAGATACAAAAGTGCTCCTTTCAGCAGTATTTAACCTGGTAACATTCCAGCTACCACATATTTTGTACACGTAACACTATCAGACCAGCTTTATGATGATATAAGGGCATGCCAATAGTGGTAAAGATGGATTCCAATTTTGTAATGTTAAATGCATATTGTTGATGAGAGAGGCAAAATCTGCTTCAATTTCTCAAAGCATATTGGTATGTAGACTTTTACAAATTCTGTAAGTCACAATTCCAGTCTACACACAATTTGGTAGTAAGCTGGTGAGGCATAAGCTTTTCCTTTGGTCAACAAGGGAGATCCAGCGAAAGTATGACATCACTTTGGAAACACATGATTCTTTAAAGTAGTATTTTGTCAATTAAATTAGAGCTGTTCTTCTAGCTACGATTACCGGTAGGTATCTTTTCTAGTATTTTGGCTTTTTTTTTTGGTGGTGGTACAGAGGTGCTACGCTACACATATTGTGTACATGAAGTAAGGTCTAGTGCTTAGTTTGATGGAGACATTCCTTTATAATTTTTTAAAGCAGTTGTTTAAGCTTTATTTCAACATAAAGGCCCTCGTCCCTCTAGAAATTGGAAAAGTGCTTTGCTATTGAGTATTTGAGTTTCTAATGTATTAAGAGTACTGTATACGCCGAATATTTCGCGAGGTTTTTATTTTCGCAAATTTCGCGAGTCGGGTGCTATTCGCGAAATTAAAGACACACGAAAATATTGACTCTGATCCCCGATGTGAATGTGACGTACGCATGTACATTTCTCCGTTCAGTACAGGTCTCCACGATCGCGAATTCAACCACTCTCAAAATCGTCAGGAATTCCCGATTCACGAAAATTTAGACTCGCGAAATATATGGCGTATACAGTATTTAAAAGCTCTTACTGGATGGCAGTTAACTTTTTGGAGCTGTTCACAAGGAAATGTGTGTTGTCCTGGGCTCTGTTTTCTTGAGATCCTCATTATTAAGCGCTCTGATAAGTTGAATTTCATGCGTCAAGTACTTGTCAAAGTTGCACGGTTGTCATATAAAATGTAGACACTTACTTTTCAGTGATTCTCATCTTATGGTTTAGAAATCATAAACAGTAGAATACACAGTCATCTGTAAATAATCTCATTGTGCTGTGGTCTGCAATTGTGATGTTGTTTTTTTTTATTTACTGGTAATAGAACAAATCAATTAGGTCATAATAATGGATATTTAACCATACTCGAGGAATATACTTATTGGCAGCATGCTAGGAAGGATTGTATTTAAATCCACTGTTTGTGCTTTAAACCAGATGCGTAACATGTGAAGCTTCTGGCTTTCCTGTGGAACTATGGTACTATACATTAAATGCTGAAAAGTCAAGGACTATACCGGGTAATGTTGCTTGACGCTTTGCTTCACCATGTGATATGTGATGGCTAAATCACGGTTGGTAGTACAGCTGCTGGCTGTGTGTTGCATGATCTGCCTCACCTAAAAGTAAGGCAGCATTTGTCTTTAACACCATGTAAACATAAAAAGTAATAGGGGTACAGATACAAAAATAATGCAGTGTGCATTTAGGATTTGATCCTGATTGGCATACTAAATAAATACAGTATGTGGCAAGAACCTGATTTTGTTAAATGCCAGTACAATGATCACTTAGATATGAATGCAATGAAGTCTTTCTCAAATAAGCAGCTGCATTTGATTGGAATGTGGTACAATTAATAGCACATAGTATACAATGGACATTATACAGTAGTATCACTGTATGTCAGAGAGAGATTAAAACTAAAACATAGTTCTTGTAATGGTTCAAAACTTATCTTTCATCAATTCAAATTTGCTTGCATTATATTGGAAAGCTCTTCCAACAAACTTGTCTGGCTAATGCAATTTTCAGGGATAATGAGTTATCTTTTGCAATAGTATTCTGAGTTCTAATATTTATAGTGTTAACCAACTTTTATTCAAGAAGTGCCCGGCTTCCCTGTTCAGTAGCAGGTGTGTAGAATGCTGGTACCTTGGTAGTATGGTAAATGATTAAGTCATGTCCTCGGAGCAATACACAGGAGTATTGTAAATCGCATGGAGAACAAGCTTCATGCAATTCACACTCTTGCATATGTGATGGAAACCGCTAGATGACCCCCATATATTGAAATGATGTAAAACATCATGTAGCAACCACGGTTGGGTAAGCTCTGAGACGGAGTATTTCTAGCAAACCTTTTTGGTTAATATTTCATGTTTTTGTCATTACTCATAATCTGTAATCATTGTTGTCATGGTGTTCTCTCACACATATTTTATATAAATGTACATGTTAGAGAAAAATCGCAGTCCTGCAGACACACAAGAGCTAACATACGGAATACACAAAAATATACTGCAATCATTCTTGCTTTTACACTTCATTTTTGCTTACCATAGCTTACAGCTGTTTTTTTTTTTTTTTTTTTTTGCACTACAACCTTTCAGCAATTAACCCATCTCAAGATTTAAAAAACAAACAAACTTTAAAAAAAAGCCCACACCAAGGTTCGACCTCCCATGCCAAAATCGACCACATGAAAAAGTGTAGGATTCAAGTGTATGGAGCAGGTGGATTGGTAGTTTGCATGATTTGCTTTATCTTGTAACAGAATATAAGGATGAGCTATCTACAATGTAGCTAATTATCACTGCACGTGCTAGCTCAGATGTTATTTTCTTTCTCTCTCTCCACCTCTCCCCCAGCCCTCTGCATGTAGATTCCTATTAGGCCTGTGGCAGCTTTTTCTTGTTGAATGTAAAATGTGGAAAGAAAACATACCATAATCTTTATTCTAATAGACTGCTGTAGTTACATTTTTTCATTGTGAATATGAAGGCAGGATTAACATGGAATAATTTAATTAGAAATCTAGATAATGAACTTTCAAAATTAAATTAAATCCCTAGGCTATGCAACATACCTGGCATGCATTAAACAGCAGCTGATGTTCAAACTTCTTGACACCCAAAATATTCTGGAACATCTCGTAGAGCTGCTCCTTACTCAGAATGAGCTCGGACGCAGCTGATGTTGACAACCTCTGTGGCTGTTTTCGAGGGTCTTCCTCGCCTCGGTAAATGGCATCGAACTTGGCCATCCAAGAACTGAGGACAGTTTCTTTGCTCAAACCATCTATTTCTGGCAGACTACGCACTCTCTTCTCAACATTGTTTTTGAAGACCTCTCTGAAATCGTGCGAGGAGCATCCACCACTGAGCACCATTTTAAGCACACGATCGCTCTTCAGAAATACCTCATAGTAACTTTGCACTGCATTGCAGAAGGCTTCATCTGCCACAATTTGGGTTTCCCCGTTTATGAAAGCCTGAAATCGCTCTTTGATTGTCTGCAGTTGTGTTTTTGTGACTTTTGTCTGCCTTCTCATCATATCTGTCGGCTGCTTGGCATTGAATGGATACGCGATGCACCTCATCACAAAAACGTACAGCTGCAATCGTTTCTTGTGATCCTCCTCTTCTTTTTCCAAACGCTCTGCCTCCTTCCTCTCACGTTCGCTGATGAGCGATGGGCTGGGGCTGGCAGGTCGCACAACCGATTGCCGATGCCCAGTAGTGGCTTGAGCCGCGTTATTAGCTTGCAAGCTGTCACTGCTGGACGCACACATACGCAACCCAGTCTGACTGGGTGCGGAGAGGGAATCGGTTTCATCTTCGTAGTCATTTTCCGAGTCCTCGTCGCTCGACGACGGATCTAACATCTTGAGTCGGTATCAACAGTTATATCTAACAAGAGTTAACACTGACGCCGAGTTTGCTGTGGAGATTATTTTCCGATATAGATATCCGTTGATGTTACAGCGACGATATTTATCGTCTGCTGGGAGCGGACCACCTGCGCTCTCGTCTCCACCTCTCTCTGTTTTCGGTATGGAGCTACGACGCGCATATTATTGTGCGCTGTACGTACGTACTATACTAGCAGGGAGGTGAGACCTCCCTGGTACTAGTATGTGGTGGCTATGGCGCACGGACAACGAGCAAAGTCCGTGCTGCTTTTGACGTGCTATGATCGGGTAGCACAGATTGGGGCATGGCGCGTGTTAAACCTATGGGAAAAACGTTGGGTTAGGGTTTTTGGTTATGGTTATGGTTATGGTTAGGGTTAGGGTTAGGGTTGGGGTTAGGGTTAGGGTTAGGGTTAGGGTTTGATGGTTAGGGTTAGGATTAGGATTAGGGTTAGGTTTAGGGATAGGGTCCCCGATAGATTTTTAGTTTCCCCAATCTGTGCCGTCTAAAAAAAACACGCGATCGGGTATCTTGTGCGCCGAAGACGAGACGTTTGCGTGATCTTCGGGTAGCTTGTGTTTGTGTGTGTGTGTGTGTGTGTGCGTGCGTGTTTGTGTGTGTGTGTGTGTGGGGGGGGGGGGGGGGGGTAAAAGGTCCTAGGGGTGGTATTCTGAACACCGTTTTATCTCTGTTGTAACTTGTGTTGTAACTTGTGTTGTAAGTCCGTGAGTTACAACACTGCTAAAACAGTTGTAAATCGGTATTCTGAAAACTGTTTTAACGGTGTTGTAACTCATGATAACCACGCCCATCGCAATAATAATATCCAATAGGAAATATTGTTAGAAGAAGCATCTAAGACATTTCAACCAATAAGATTGCTCCCTTGGGAAAATGCGCCTTGCTTAACTCTGCGCGTTTTAACAAGCGCTCATTCTCTGGCGTGCGCACAAATATGACAATGGCATGCGCAGGTAAAGAGAGCCAGAGATAAAATAAAGTTACAACAGAAGCTTGATCATTATGCCTTCTTAGCGGTTTTGACGTATAGTTGGTGCGGTAGGGGATTTGCAAAGCTATCTCAGATTCAGTGTTTTTATTTGAAATTTTGTTTAAAAAACAAGAAGATATCTGGCGTTCATAAGAGGAGCCCGAATTTCATAGTTTATGGGGAACTAGACGCTTCTAAATTAAGTTAAGCCCTTGCAATGCCATGTTATTATTATCATTATTATTATTATTATTATTATTATTGTTGTTGTTGTTGTTGTTGTTGTTGTTGTTGTCACTATCTGCACAATCTCTTGGAGATCAATATCACGTCAAGTTCCATCATGGAACCTTAGACTTCTAATACTTTTCTCAGGATTCGCACCATCCCCAGCAATAAATATTTTTGAAACACCCAAAGGTACTGATAATGAATTCTTATTGGTGAAGATAGTGAGATCATATCAAAAGATGTTTAATATTTTGAAAGATATTTTTTGAAATGAATAGTGCTTAGAACAAACTGCCGACGGTGCCGGTAGCCTTTCTGTTCATGTGTTTGTGTTTTTATCTATGTACTTGCAATGTTACTGTTTCCGAATTTTGTATTGTGGAATTTTGCCTTTCTCTACATACATTGTTTTTATTTTTTTTTTTGTATCTTTTTTATTTTGAACTCGGATACCACAATATTGAGTAAATGAATTATCTCATTATCTAACATAAGTTAAAGCGAAAGTTACAACGGAGTTAAAACACCTTCCACCCTGTTTTATCTCAGAAGCATAAATTTGCACGGGACATGACTTACAACAGAAGATAAAACAGTTTTCAGAATACCGTGTAATCTAATGGGTGTTCAGGTTTGCGCCCACTGTTACGCGCGTGCGCATACCCTAAGACAATGGTATGCGCAGGCAAAGAGTGCGCAAGATAAAACACAAGTTACAACAGAAGTTACAACAGAGATAAAACGGTGTTCAGAATACCGATTTGTTACAACAGACTTACAACAGAGATAAAACAGTCTCAGAATACCACCCCTGCATATTGTGCAGTTTGTAGATTTTATCACACTTGCTTGTATATTTGTACATGACTGTATAAGTACGACTATGGAACCATACCATAACCATAACCTATACATACAACAACGTAAGATGACATCTATCCTCTCACGCTTTATTGTTATTATTTTTTTGGGGTGTATTTTGGGGAAAGGGGGGGGGGGGGGGGCGGCGGCGGCGGAGGAGAACGACTGCGCCCAGACGTGATGGCGCTCTTTAAATATCACATGGATCCAGGGTTGTAAAATGCATCCCTTTTTATTTCTCCACTCCTGAAATTTAAGCAAAAAACAAACAAACAAACAAACAAACTGACACAATAGACCTATGTAACATCTCTTTATAAGTTCTTCAATGACACTCGTTGTCAGGTTCTTTTCTTAGATTCTTTGTTATTTCTGTTATAATACCAGGTAGTTAGGGTTTACATAGTTCTATGAATTATTTTCTAATAATTAAGATTGTTTCACTAACAGTGAATCAGCTATATCAATTTTATCACCTAACATTTTCATTTTAAATTCTGCACCCTAAAAGAGAAAAATGTGTGTCATCATTCGGGTGTAGATTCCTCTCTGTGTTTCCCTATTAACCCTAACTAGGCCAGGCCAGTGCCGTATATTAAGAGCCAGGCTATTTAGGTAGATGATAGAGCCGGAGGGGGCCAAGTCCCCCCCCCCCCCCCCCCCCCCCCCCCCCCCGATCTAAGCCGTCAACTGCGTGATCCCGGCGAAAATTGACACACATATTGCCTGTGACATTACCTAATGAAAAATGTAATGTTGATTTTTCCACGCACACACACACACACAAAATTATGCTAAATTATGCTAATTTATACATAAAATCAGACTGTTTGATCTATAAATCACAAAATAAAGCTCCAAACAAGCACATTTTTGTGTACATATTCTTTCAAGTGTCCTTAGCAAATGTAAGTAAAAAAAAAATTGAGTCATCAAAAAATTTTCTTAAGTATTTCATTGTTTTTCAGAATTTCTTATGCATTTCCAGGGGTGGATCCAGGAATTCTGTAAAGGGGGGGGGGGGGGGGGGGGGGGGGCGTGACTAATTATTTCTGGTGCCACTTCCGGGTTTCATTTCATTTTCTTTCTTTTTATTTCTTATGTTTTTAACGAAAAATAAAGGGGGGGGGGGCGTGCGCCGGTTGCGCCCCCCCTCTGGATCCGCCACTGATTTCTTTGTTTTTTTTTAATTTTTGTTTTTCATTGGGTTTTTTATATGAAATTGTTGCAAGCATGATAATATCTTATTAATTGATTTTAATCAATAAAACCCAAAAAAGTGTGAGGGTTTATAATATGAAAGAGAACAAAATTTCCTTTAATTTGATATATACATGTATTGCATTCAATTCTACTGCAGTCATCTCTGAAAAATATGAACTTGAAAAGGTGTCAAGTTTCTTTAGTTGAACTTGAAAAGGTGTCAAGTTTCTTTTGCTGAGTATATGTGATATATTCACTGTGATATGCGTATGTGTGTGTGTGTTTGTTTTGGAATTAAGAGGTAATGACATGATCCCTCCTCTTATCTGCATATTAGGTGGTTGCAACAAAAATCAATGCTTTGTGGAAGCATGGGAAACTTTGTATTGCAATACCCAATTTTCGTGAAAGTGTAAATTTGGAGGCCTAGGCTATGCTTTTCATGTTGATGAGGTCAACTTTAAATTTTGTTGTTAAAGCAGGCCAGTGGGCATGTGCACATTATATGAGAAATTCTCCCAGTCAAGCAGAGGAAAAATAAGATACAGAGGACTCCCATTATAACGAAGTCCTCGGGACCGGCAGTTTTCTTTCGTTATATCGAAATTTTGTTATAACCGAACAAATAAACAACAAAAATACAAAAAGTGGATAACGTTACGGCCCGAATTTTTTACTTTATCACCGAAATTTCGTTATAACTGTGTTTGTTATAATGGGAGAGCACTGTATGGTTGCTGTCATTTCTCCCTTTATTAATCTGACAGCCTGTGATTTAAGAATACACGTAGTTCTTCAGCACAGTCCTGTTCTAACACTCTGTGCTCAATACACTCACCCCACTAGTACACATCTGGGTCCCATTTCCTAAAATATGTTAGGATAGCAACTCTTGCTGGAATGGCAACTTCCCATAGCAACAGCCAATCAGGAAGCCGGATTCTTGTCGTTACCATGACAATTGCCATTCCAGCAAGAGTTGCTATCATATCAACTTTTTTATGAAATGGCGCCCAGAACTTCATTCCATCACAACTTTGAGGCCACTTCCGAAGC
The DNA here is from genome assembly GCA_033980235.1 of Diadema setosum. NCBI lineage: Eukaryota > Metazoa > Echinodermata > Echinoidea > Diadematoida > Diadematidae > Diadema > Diadema setosum. The sequence goes on from CM067060.1 coordinate 35,086,701, forward strand.
ACTTTACACTTTTCTTGCACAACACACGAAGTAGTCCGCTGCTAGTCATTCTTTTAGTGAAAGGTTCTTATGTTATCAATATATTTATTCTCATTTATGTTGGCTGGCTCATCGGCAAATACGTAGATTAGAGCCAGAATTTTTTTTTGTATTTTCATCAATAATGTGAGCTCAGTGGACAAAAAGGCGACTTATATTACATAAGCATGTACAGTCTGTACAAATCCATTGACAAGGAAACAACCATCAAAGTGAAATATGTTAAAAATGAGCTGCTATGGAACAGTATACAACTATCGTCACTTCATTACACAGCTATGAGAGTTAGAACATATTATCACAGTGAATAAATAAAGCCAAATAATTTATCAATTAAATAACTCTGACAGACCTGGAAAAAGAGACAAATCTGAACAAGCTTCGTAACATGTTTGAACTGTTGGAACCAAATGCACTTGGTTTTTGCTATCAAGGCTGTCTAACACTATATGAATTAGCTTGCTGATATGCCAAATTAACTAACTTTTCGAGCTATGTGGCATAAAGTGGCACTCTCTTATTGACATTATCTAATCAATACATAAAGTGAAAATATTGTTTGATGCAGGTTTCAAAAGTGTTTCTCGTTCCAGGTCTCCAGAATTCATCACTGAGGTTACTGACATTGTCATCTGAAGAGCAATGTGATAAACATTTGTCAAGAATCACTTTCATACAGCCACAAACTATTTGGAACATAAGTTATCTAAATAAGAAAAAAAATGATTGCAGGTACAAAAATAGATACAGAATTACACATTGAAAAACATGGAACACAGTACAGTCACATTCATTATCAAAATAAACCAACACAAAGCAAATTTAAGACTATTTACACTCAGAGGAAAGTCATTTACAATCCCTACATATTTACAATATGTACAGGAGTCGACTAATTACACCTACATACAGATATATATATATTTATATACATATACATATATACACAGACAAACAAAACTGCTGAGTAGTGGCAAGGAACCTGCTTCCTCCTATCCCAATCTTCATAACGCACACTGGGCAAATGCATTCTGGCACTCACTCATACCAAGGGGAATTCACCCCACAAAGAAAAAGTCATTTAAATGCAAGCCGTGAAACAGTGACAGTGAAGCAACAAATCAGAAAAATGCATAATCCAGCCGGAGAGTAATGTAGAAAGTTGCTACCTCTTGAACATCAGGCCGGTCACTAGACAGGGCATGTTATGTCCATCTCAATTTAAAAACACTCTGAAACATCACTTACACCAATTCCTTCAACTTTTTTTTCCTCCTCCTCTTTTTATTTTTCTTTTTTTTTTCTTGGGGGGGGGGGGGAGGGGGTTGTTTTGTTTTGATGAGGCAGGATGCACAGAATAAACAAAGATATAGTTCTCCTTGTGTGTACAGAGAAATACAACTTCCCTTGTGCTTTAGTATGCAATGGGAGCCATCACACTGTGTGAGCAGTGGAAAAACATGTATATATATATACATTTTTTTTGGGGGGGGGGGATATTTTTATTTCATTCATTTTTTGGAAATATTACAGATATGATAATAATCAATCATATTTGACAAAAAACAAAACAAAACCCAGTGTTGAGCCAGCAAACTTCATGGTGAATCTTGAAGTACCACAAGGAAGTGTTACCACATGACTCTGTAACACCACACTTTTAAGTTCTATAATTCAACTCGGTGCTGCTCTGTTGCTGCTGATTCCTATGACCTGTCACATTACAGTGAAGTTCGGTGCATATCCTTCTCAACAGGGAAAAAAAAAAAACCCACAAGACACTAATGATAGTGGAAAATATGCATTTTTGAATTCAGGCTTATTACATCACAATATATCAATTACAAACAGGACCAAGACTGAATAATGAACTATGAACAAATTATCATGTGACCTTATCCAGTAGTCTTCGCCTTAAATGGAGGATTTGGAGCTCCAGGGTTACAATTCCATGTCAAATGCATGTGTTTGGAGTCATGCAATCAAAGAATGAACTCAAGCTTACAGACTGAATATCTCATCTTCAGCATACTTTTGTTCAAATTCTCAAGTGTCGAGCAAGTGTAAAGTCCATCGAAAATCATAGCGGAACTGCTACGATTCCATTTCAATTTTGCTGATCAAAACTCTGTTTCAGATGTCTATAATACAATCTATTGTATTGGGCATGCAGTTTGCATTACATAAATGCAGAATATATATCAGAGGGGCAATTATTCAAGGATTTTGATTAATATTTCCCTCACCTACAGTTTGATACTGATCTGTCTCTCAGAGGCTCAAAAACAACCAAACAAACATACAAAAAATCACTGATATATCTACAGTTGGTTTAATATGTACTTAATCCACCTCACATATTGGTTCCTTTGGGACTGAGAAAGGCTTGGAACTGTTTTAGTTTGATAGCATTTCAAAACCAAATTCAGAGCTCTGCTGGAAGTTTCATGAAACACTATCTAATTACAAAGTTTGTCTTGTGAGAGATTCAACTCATGTTGGATTGATGGTACACACTTGATACTGGCATCATGCTCTGTCATATTTATTTCATCACACAACACAGTGAGCCTGCAAGTTCTCAACTCGAAATGAATCTGAATCCTGGTAACTGAACTTCAATCTACAAAGTTAAAAATCTTACAAAGTCAAACGAGAACTTCAATGCCATAAATTGCCATTAACAAGTCAAGAGAAAGATCGAATCAAATGGAATTCTATAATGACCACAGATTGCATAATACTGTTTCTAAACTAACATACATAGTATGTGTTAAGATAGCAAGTGTTCTTTCGATATCATTGGGATCTGAGTTCACCAACAAATCTTTACGTAGGATGAGGTGCTTTGTTGTAAATCGATAATGCAAATGTTAACCCTATTCAAACAGGAAATCTGAAGCTGTGTCAAACTCTATAACAATAACAATGAAAATGTTCCTCTGAATACAAACAAATTACAAAAAAAGAAAAAGAAGATGAACTCTTAGGTTAACATTTAACACAATGATGATGAAAGGAATACTATGCTGTGCAGTACCATTTATCATTATAAAAGCATAAGAACTTTAATGATCTACAATTAAAAATTTCATTTACATATAATCACACTCACTACAGAATACAGCTGTAACTATACAACATAGTGTCTCATTTTTAATTTCAGACGAGAAGGAATTACGAGCATTAAACTCACAATATATCTATTCAAGCATTCATTGGAAATGACAATCTCAACCCAGTTTGGTATTTGCTTCGTGTAGTTTACTCGTCAGGGCAGACCATGCCAGAATGATCGCAATGGAAGAGAAAGAAAGAGTGACACAGAAATCACATGCCCCAGCCAGGCTATCTACTTCACACTATTTCTCTGCTACGCCAGAAACAAGACTCGGCACACAGCACAAGTGCGCCGGCACTCAGAAGGGATGAACACACTATATCTCCACGCATGGTTTCACAGCTTGCATATTTCGATGCATAGAATATTATCGGAACAGTTCTTCACAAATTTCGCACGTACCACCAGTGTATGTACACAGCATCACATCAATCATGTGTGTTACATGGGATAAAATACCTGAGTTTTGGCAAGCACTGCAGAATTACAGCAGGTGCTGAGAGACAGTCCAGCATCAGTGGAGATAAAACTGATTAAGTGCAACGCTGTTGTGGAACCCACAACAGGACAGTCAAAGAGGGCTAGATACAATAACGTACGTTCTGCACTGCTTTCATGAAGCTGACGATGTGTGCTATGAAGTGGCAGCAATTCCTAGAAAAGTTCTCCACTATTAAAATTTGACCCAAACATTCAGTCCTTTTGTTGTCAAACTATTTCTTTTGGAAAGCAATCCCAAAGGTCTGGTTTACCTAGAAAGCTCCTTGGAAAAGCCTCCTTCCAGTTGGGGCAAAACCTGGCAAACCGACAGTATTCATCACTGTTCCTAATGTCCCTAGATGCAGTCAGATGTAATTTTTCTCAACAGCACCTTGATTGCTACATAAACCTGCGGGGTGTCTTCAGTTTCCCGTACCACCACTCTTGTAGGTACATTATCAATATGACCAGCATGGCATATGCTTATTGTATCTTCTTATATGTTACTTTGAATTGATTATCATTTTTGAGATTTTTTATCAAATCATATCCTTTTTCTGGTGAAGTATCATGGCTTTTACCTATTCTGCAGAAAGGGTCTTTATATAATTGATGCTTTGATAGACACTGTTTGCCTGTAATTACATAACCTTATTGCGAATGAAAGTTCTTCCTGGGTGAATAGGCGTTGGCGTTGTTGTGTCCATAGTATGCATGCTGCCCCCGCTGTTCCTGGCTGGCATACGGGGACTTCCTACCATTGGTGGGGAACTTTGCCTGCACCCCATAGTGGTTGGCATGCTGGTTCTGGTTCTGACTGTAAGGCATGTGGGGGTATGCTGGGCGCTGCTGGGCGGAGAAGCCTTGAGAAGCGGCGTTTTCAACGGGTTGGTTGCCGTACGGATAGGTGAAGTTTGCGTGTTTCTGCGGTGGCAGTATGGGTCTTGCCGCCTGCTGGGGTACCTGCTGCTGCGGTATCTGTGGAGTTTGCGCTTGCGTTGGGTGTTGGTGGTAGGCGTTGGGGGGAAACTGCTGCTGCTGCGGTGGTGGTGGCTGCTGCTGGGCAAACTGCATCGGGAACTGCTGATTCTGGTTTCTGTGAGCAATACCATACTGTGCCTGTGAAACAATAGAAGAAGGACCAACTTTTAACTGCATCCTTCAAGACTCTAAATTGTCAAATGTTTTTCCAAGCAAGGCATTGGCTGAGAAATAAAAGCATTGTACTTTTGTTGGGTACCTAAGGAAGGAACTGCAAGAGAGAGCGTTGTCCTTTTTATGCAAAATGCAGGGCCACTTGAATTTTCTGGAGGCTAATGTACAAAAGCACTATGTAAAATAATGCTAATGTTGCACAAAGAAATTACTGTGTGCACTGGTTGAATTCCACACACAGTGACCACTCAAGTCTGGATAAAAATTTAAAAAGAAAACAAAGCCCCATAAGAATCTACAACTTTCTATCCCTTGCGTACACATAAGATGTCCTTTAAAAAGGCATGAAAGCACTATTGATGCGAGGAACATAAATCACCAAGGACAAAGATTTCCCCCAAGAAATCTATTTACGCAAACTCCACATGGAGTTATATTACAAAAGAAACTTTTCCAGATGTTGTAATTTCATTCTAAATTGCACACATTCATCTCCATGTACATTCTGTCATATAAATTTTGTCATCAAAACAATATGAATGTCTGAAAGACTAATTCAGCTCGGCCGTACCTAGAACTTATTAAAGAGAGATCTGAACAAAGGAACATGGCGAAGATGACCAACAAACATTAAAAAAAAAACAAAAAAAAAAATAAATAAAAAGTACTCACCGGAACCATTGTATTTCCTGAAACATTTTTCATTGGTGAATTTGCGGCCATGGGTGTAGTCAATGTTGCTGAGTGCACACTGTTCTGCCTGAGGGGCATTCCCGATCCATTCTCTCCTGTGCATAACAGATGAACACCAAAACATCAGCATTTGCACAAAATGGGCAATTTGATTTCTTCACTGTTATTTACACAGTTGCCAGCTAACCTTAATCGTTAACACACATACAAGCTTTTAAAAATGAGATAACAATATGAATAATGATAAAATTCTGCTGTTGTAACAGCTTGTGCTGAGCCAGCTAAAAAATAATTTCACACAATAAGATAAAAGCATAGAAGTGTCTTGAGAAAAGGAAAAAAAAAACCTCCCTTATGCGAACAGAAAAATAGTAATGAATGCAATAAAAGGACCACGACAAGTAGATGATTTTTTAGCTTTTACAGTGAAAAGACTGCTATTACATTAAGATGCAAGTATTAAAATCCTGAGTGAACCTAGCTTTTGAAAGCTAATGATTCTCTTCTGTACATCAACAAAAGGATTATGCCAAGGAAGTGATCCCTGGTACATATGAAACAAGACTAAACTATTTCTTGCAAATGATCATTAATGATCGTGTCATTTTGAAATGACAGGGAACAGTGACAAGCATATAAAACTAATAACACAAGAGCGAAAGAATAAGTTTACTTCTTCTTCCTGAAATAAAACATGGTCTGCATGGACAAAAATGTTCCCTTGATTGATATCCATTTGGTCTTCGGACAGAGTTTGGAAGGAAAAGTGGCAAGCTTGCAGTATGGGGTCTCTGCTTTCTGGGTATATCTTGCACAAACTTCAGTTGATTAGACAAACATACAAACAAACAAAGCAGTGATATTTTTATGAGATAATGATCCAATGCTCACCTGGTCTACCATCCCTTACGCTAGCTCCTTTGGGAGGGGGAGGAGGGGGTATGGGGCCTGTGCGAAGCTTTTTGCCCGGTGGAGGAGGGGGAGGCTCTGGGGACAAGGGCCTCTTCAGGGTGCTGGCAGCATCTCCTCGTCCATCCTGCTCCCATGGCTTGTCCTGGTAGTTCTTCCTTGTATGCCTCGACTCCCCAGGAACACTGTCAGATCTACGAATGCTTCTGCAACAAACAGATGGGGGGGGGGGGGGGGGAGAAAGCAAAATGAGAGACAAATTACCCCACAAACCATCAACAGATAGCAGAGTGATCAAAATGACAGGACAATGTCGTTTTTACCATTGTCAAGATCATGTAGCATTTTATCTATCTTTTTTAAAGGAGAAATTTGAGATGAAAAACACAGCATCACGAGTCTCCAACAAACAGGAGAGGTAGCACACTAAAAATATGAATGTCTGGGTCTATTATCCTTAGCATTAACTCTGTTTGCAGAGCACTAGATATATAGGTGCCTCTTACAATGTAAATCTTCATATAACATCTTCTACATTAGCTGGAACTGAATAGTTGAAATGTCTCTTTTCCAATTAAAAAATATAAGAAAAGTACATTCACACATCCCTTCACATTTCCCAGACAAATATCCTAGATGATGAAATGAATATAACCACTAATTACCACCTCTGCAATACATGAGGGTATGAACGACTTCAGCTTCTCAAATATCATTACATCAAGTACATTGTTTACTCTGATTTACCAATACGAAAACATACCGTGCTAGTTACCAGAGCAGCTTGGCTCCTATATGCAAATTTTGATAGAGAGCTTAAATTTCCTTTTTGATCATATGAATGACAGCATAGCAGACATTAACTGTAAAGGAGAGGATGTACTTTTCTGAAAAAAAAAATGACAAAGACTCTCTTTACCTGTCTTTGATATCCCCATTGCTGGCGTGTGAGTCCTCCATGAGCAGCGAAGTTATGGAGTTAATGACCTGCTGGGCCTCATTGGTCAGCGTCAGTGTTGGCTTCTGACCATCGCCGGTCTTAGTACTGAAAATAGCAAACCCAGACTGGGCTGGGTTAGAAGGCTTGGAGGGCTGCCCAGAACTCCTGCTGCCTCCGTTCTCGCCCTTCCGCGGGGAGCCTACCAGCTTTCCCGAACCCTTTGGGGCAGAGGCTGCAGCTGGGGGCGGTGGGCTGGGCATGCTCTTGGAGGATTTCTTCGCCGATCCACCCTTCAGGGGGTCGATTGGAGGGATATCTGGTAGGGGGATGTTTGGGAGGGTGATGAGGGAGAGCTTAGGGGTGGTGCCCGTGGTACTGGTGGTACCGGCGAGGCTTGCCGTGATTGAAGTGCTTGATGCTGTTGTCATGGTACTGGGTGAGGAAGATGTCGCAGAGGAGGAGGAGGAGGAGGAGGAGGTGGAGGTGGAGGAGGAGGTGGAAGAGGAAGATGTTGGTTTTGCTGAGGAATTCTTGCGCTGCCTGTACTCGTGAAGAGACACCTGAAAGAGAATATAACACAAATCAAAGCATACAACATGAATGTGATATACAACACAGTGTGTAGGGATGGAATTATGATTTGAGGACTGACAGTCACTTTCCATCAAGGAAATGCTGCTTTCTAGATACAAGTTTATGTCTGATACCTGCCAAAAACAAAGAATCATCACATTTTCTTTGTGTACATGGCACATTTCACAAACATTGATTTTCCAAAGCTTTGGCCCTGGAATGACAGTGGTAAAGACAAACCAGGAATTTGACGACTTTGGATAACTTTCAATTACAAAGGCAAGAAATGTTTTCTCCTTTTTCATCATGTCAGCACATTATTCAGACTTTCTTCATCATAAAATGTGACCTTTCTATCAACCCATTTCTATGAATTTGTAAGTGTCTACTTCACACAGTTAAATTACATCAACTATTCAAACAAGGAAAAGTAGAAATTACGTGGTGCGTAATATATGTCCCTGCCGGAAGTAGCAATTAGTAGCAAAATGTACAATATAGGTCAAAAGATGAAGGTCAAAGGTCAAAGAAGTCAAAGGTCAAAATTCTATGTAGAAGTTTTGAAGCCCTCACCTAGTGCCATCACATAAAGCAAACGGAATCGAAATCGGGTTAGAAATGGTGAAGGAGTAGCATTTTGTAGCCAATGTACAATATAGGTAAAAAAATCAAGGTCAAAGGTCAAAGAAGTCAAAGGTCAAAATTCTGTGTAGAAGTTTTGAAGCCCTCACCTAGTGCCATCACTTAAAGCAAACGGAATTGAAATCGGGTTACAAATGGCAAAGGAGTAGCATTTTGTAGCAAAATGTACAATATAGGTCAAAAATCAAGGTCAAAGGTCAAAGAAGTCAAAGGTCAAAATTCTGTGTAGAAGTTTTGAAGCCCTCACCTAGTGCCATCACATAAAGCAAACGGAATCAAAATCGGGTTAGAAATGGCGAAGTAGTAGCATTTTGTAGGCAATGTACAATATAGGTCAAAAATCAAGGTCAAAGGTCAAAGAAGTCAAAGGTCAAAATTCTGTGTAGAAGTTTTGAAGCCCTCACCTAGTGCCATCACTTAAAGCAAACGGAATTGAAATCGGGTTACAAATGGCGAAGGAGTAGCATTTTGTAGCAAAATGTACAATATAGGTCAAAAATCAAGGTCAAAGGTCAAAGAAGTCAAAGGTCAAAATTCTGTGTAGAAGTTTTGAAGCCCTCACCTAGTGCCATCATATAAAGCAAACGGAATCAAAATCGGGTTAGAAATGGCGAAGGAGTAGCATTTTGAAGCAAAATGTACAATATAGGTCAACGGTCAAGGTCAAAGGTCACAATTGAAATTCTGTATAGAAGTTTCAAAGCTTCCATGTAGTGCTATCACATAAAGCAAACAGAATCAAAATCGGGTTAGAAATGGCGAAGGAGTAGCATTTTCAACATTTTGATCACACACGGACGCACACACGGACGGACACACGGACACACGGACGGACACACACACGTACGGAGCCCGTTTCATAGTCCCCTGCTCGAACTCGTTCGGCAGGGACAAAAATGCAAGATTATTGCATCTACTTTCATCTTCAATTTGAGTTCCATACCAACACTCCCATAGATGTGGACTTCAACACAGAAAAAAAAAAATGAATTCAGTACACTTATAAACTCTCACTTGAGTAGCATAATCTTCAGATGAGAATCAACTACTCAAATAATCAAAGGAAAGTGTTTCTATGCAGTATGGTACTTGGCTGACTTCTGTACTATCCCCTGATCTAGACCGATTTGTCCTCGCTAAGTCAAAACTGGTATCATACAATACATTAGCAGTCAGACAGTCACTTTATGAAAAGGTTTATCAGAATGTCCAAACATTTCCAATGCCCTTCAGCTGCTAGAGAAAATTGTGTGAATGAGATGTAAGCTGGAGGCATTTAAAGAGGCGTTTACCTTCTTTTTGACAGGTGTAGACTGGGCTGAATTTGGTGCACTTGAAACAGGTGAATTAGAATTGCTGCTGCTTGTAGGCTGAGCTGTCCCAACCTCTGGTGAATCCTTCTGGGGGGCTCCAGCTGCAGCTGAAAGGGAACTCCCAAGGTTTCTGACAGCAGCAGTGGGGGCTATTGCAGTCTTAAGAATGCCATGAGGAGGTGGAGGTGCTGAGCTTAGGGGTGGCCCAGGTGACGGGCTGGGCGATGGTGTAGAGAGTTGAGGATCAAGAGTTTTTTGCGGAGCCGCTGCCCCATTAAGACCAGGTCGGAACCCTGGGCTCCAAGAGGCAGACAAGTTGCTGGGAGACAGGCGGGAAGCGAGGTGGCCAGCAGTGGATCCTGACAAGCCCACTGAGTTGGGATCCTTCTGGTAGAAGTTTCCTGGTTGATTTGGTCCATGTACCTCCTCCCCGGGTCGCGGGCTGTACTTCTGGGACAAGCCAAAAGACTGCTGGGGCCAGGAGCTGGCCATGGAAGGCCCTGCCTCACGGTGGTCACTAGGGTCCGTGTTCTGCCTCAGTAGTCGCTTCTTTGGAGAGAAAGGAGTGCATGAACTATTGTTGGTAAGGTTGCTATCATCAGAGAAGGAAGTATTCAAGGTGAGAGGTTGAGGCTGATCATGGTAGCCCTGCATCGCTCCAGGGCCCGAAACATGCCTTGTTCGCAAAGTATTTACACACAGAGTGTTCAATCGTTCACTCCTCAACAGGTCCACCTGGGATTGGCTCTTTGGATCCTCTGGTTTATTGAGAGGGGCAGTCTCACTTTGCCTATCTGACCCACCACTAGGCGCACTCTCCAATTGCGTGGGTGCAGCCACAGGACAGCTGTGCCCCGCCATGTCTTTGGGACCTTCTGCAGCAGCATCAGTCTTCCCGGCATCAACAGTTCTCTCGCTTGGTGGGGTCGCTGCTCTTCTCTCAATACGTGGAGATATAGCGCCATCGGCTTCATCACGTGTCTTCTCAGTTTTCTCACTAACATGGTACGTATCCACTTCAGTCGTAACTGCACACTTGCTCTCTTGTGCCTTCACTACAACTTCCTTAATCAAATTGTTATTGTCTCCTGCCACTGTGGTGGCCTTTGAGTCTGTATAAGGAGTGTGTGGCCTCTCCTTTGTCTCCACATTAGTGTCTGTTGACTTCTCCTTCTCACTCTCTCTACCTGCCTGCTCCTCTCCACTGAAATCCCGCAGGCGCTCTTCCAGACCCGCTTTGATGGCTATGGGAGACTTCTCGAGCTCAGCCGGTGTGGTGACAGACAGGCCACTGTCAATAGATGAGTTCTTCCGCACATCCTGAAAAGCAAAAATATGGAAAATGTTATAAGAATTTCATTCAGTTAGAGTATGGCTATCATCATAATGAAATGCAAATTTCAAAGTGTATTAACCTCAAAACCATACAACATTTGGGCATGACATCCTCTTTGACAACCACTTTTACTTTCAAATCTCAACTGGGATGGGATGACTATTTCACTTCGCAATTTACTTCATAAAATCTTGTATATCACAATATTGTACCACGTGCCTTATCAATAACTGGTCACTTGTAACCAACCGAACATTTCTGATAAATCCACACCTAAAGTTCACTTATGTTCACTTACGTAATGGCATATGATTGCTAACCCTACCCTTCAAGACAGCAAATCTCAAATCCCACTAGTGACAATAAACTCTGTCTAAATCAAGGGTGCTTGTATTGCACAGAATACTGTGTTGAACAAGCTAAACGCTGACTCTACACTGATCCGTATATAAACAAAAAACAAAAACATGTTTTCTTTAAACCCATACACCACTGACTTGCCTTACACTAGCACTGACAGAGAACAAGAAACAACATTTCCCAGGTCCTAAACAGGTACATGATTTGATCATTTCCAAACGACATGATTACATATCTATAAGTGGTTAATTAGTTCTCCAGAGGTAGACAGGTTACTCACAATCGTGTCTATTGACCTATTATTTTAGTACATGACTGTGAAGTGCATGATTATTGGCAGGTGTGTACTACATGATAGATGTCAGTTACTCAGACGCATCAGTCATTTCCATTCACCCATGTATCTCTCATGACATTACAGAAACAAGTATTCCCTTTGAGGTCATGTATGATATAATAGATGAAAATCAAATCAAATCAAAATTGAATGAATGGATGATGAGATATGACTGACCCTTCCATCGTATGAGATGACTGATTAATCGTAATGTCTAGACATGGGTATTAACTCAATGGAAAGCCTCGTTTACAACTCTTGGAATATGCCAGAAACAAATAAATTATGACTGCATCATGGCATAAGCTGATTTCACTAATGAAATGTAGCATTACACATTGTGTATCATAAAAACAAAAAAAACAAATATCAATATCAATTGTCATGGCAAAAGACACATAATGCACATACATTGATACATGAATCATCTTAAAGAAAATGCAAAAGTAAATGGATATCATTGATTATTGAATTAGACTAAAAATCCGTTTCTGAAAATGACAGGAGACAGCACGATGCACACCACATCTTGATTTTAGCTTAGGGATAATACTGTGAAACACAACAAAAAAGGGAACTTTCAGCAAGGGTAGATAGCATTGTCTGGGATGTGTACAATACACATTGATATTTTTACCACTTATTCTCAATTCAATGACTGTTCAAAGAAGGAAATATTGATGGAATAGTTCCCTCTCTACATTTGCTCATACCAAGAGGAAAATATGAGTATGCACAGATTGAGGGTTACAAAGATCTGTGAATTTTTCCATACTGATCTTTATATAAGAATCTTCCATACCCAAACTCTTTGTTTTATTTGATCTACACAAGAACAAAGCAGTGCTCGGTTCTACTTTCAACAGGTGTGCTACCAAATACAAGACTGTACTGTAATAGAAAAAATTTTGTTACAGCCTCACAAGCCACAACACAATTACAATATTTCAAAAGCCCGATTTCTGTCTCAGTTTGTGTAAAGTGCAAGGAAAGGATCACAATGCATTACAAACGCCAAACATGCATAAATTTATATGCACACAGGAGGCAAGGGTAGAACTCAAGTGCTCCTTCCCAATGTGTTAGTAATAATTCATGAGAGTATTTCACTTGTGGTTATAAGGATCATCTCAACAGTCCCTAAACAATCAACAGTACCGCAGAGTGGAAAGTATAACTGAAACAAATGATATCTGTTGTTAGACAAAGAATGAAAACTCTTGGGTGAGCCATGGATTAGACACAGTTTACTTGCTAGCCCAAAGACAGGGACTCTAAGCATTTCAGCAGCAGTTGTGAGCAAATGATTACAGCATGACATAAGAATGCAAGCATGGGACTGGTGGGTTACTACAAGGCAATATCAAACATAGCTGACCTTCCTAGCTGGTAGAGGGAAGCTTAGAGTGAATTGACTCTTCATCACTTCAGAAGAGTTCACAAACAATGAGCCCTACAAGGAGACACAACAAATGCAGTCGATGGAGTCCTTTCTTTCATTCAATTCACACACATACAAATTTCATCAAAAATGTAATGCCAGCAAAATTGAAATATTGCTCATCTCTCGTCATCCAGATGGCGGAACACAAAACTTAAATAATTCACTGCACAACTTCCTTCACATAGTGCTATAATGCAAGTGTCAGAATGCTTCAGCCCATGTTAGGAGAACAGAGCACCTGATACTTCCTCAGCATTACCGACAGCTTTAGAAAGATATGCACAGCAAATGCTGATATGGTTCCTTGTCTTTTTTCCTTGTTTCACTCCCTAACACACGGTCTGCACTGCACTGCACATTGCAGAAGTAATGCAAGAGTCTCTACCACAACATCAAAAAATGTGAGAAAGAGTAAGATGCTGGATGAACATAAGAGGGACACTGTTACTATGAATACCCATTTTTGATTCAACATTGTGAAAGAATGGAGATAAAACATGATTCATTTGTGAATTCCGTTGCCTTTTCTGGCTTCCATATTTGTATTCAAATGTGTATAATTCACAAAGCCCTGCAATTTAACCTCAAGAAAGAGCTGAAATGAGCTGGCCATAGTGGAAACATTTATATATCATAAATACAGCTTGTCTCTGTCCATCAAACACTTTTTGTGTATGCACAAAGAGACTGCTGCCCTCAACAGGTAAACTGTAGATTGTGTTCGCTGCTTGATTCACAGTATAATCTTACATTCTTGCCCTCATAAGCTGGTTTAGCAAGTGCTATGATAGAGGGGAGGGGGTTATAGTAGCAAATCTTGCCTGCATTTGCTTCTTTAGGCACACGTTAGTAAGTTTTTAACACACAGAGTAAGCCAGTTTGGATTTAGCTTTTGTGCACATGGATACAAATGACCTTTCCTTTTTTCTCAGTTGGTTTGACACTTCACTCGTTTTCAAAGTGACAAAATGCATATGCTTGCCAGATGTAACAATTTATGGAATTCATCAGTCATATTCAAACAAAGGATGAACTTGTGTAGACCAGGTGACCAAAATGGTCCATGAATAACCATTTGGTAAAGAATCTGTTTCATTATTTTGCAGTAAATATTTTCATAATCTTTTTACATTGATACTGCCAAATACCACTTTTGTCATTAGATGGATGTGCTAGCAAGCATCATTTATAGGATTACTTGAATCACAGGTGCTGATATCCATGAATTTAAAGACCAACATGCCCTGTAGGGTAAAAATGACCCGTCTCTGCTCATGTGCAAAATGGAACCCCATACTGGCCATTTACACTTCATTCAAGGTTTATGTGCAGACTGTTAGTTGAAAATAGAGGAAGTGGGATTTTGGTAACACACCTCTTCCTGCACCGTTGGCAGCTCTGTCTTGGCCTGGATGAGAATAGGAGCCTCGTCACACAGCTGACCATCAGGGAGGGTCGATGAACTGCTGACAGACAGCGGGTCCTGGGCGGTCCTCATTTCATACCTGGGGGACGAGTTTCCCTGCTGACTGGTCTCGTCAGCCAGTGAGTGGCGCAGCATTCGTTTCTTGAGCGGGGTCATCAAATCTGATACAAAGGGAAACAGAGTTGTAGGGACCATTGGTGAAAACTCCATCAATCCCAGTGGCATGTGCTCTCTCTTACTGTCACCACAAACTACCAGACCTTTATATATCACTCCAATAGAGGCAAGCTCAATCAAGTCAAGAGGTACAATTTGTAATTATAGATGTAATTAGCCATGAGGTGTGGAAATGGGAAAACTTCACTGGAAATCTGTAGGAGTGCACATGCTCAACATCTCATTGATACACAAATTAACATCAGCTTGTCAGATTGCCTGTATGAATGGCAAAGAAAAATTCGAATCACATTACCTATCCTAACTATTCTGATAGAACACAAACTGTTCACATTTAGCATTACATCACAAGAGAAGAATGTTTTTTGAACGGACTGCAAAGGTAAAATGTTTACATACTACTAAGCTGCTCTGAATTTGCACAGGTAACAATATGTAGTTCTCAATGCCTCGTGCACAGCCTGGGTTGCAGTAAACAAAAACTCCCCACATGATATGATGCTCACCACTTGATGCACTAGTGTTGGGTGACAGAGCAGGACTCGCGATGGGGCTGAGTGTACCATTACACACTGGTGACTCCTGGTTGCTGTTTCCTTCACTCATGGCCTGACGTAACCAGCGCTGTAAGTACAATGGTACATCACATGGTCAGTACTTGAATATCACCTTCCAATTTCAGAACCAGCAATGTTGAAGGGCAGATAAACATTCACTATAGTGAAATTTCTTGATGACTTCAGAACAAGAGCAGGTCTTGCTGAGTTGTAAGACTAACATTACAAGATGGTACTCCAGTGCATCAATTTCTGAAAAGAGGCTTCCATTTTTTCATGCTTCTAGTCAAACTAATAATAAATCACTGATACTGCTTGGTCAGATAAACATTACTCTTCCCTTGTGAAGTACTCATCATCATTCTGAGCGGGTTTGTCTGCATCTTTTAAATAATTGTATATGTATGGATGAGTGCAAACTGGCACTACGTAAATGGCACCTTACTTTGTCTAGCCATCTTTAGGTACAAAACAGGTATCACCAGCTAAAGGCTGTGAACATTCTTTCAGATCACACAGCTTACAGGAAATGTGTAAAAGATTATGCTCCATTCTACTTTGCAAAGGAATATTCCCCATACCTTCTTGGCCGATCCCAGACCACCGCTGGACTCCAAGATGCTGCTCCTGGTCTCTTTGACCAGCGTGGAGAGGGAGCCCGAGCGCTGGAGTTGTGGTGTTGTTGGCGATGGTATGCTGCTGCCAAAGGATGCGTCCAACGACTCGGTCTTGATGGTCAGCGGCCTCGTGGCTTGAGACTCAAACGCCTTCTCGTTCAACCACTCATTCATCAGGATCTGAAATTCAATGATTGCCCATTGGTCAAGGTTATGAACTCGTTACTGCTTGTGGTAAATATTCTTCAGCCTGACACTACACAAACTCATTTTATTAGAACGAAATTTTATGATACACAACTACAAAAGATGGTATATCTATGTGTCATCAGTTCTTTACAAGACACATCGAACAATTATATTTTCCTCCTATACCTTTATTTAAATTTTATTTTGTAATTGACTGGAAATTATATTTCTCCTCCAAACACAGAAAAATATGCTCTACTGCTAAACATTTGATTGAAAAAGAGGAACAGACAGTTACCCCAAAAGCACAATTTTGTACAAGCCATATGATAATGCTCACGCACATGAAATCTTCCCCGTATCATGACTTGTCTACTATGAATGCAACTATTCAGTAAACAAGTGCATGAGTATACAGTATCTTGCATGCCACCTTCTCATAAAGCACTTAGCACACAGTACAGGCACAATTTCCTTTAAGGTCAAGACAGAGTAAGTTCTGTGCACCTTCTTTGTTTTGGGAAAACGAAACTGCTTTGTGGATGAGCTTGGGGAAGACAGGGGTGTGTCTGTTTTCTCCTGTCCAAAATGTTTCGTCACGACTGAGATTGGTGTTGTGGTCAGCGAGGAAAGTTTGTCTGAACCGGTCAGACTTGTAGGGGCTTGATTTGAATCATCGTCGGCCGATGACACCTCAACACTTGTTGGCACCAGGCTGTTGGCTCTACTCCGCCTTCTTGAGCTGGTCAAGACAGAAAGACCAAGAAATGCTATCATCATTCCAAGTGCAAACATGTTCAGCAGTGTTCATTAAAGGAGCGAACATCCAATATCGCAAATTGTAAACGAAATGATGACACAAAAACTTAAAAGAAAATATCTTTTGATTCTTTGAAAAGGTACTGCTTGACATACAAATTTTAGTCACGTGGTCTACAAAAGTTGATACTTTGAGCATGAATTTCATAAATTCTAATGCCGGCAGTCTTATGCATTATGTCACTTTAGAAACGGGTGAAGTGCCTGAACAACAGAGAAAAAAGAGATGTTATTTGTAGCAACATGCACATGAACTAATTACTAACTGGCTTTTCCAGCAGCAATGCAAAAGAGAGGAGATTCATATAGCAACAGCATCCCATGGTTACATCAACCTTGAAGTTGAAAATACCTCAAGGGCCCTTTGATCTAGACCTTGAAATAAACTCAATAGGCGTTTTCACATCAGCCCGATGCTTCGAAATAGCGCGCTATTTTCTGAGTTGGGAAATTTTCCCGATAGCGAAATAGCGTGCTATTTGATAATGTGAACACAAATATTTCGAGCTTGGATTTTTATAGGGCTGATGTGAAAACGCCTAATGTCACATGGACGGGCTCTATCTATAATAAACACCACCCACTTCATCTATTAATATGATCCAAGATCACTATTTGCATGATTCTACAACAGCTTTCTCAATTTCATTTACAGAAATTGTCTAAAAAAAAAGTTCTTGCTTACTATACTAGAACTGTTATCAGCTGAAAATCAAAACAATAAAACAGTATAACATCATACCGTACCACATGTCAACAACCTTTCAATTGTGCTAATTTAGGATATCTGGGCACCACCACCATTTCTACAAACTATAATCCATGATCCTCCCCCATAGGTGATTATTGTCTGTTTTCTTCAAAATCTACTACCAGTTTTCTAAGAGAATATAAAAATGTTAAAGATCACAAGAATTTGCTAATTTGGGATACTTGGGCTCTGCCCTATGGGTCCCTCTGAGGGCACCACCACTATTAAGCAAACTATGACCCTCTTTCCCATTGATGATTTCTGCCACGTTTGGTTAAAGTCTAACCACCAGTTTTCAAGAAGAAGATGAAACTATAATAAACACAGAAAAATTGTGCAAAAGTTTCTACATTTTCAGAAGTGCTGCATAGCATCTTAACTTTATTCGACATTGAATGCCTACTGTAGAATGCACGCAAAATTTGTCTACACTACATGCATTGAATGCCAGTGGCAATTCGCGAAAATTTTTATGCCGCGAAAATTTTTATACCACGAAAAAGGCCGTCGGCTCCAATTCGCGAAAATTTCGTGCCGCGAATATATCATGTTTTACAGTATTCAATTAGCTTACCTCTGAGTACTTCTTCTACGTCTCCTGGATGGCTTTCTTGTTGTCTGTGGTGCTGGGGTATTGCATGATAGATCATCTTTGGATTTGGTTTCCATCATCTGCTGATAAATGACAGTGGAACAAATTCTCTTTAAGTACTGCCTGAATACCTTGTGTAATTGGACACACTGGAATTTTAAATTCTAGGATGTCTTTTATATCATAAGGAGAAAGAGAATCTGCAAAATCATCAATATCAGCATAGGTCACAAATTCTTTGTTCATTGACATGTTTTGAGTTACATCACAGCCACCAGGAAGTGCAAAGTAGTTTTCAACACAAGAAAGTTCTTGCGACATTCTTCCTATCTTCATAAACATTGGCATAAATGCATCTGAATGTTTTATGGTGAAATCACCACAAATCAAGAAGGAACAAACACATTTTATTCTTTTTCTCATTCAACATTTCAATATGAATGTGGGATACAGATTTTGCATTAAGAATGTCAAATAACCAAAATATGGCATTTTAACTGAGTTTCACAGTTTGGGTTTCAGAGAATATGTCTTCACTCATTTAAAGTATTTTTGAGGCCAGTTGCTTTTCCTGTTGGCCTGATGTGTCAAAACAGTGTCTATTATTGTGATATTATGAAGAAAAAAAAAATCCTTCAGTTGTGTTTCCTTGTCAATCAAATTTTCCCCCTTTGGTTGAAGGTACCCCAAGAACAACCAGTTTCTGCCATGCCCCTTTGGAATTATGTTCAAAATGTGATACAAATTAACCAGGGTGCAGTTATTCATACATGGTGCCTACCTTGGTTTGATCCTCCTTGTTGGAATCACTGGGACCCACTGATGTACTTTCTTGACCACTGGTGGTCGAGTCCTGATGCTGTTGCTGTTGCTGCTGCTGCTGCTGCTGCTGCTGTGAAGGCCCGGCATTGGACTCCCTGCCATCTTGGCCTGCCCCACCATCTTGCTGCTTGCTCTGTGCTATCCGCTGCAGGGCCTGCTGCCTCCTCTCCGCCTGTTTCTCCATCTTCGCAAACGCCTTCATGATGGCCTCCATCTTCCGTTCCTCCCTGGTCAGCTTCCGCTTGGGCGCTTCCTCCTCCTTCGGCTCGCTGACCTCCTTGCCCGCGGGTTCCTGGTTCTCGGCAGGCGGTTCCTGCTGGCCTGCAGTATCCACGGCAACAACATCCACCTTCTCCTTGTGCTCTAGGTCGGAAGTGTCTGCGGCTGGTTGGGCAGGTTCCTGGGCCGGCTGACTTTCCGGCTGATTAGGGGTCTTTGATTCCTTGGAAGGTTTAGAGATTGTTTCCTTGGTCAAATCAGGGGGGTCCTTGCACCGCACAACGGGTGCCACCCGATTCTGTGGTAGATCAAAAGAATCAATGGTAAATGTCTTAGTCGGTGAAATATTTCATCAGCTTTTATTCTCAAGTGGTTGTTTTCTCTTGTAGATGTGCTCCCTTGGAGGCTACTGCTGATGACTGAATGTGCATATCATCTTAAAGTTTTATTACTACAGGCTTGCTCTATAATTTAAGGCTCAAAAGAGGTTAACATACAGTACAACAATGCCATGATTACTCACTCAAACTGTCACAAAGAGGGCCTGAAATACAACTACTCAAGTTTCTTTGAACGTGAAAAGGCCTGAACTTTGAAACTGCCAGGGCCTCAATTCAGGCTTTTGCCTGAAAAATGACAACTCTGAGTAATCTAAGCATGCAATCACTATTCAGCCATAAGTGACTTACCTCCTAATTTTTGGAGGAAACATTTTCTAAAATTGCAGTTTTCATACATGATACTGTTGAAAACTCTGAAAATCATTTCGTCTTTATTGTCACTGGAAATTTCTGAAATCTATTTTGTGGGATTTCATCTCAGCCAAAATGAGGCATTCACCCAGAGAAAATGAATAAGCAGTCATGAGTACATGCCCTTTTTGCAACGTATATATGTACACACGAGAGCAAACCATCCATCCCCCTTTTAGCTACTGTAGGTGTGAGCAATGCACATTTCAATAAGTCCCTCCCTATAAGAAATGGCTTTTCACCTCTGCACTGTTCCCAGAGGTGAGTGAGACGCGCAGCGGCGAAACCATTCTCTTGGACGACGATGAGTGATGATGATCGCGGCTGGACTTGACCTTCTGACCCCTGGCCTCGAGGGCTCGTCGCTTCCTCCAGTACCTCTTGACAGGACAGTTCTTTTTTGCGCATGCACATCGTACTGGGTGGGAGCTGGAGGAACAAATTGGTGTATCAGTCAAACTGTCAGTTTATCAGTCATGTTTCCTGAAGACTGTACATTCTAACATCAATCAACCCACAATAGAAACTTACATAAAAAGGATTACAAGCTTTTAACGTATACTCATCCACAACCCAAAAGTGGTTGATCTGAATATCAGAAAGAGTTGAATACATAAGTGTGACATCCTATACCTGGTCACAAGTCAATGATAAAGAGTATTGTCGCTGCTGAAAATCAGATATTTCCCCAAACAATCATATTAATGAATGTCTAGAACAGTAATTAGATGTTGGATGTGTGGAGGTACCGGTTTGTTTCAATGACTACGTGAATAAGATAAATACTGCGCTGTATGTGATGTTTGCTGAACAATGAATAATTAATGCAGTTTCAGGCTATTGAAGTCCACTGGACTCAATTGTACACAACACCATACTTCTGGTTTTCATTCCCAGAGTAACAGGGAAGTGACCCTACATAATAAATTGTTACTGCTTTCATTTCATACTCTCCAACACAAACTCAGCATTGTGGTGAGTTGCACAACTTTAGACAAACAAACGAACATGTGACACAAAGATCCTATTCATAATAGGGTACTGTGAGATACGAGGAAGTTCCGGCATAGCAAATGCACAATGCAAGGGCGCACTTGTGCTTTATCAAAAACGAAATGACAAGAAAACCAGCAAAACAATGACAGGAAGTGAGGGAGGTGTAACAGTGGGATAGAGAAATGGTAAACAGCCTGGCACTTAGGGCAAGACTCTGATCAAACCCATTTAGCACTTTCATTTTTACATATGACAGCTCTCGTAGGGAGGGATGACAACAGCTCAGTGTGGTGTAGATCATGGCAGGCATAGCAGGTGGAAGATACAACTACCCCAAACACTGCCCATCCCCCCCCCCCCCCAAATAGAGTTGCCAGTCACATGATAGGCTGCAACCAGAGGAGCATGTGCAAGTGTCAGAGTATACCAGTGAGAAGCATGTCCACACTGTCTTTAAGATTTAGAATCTATCAATACTACATGTGGTTAGCCTGAAAACTCCTCTCTTAACAGTATGTTGCTAAAGGTCCATGTGTGCCATACTAAGTTTTGTGACCCTAAAGTACTCTTGACACCATTTCTCAAGAGCAGAAATTTGACACCAGTGCTGAATACTGAAGCTCTTAAATGAGACATACGGGATATGCCACATACATACAAAAAGTGCTCCAGATATGGGTATGTACTGTACTAAAGACAAAAATCATTCCGATACCGAGTCTATAAGACCATACGTCTGCAAAGGTATATCAGGACTTTATGGTCAACTCTCTGGCACTAAAAGCAATGTAGCACGTAATTCCATCTTGACAACCACATTAAAAAACAAAGTGACAATTTAACTCTATTCTAACGGGGGGGGGGGGGGGGGTCAAATTGACCCCCCCCCCCTCGACATTTCGCGCCACGATTCCGCAACGCGCAAAGATTTTGCTGCGTCGTTTCATGACTTTTTGCACTGAAGTCTCCCGCATATTTTGAGACCAAATTTGCGACGTCCAGGTACACCATTCTGAAGTTATGAAATGTTTTGCATATGCATGTCAACCCGAAAACCGCTCGAATTCATGATTTTGTGTGCAAATCCAATGCAAACTGTGTTTTTTTTGTTTAATTGATATAAATTAGATTATTTCAACTTTTAACCATTGAAATAAATCAATATTAATGTAGATAAGCTTGAAAAAGTGCCTCCAACAAATTTTGGCCCCCCAAAAAATAGAAAACAAAAGATCGAAAAAACAATAAAATACATAAGAAATTAACAAAACAATAAAACAAAAGAAAATGATTTTGATTGCGCTATTTTTGTACAAGAAAATTGTTTGATGTGTCTTGAGGAACTCTGACACAAAAATTTAATAATCCTTCAGTCTTTTTGATGGAGTTATAGGTGAATATATGATTTCATGCATTAATTTGCATAATTAATTTATTAAAAAAATATGAAATCAACATTTTTCTATTGTATGACTATGTAATCTTGTAGTTGACATCCGGCTCTATGTTCAGGCAAAATTTTGCGGCGATCGTGCGACCGGCGGCCGAGATCTGAAGGGGGGGTTCAGTAAAAACTTGGTCTCAAATAGCCCAATTAGAATAGGGTTAAGAAGAGCACTCACCAGTCCTTGTAGCTGAAGTCAAAGCCAACTGTCACTTCCGTCCCCTTGGTGATATCAACGAGGGAGAACAGGTAGAGCCTCAGCAGGCCATCGATGGCTACATGCCGAACCTACATGTATCACAGCAACAGTGACCACTTGGGTTAGGTGTTACCCTCATTCAATCTCTGCTATCTAATTGGCTGATTGCCATGCAACAGGATTGATTACTGTATATGCCATTTCTGTTAGCAAGTCTAATTTTTCGCAAGTTGGGACTTCCCGACAATTTCTTAGTAAAATGCCCGATCATGGAGTACAGTTACAAACGGAGAAATGTCTATGTAAATATTGCGTTCATGTTGAGATCGGAGTTAAATTTGGAAAGACCACCCATCTTACAAAATTCATGAAAATAAAAACCTTGCATAATATATGGCATATACAGAAAGGCCCGAATTCACAAAGGTGGTACAAATGAAACCATGGTTTAAACCATGGACAAAAACTATGGAGTGCCAAGTGTCGCAAGGAATATTTCGTTACGAAATAAGTCATTTTGTTGATGAAATTATTATTTTGTGACGAAATGACAATATTTTGTAAATAAATTAACATTTCGTCCACGAAATGATAATTTTGCTAACGAAACGGTCATTTTTTTCGACATAATGACCAATTTCGTAACGAAATATTCCTTGCGACACTTGGCGCTCCATAGTTTTTGTCCATGGTTTAAACCATGGTTTAATTTGTACCACTTTCGTGAATTCAGGCCTAAGGGTCTACATTTATTTGTACGTTATTTTTCATCCCATCATATATGTTCTCTAAAACTAAGCCATACACAGACAGAATTTGTCCAGTAAAACTATGCACGAACATGTGTCGCTATATTTCATAAATATTTGCCTGGATGCATGAATCATTGTTACCAAACACATGGTGGGAAAAATAGGTGTAATTCCAAATTCCATACTTCCATGCCCCCCCCCCCCCACCTTTTTTTGTAAATCATATAAGGCAGGGTCATATTTTGTTTAATCGTTGCCACTGGATGCACTCAATAACTATGAAAACAAGGGTCTAAAACCTTATCAGTTGTATACTCATGCCTTTAAACCACTCCACAGATTACATAATGCATCCCATTCTACCAGATTCACTTGAGCCTGGGCACCAATGTATAACTACTAACACATCCTGACGAGCGCACTTTGATGGTTCTAAATGTTCCTCATTCAAAATGTTTAAACTCACTTTCATTGAAATGTTTCAGACAACTGTGCATGATCTCTTCTAATACATGATATTGCTGAGCATGAACCCCTACTACTTCATTCCATGTCCAAATCCATACACTGTGCTACATTACACAACCATTTTCACATTCAAGAAAGAATTACCAAGAACTGAGTACAGTATTTTGCCTCAGCAGATGTACTAGACTAACATTTATTTTTCATTCTCCTGTGATAGATGCGTTCGTACACTTGAACACATGACAAAAGATTAAGAAAAGGGAAAATCATCTGATCATGTTACCTCAGCATTTGGAGAACAAGACCTCCTGACATAGCGGGCAATGTTCCCATATTTCCTTGCATCTACACACAGTTCAATGTTGTTGTACTTGGTGTAGACGAGCACGTGAAGATATGGCCTGAGGAAGGAAAGGATTGAAAGGTGTAAGGAGCATGAAGAATAAATTGCTTTCACTTTTGTTCCAGCCTACAATTCTATTCAATATGATACCTTCTCCTAAATGATTCCTATATACCCCATACACACTATGTGTGGGTGGGGGTATAAATATCAATTATGCAGTGACGCTCCATCATGGTATATATTATACTTATGTATACAGATGTGAAATAGATCTCATGTTCTCTACACAGTGAACAATGTGGAAATCATTTTTGCTATGTCCACAGATTTTGAAATTCTCACAGTCGCTTCATCTTTTACACAATACACACGAAGTAGTGATGAAATTTCATCACAATTATGTTGGATGTATGTCATGCCCTTTGAAGTGAGAAGAATAGGAGATTACATGAACTCTTTTTTTCTTCAATTGCCGAGTGCTACTAGTAACTGCAGAACCTACATAGTCATAGATTGGCCAATTGCTTCAATGATTAACGATACTTGTATATCCTTGCACCTAATGGGACTCTGAGGGCCAAATTTAATGGTGCAATGGACAGAATATTTCATGAGGTGAAAGATGAAATGATCCATTCAAGGAGAAACAGCTGGGTTGCATGGATCAATAATTTCATCTTTCAGCAAATGAAATATTATGTCCATTGCACAAATGAAGAAAACATTTAGTATTTGTTATAATAACACAATATCTATTATAACACCTCAGCACAGATCCTTGTCATCTGATGATTTATAAATTTAGAAACAAGAGAGAATGAATGAGATCTGAGATTAGCAGAATGGTGGGGGCTTTGTGCTAGCGTGCTGTCCATCAATATGCTTGATTGCCTGCACACTGCAAACACGTTTTATGTTTGTAGTAGTGTGCCAGACTCTCGGTATGTGTACAAATGGAGCAAATCACATGGATCCAAGATTGCACAGTGAATGAAGCCACAACTGCACGAATGATGACGTAATAATAAGATGGGTCCGATGATCAATATCAAAGAACCAATTAAAGGACAGGGATCTATTTAGGAGTTCTATAATACACAACAGTATTGCATTTATCAGCAGCAGCACACTTCATGGACAATCTTTGCTCTGCTCACACACTTGTCAACTGAGCACTTTGATTGATTTCCTTTAGGTGCCCATGGTTTGGTTTTGTTAGGGTATGTAAACAGATTATCAAAGTATCATCAATAATCTTGTGTAAGTTGGATGTAAACACAACCCTGTCTGAAAACAACAATATCCCTCACTCAGTCCTGAAACCTGCCTTGTCATGTCATGTGCTGGGAAGGCTTTTCTTATGGGATGGGTTGGGGGGGGGGGGGGATGGGGGAAGCTGCACATATTAGGCACCGTGTGTGGTATTTCTGAAAGTGTCTGAATCATGCGAGCGTAGCATCCACATGGCGGGCAGTCCTGGGGATGATGAATCTGTCATAAATCAGTTTGAAGTAACCCTGAATCCCCCCATTGCCCCCAGGCCCCATTATTTCCTTGCCCCTTAATTAACATTTCCTACATATCCTGTTTTCTAGAAGCCTGGCCTGCTACCAAATACTCCACTCATTAGGCTTCATACCATATGACTGGGAGCATTCTCCTCCCGAGTCTAAGTTTAGATCATGCAGCCAAATCTACCAGGTGATATGCGAGGAGACAGCTCCCTGGTATCAGTTTTGTTTTTGCCGTAAGTGCTGTCAGTATATTCAGGATGTGTATGTCTGACTACAATGCCTGTGGCACATCATATTGACACATCTCATTGTAACCAGCCGCCATATTGAAGCCATCTCCTATATTTACTTTCAGCTTTCCTGTCACTTTGCTTGAATGTCAATAATATCACAAACACACCCCCACACAGCAGCTCTACAGTAACAGCACTCGACTAACCATTATGACATCATAATCCACATCGGTAAAATATGACTTGATACTTTGTAGGCCCTATCCTGATCTTTCTAAAATTCATAGGCAGGAAAGCACACAACTGATGGGAAGCTTCACAAAGGGAAAGTTAGGATATGTTTATGTGACTGTAATAATAGTAACATACTTGGCCAGGGCAGATTTCTATACATCAGTCTGGACTATGAAACAACAGTTCAAAAACAGCTACTTAGTATGTAATTGCATGTCTGCAAGGTTACAAAAATAATGATAGTAAAATAGCACTCTATATTTCTTACATCATCTGTTTGAAAAATATGACCAATAAGTCACAACAGTAGTGCTGAGTGTAAAGAATCTATTAATGTGTCACTCACACTAACACGCAGTGAACATAGAAGCAGACAAGTTGCAAAATATTTTTGGGGAAAAGCCTAACTATGGGCTTTTTATTTAGAGTAATATCATCGCCAGCTCTAAAAGACACACACACACACACAAAATCACCAACTAAAAAAATCTGCGTATCAGTAGCAAACTCTTACGAGGCTGCAACTGAGGATTGGTTGATCATGAGAGAACTCTGCCAAGGTTGCATACTCACTTTTTGGTCCATCCATTGGTCGGTACAAACTGATCCCTGAGCATGAGCATACCACGGTACTCCACGATGGGTTGGTTGGGAGCCAGCTCCTCCGTAGCCACCAGCCCACGGGCCGTGCGCCCGACCGGACCAAGGAGTATTTTCTGCGGCGAGAGGTCGTCCATGACGCAGCCCGGGCTGGGCATGGAGGACGCAGGGTTCTGACGGTGCGTGAACAGCAGCTGGTTGAGCTCACTGCTGTACTGATTGGACACCGCCTCCACAAAGTGATCGGTATTCTCCAGTCTGTATTGTGAAAGCCGTTAACATATGATGAGAAACAACACTGGATTAAGTGTAGGGTAAACAGACAGCTGATATCATTGTCCTTCTAAAGGACACAGTTTCAAGCTGCAAGTCAGCATTGCAGTTTGAGTTTGTAGAGGAGCAATATGTTAAAACTTGAAGAACGACCTACACTGTAGCACTACCCTTTTTTCTAGTCAGCATTTCTCACTCAAGGAAAATGTTTAGCTGGACTCTTTTAGACAATCTACAGGCTTATTTCTGAGATGTGAAATGGCTGGTGTGACAAGCAAGCAGCAGCAAGTCACGAGACACATCAACTCTTTCACAATACCTGAGGGCGAGAAATCTACTTCCTGATATGAATCCCAGCAGAAGCAATTCACGACACATTCAAGACGTGGCTGTGGCGCTGTGCAAGACAGCGGGAAAGCCCGGATCAGCATTTGCCGTGCACCTCAAAGTTATGGCCATTACAACTGTCTGATGACAAATATCCTGCTTCACACTAGGGGTTTCCTCCGAAGCTGCCAAATCGCTCTGCTTCGACTACAAAGCTCAGCCCCGATGAGGCTTCAACAGAGGCAGATCACGCACAATCGCTGATTAGAGAGAGGAAGTCATTAGCAATGTCGCGTGATGGACATGTGCAGTAATAGGAGTAGGGTTGCAGTATGTTTGTGTCATAAACACTTCCTCATGGGTCGTTACTATCGTGCATTGTACCGAAGGCTGTATCTACAGGCTATTAAGAAGTTCTAGTGAAATCAGAACTTCACTGTAACCGACGGCCAATCAAAGGAAAGCAACAGGCAGCATACACAAGACTGAGAACTCCCAACACATGATTGAAAATTGTTGCATGAAATCCAGGAAAGTATGGTATCAGGTATTTCAAGAGATTTGTTTCTGGAAATGCATTTCTGCAAAATTTACTAAACCAATATCATTCAATTGATCTGTAAAATAGGTCATAAAAACCTATCAGAAGAATCCACAAAGTAACATTAAACAGCAATCTTATGGAATGACACAGCTACACAAATGCAAACAGATACAGAAAAACCAAAAAACATACAATCAGCAATGAACTTTTAGGACCAGCAAGCATTGGTGCTGGAGCGTATGTATCCAATCAAGAGCAGTATACACGAAATGACAAGAAAAATAATACCACCCCTTCCCTATCAGAACAAAACAAAACAAGCAAAACAAAAATCAGGAAAACAAAGCAAAACAAAAATCAGGCAAACAAAACACAATACTCACACTTGCTCTCCATGAAGTAATAAGTCTCCGATGCCTGGTTCTGCCAGTCCTCTGTTTTTCTTGTGCTTTCGCTGTGGAGACAAAATCAAATCAAACTGCTGGTTTGCAGTTCACCGTACAGAGGGATTGTTAGGAAAGTGATCTCATGCACTGAATGACTGCCAGATAAGTCGCCTTCTATTAGAATTAAGCTAGTCACAGTAAGACACATACATCATCTACACACCTCCAGCAAACATAGTCCTACGAAACAACTGATTAAATACATCGTTTCTGTGAAGTCCAAACAGAAGCAACCTCTAAAAATATGAATCAAGTGACAATTAATTTGCCATGGAATATTCCTCAAGAAGATGGTGAAAACAATAAATACCTTAAAAAGAAAAAAAAAGGGGGGGAGGAAGGGAACAGAACCTACAGAGCAGTAATTTGTGTTACATGACTATGGAGACGGTCAGTCATGTTCAAATTCAATACATTCTGCTAAACACACCTGAGAATGCCAATTGCAATGAATAGAATGAAATATCAGCAAAGAAAAAACAAAATAAAACAAAACAAGTATAAACTGCAACAAATCTCCTGGGACAAAACCAAACAAACCTTCTTTTTCTTCTTCTTCTTGTGATGTTTGCCTTCCTGCTTTGATTTCTCCTTGTCGCCATCTCTGTGTCTCTCCTTTTCCTTTTCCTTTTCCCGCTCTCTTTTCTCCTTCTCCTTCTTTTTCTTCTTCTTCTTGAGCTTGTTCTTAGTCTTGGTAGAAGTGAGGGTGAGACTGGTCGGAGTGGTTGGGATGGCGGAGTACCTGGTTTTCTTGTTCTTCCGTTTCATCTCATCATCACTGCTGTCTAGTCTTTCCACTGATGTCAAGGGAGCAGAGGAAAGAGAAAAGGGATTGGCCAGGTGATTCAAACGATGCTAGCCAAAGAAAGGGATGATTTACCTCAAAGCAAGGTGCTACACAAGCACTTGCCCAATTGCCAGGGGCAAGTGACAAATCAAAGTTGGGCAAGGGTTTTGGAACAATGAGAAAAATTGCTTGCCCAAATCAGGCAAGCAAAAAGTTTTGAATCCATTTTTTTTCCCCATTTTTTCTTCTTCACTTTTTCCCCTTCAAACCCACGAAGTCCACCATACAGAAGCCAAAGATTATGTCTGTTTAATGAGGTAACTTACTTTCAGTAACTTTCCAACACTTAAAATGTACATGAAGAAGTCCCAATGCAATGCAACAGCAACACTCGATCAAACCAAGTTTGTTAGTCCAATGTGTTTTTCTAAGTGTGTGAATCAACATGTGCTGTTCATTCAAATGATTGTGTTTTATCAAGCCCTTGACCTACAAGCGATTTTCTATATCATTTTCTTTCTTTTTTTTTGACTTTCTATAGGGGCAAGTGTTCTGCAACAGCGTGAAAATCTGCTTGCCCGACCAGTCAAGTGGTAAAAGAAAAAAAGTTATGCAGCAAACTGTTTAAAAGGTAGCAATACATCTCTGTCTTTCCAAGCATAAAATGGTAGGCATTCACAGTTTAAGCTGCCAGGCCTATTCTACCCTTCACTTTATACATTATGCATCTCAAAGACTATTCACACAACAAAACATCTACACAAATGCTTATTAAATGCTCTATGGCAGCATGCATGTCTTGAGCCACATAAAAATCTTGCAGCCTTGAGTTTAAGATATCCTGATGTATAGACTAATCATGACCCTTATGTCAAATTTATTACATCATAAAATCTTCAGTACAAGATTGCAAGACAAATGATACATGTTGCACTCCTGCAAACTCTCGCATATGGGAAAATGGAGAGGTAAACATAGGAACATATTCTGACCTTTAGTTATGACAAACTACCCTATGAAATATTGGGAGAATCAGCTGTTGTTTAAAATGTGACATTATAATGCAAAATTCGATGAAGCTTAGTACTCAAATTAACACACAAATATGATCTTCTGCAAGTAAAATGTTTTACTTACCCAACGTACTAATGAGTAAACTTATAAACCACATGGTGTTTAACTGGAGAGGATTTTGTTGTTGAACAAGTTGTACTGGGATTTATACATGCAATGCAAGTCACAAACAATTCCCCTCACCATTCTTGTCATGTTCAATAACGGGAACACTTCAACATTTCCGATTGTCATCATGTACACATAAAATATACAATGCGCACAGGGTTATGGGGTCTCACACGACATGATCCTAACATACAGTACTTAAAGCAACCTCCCTGTACATCTAGAGTGTTGTGGGTCTGTGTTTTGCAGATCTGTAAGAAGGTGAGTGGGAACTTACATATGTGCTTCCTCTTGACCGCCTGAAGGTCCACCGCTCGCTGCTGGTTGACCATCCGGGGTTCACATCGCTCACAAAAGTAAACGTCTGGAATGTTATTCCTGTCCAGTCCCATGCATTCCACATGTTGCCACACCAAACATTTATCACAGCAGATCATGTAGCCATCATCATGGTCAAATTTACTACAACAGGGAGAAAGTTGAAATGAAACAAGTGATCAATGGAGTATGTACTGTATAAGCTGATTATTTTTGCGTACAGATATTTTTGCGAACGAGGAGATAATGCACATTTTCGCGAGATGTTGTTTTCGCGATGTGACACCGAGGTTATCATAAGTGCACAGTCAGCATAGTGTACCGTGATATTTTCATGTGTTGTTAAAATTCGCGGTCCAGCCGTGATTTGCGAAATTCGCAAAAATTAAACCCTCGCGAAAATAACAGCGTATACAGCATACATGTAACATTCTTACAAACTTTCTCATACATATAATGTGTGTACACACGTATGTTAAATGATTTAAAACATAGGATGGCACTAACACACCAATAAGGGGGAGTGTATTCATTCTCAATACAATGCAGCAAACAAACAATAACACAAACACTTCGAAAAGCCTGTTGGCAAACTTCATGTGAAAGTACCGAGACTTACCATATACACCTCGTGACTCCTTCATCCTTAACGCTGTCGGCATTGTCTTCGGGTGGAGTGATATTGGCATTACTGTTGTCAAACAGGTTGGTCAGGGGTAAGGCAGGGATGCTGCCTGGGGTTGGTGGAGGAGATTGAGGAGGGGTTGGGGGAGGGGGTTGGCCATAGTTGTGATCCTACGAGAAAAGAAGATATCAGTAAAGCATCAATGCATATTACATCAATTATTTGGTGATTTCATGGAAATTTTATCGAGAATTGATAGAGCTGCAGTACATGTATGTACATTGTATGCATACACTGTTGAATAGTGGGTATGTGGAAATCTCCTTTAAACAATGTGTCCATAACACAACAGTGATGAAAAGAAAATCAAATTGAAAATCTAAAATAACAGCAAGCAAATAGCACACCTCACACTACCATGCTGACTATCAATAAAACATGTTAAAGGCGAATGACCCCCCCCCCCGAAAAAAAAATTAATAAAATATATATATATATTTTTTTTTAAAGCATTGAGGAGATATTCAGAAACCACTCTATGAGATGTCAAAGAGCATGTAATTTTAAGGGGTATCAAAAGTTTATTTGATGAAAATCCTTTTTTTGAAATGGCTGAGATATCCAAAAACGTGAAAGAAAGATATCCTAATAAAAAGGCGTGGCCTGTCGCCTTTAATTATTATCACTCTTTTGGATATCTCATCCATTTGAAAACCAATTTTCATCAAATAAACGTTGAATCCTTCTTAAAATTACATGCTCTTTCATAATTCATAAGGGGTTTCTCATTACCTCACTTAGGAATGTTCAAAACATGAATCCCCACCTCAACCAGTACTGTACAGTCCCTTTAAGTGTAATATTATTTCTTCTGCTTTCTGAAAGAGATTCGTCAAGTGGGGGTTTTTTCACAATGCTAGAAAAATGAAAACGTGTTGAATATTCTTTATATTTTCCTTATCTTTTCCATTTATTCAACATCACAAAATATTGTAGTCTTCTCCTCCAGTGATAGCATCATCAAACTTTCAAAATTCAAAACTTTCTATCAGATTTTCTAATGCCCATCATACTTTCACTGATGTGTTTTACTACTGTTACTGCATTCACTTTTTTCAATATCGCTAAAAGGATAACTGCACTCACAATCAAATATTATCATAATTACAATCCTTTGAGTTAAACTGCAGTGCATCAATATGCCACTCATACATCTGTACATACATACACACACTGAAACAACAATGATAAATCTCACATCCTTCGTTGCCTTTCAAGCTACACTCCATGGGTTTCAAGGTAATTTGAGCTAACACTTGATCCTGTGTATTGCTGCCTATCATTTGATCACCCTTATAGACTTTCTCTTCCTTGTTTCTAATGCAATGTTTAGAATACTACTCCTGAGTTGTTGGAAAGCAACCAGACAGTAACTGCTATATGAAAAAAATAGGACTTGCTTCTGTTTTTACTGAGTCGTGATTTGGGCTTTCAAAATGTCCATATTGCTGTACTGGGGTTTTGTACAAATTTTGTACATGTATAACTTTTCTTTTCTTTTCTTTTTTCTTTCCTTTTCTTTTTCATTTTTCATTGAAGCCACCTGGAGTCACAGTGACTAACTACATAGATTTCAAACTGGGCAGTCTCTTTGAGGAAAAACACATGGAACTCAAGTCTGGAACCAAGCCTAACTGAGTCTTAGCAGACTTCACTCATAAATACAATGACAATGACAGACATGGATTTGGACAGCTCAGAAACAACTGTGTGTGTTTCACTGTTTCAAAGTGACAAGACTCTTTGTCTGATTTAAAATATTGCTGATATCCTCTCCTAATATCCTTGATCATTGTTTGTATTTAATATCTTTGTAGTTTCAACACCCATCTGAATTCCTTCCATTGAAAATCCTTCTTTTTTCAAATAGATTGCTTTACAGTACAGTAGTTAATGTTGCTGCCTGGATGATTATACCTCTGCAGAGTCTTCTGTAGAACATGAGAAATCTAGAGGGATGGTGATCGATGCAATATATTATACATTGCACAGGGAGCAGTCTTGGGACACCAAACGGGATAATCTCATGAAAGAAGCCATTAATCACAGGATGCTCCCGACCAAATGCATGTAATCAGTTTTGGACCATTTTGCCAAGCCATCGGAATCCAAGTACTTGACGTGAAATGAAAAATGCAAAGACAGATAACAAAATTTGTATCACTTGCATAACAATGCCTCTATACTACAGTGTACCTGCAAGATCATAATAAGCACAGTAAGCATATTAACCTACTCCCTCCTCCCCTTTAAAAAAAAAAAAAAAAAAAAGTATTTTATTTTCTGTCATATGCAATGCACTGCCTTATGATATCACAAACACATGCTCAACTCATGAAATGGACATCAAGGAAAGCATTCTTTGAGCAGGTACGTGTGTACAGCTGTAAATGTCAAATATAACTTAATGGGTAATAGGGATGGAAAGGAGATTCCTGATGTGGTACAGGCAATAAATGTGTACATTGTAACATTGCAGATTCCTTGTGTCACTGTAAGTTTGGTATCAATGTTTGAAGCAGAACACACACATAATACTTTGTGTAGATCATTCTGAACAAAACAAAAAAAAAGAAGATAACAAATAAGATTCAGAATTTCTCACATTATCAGTCTGTAGGAAACTGATGTATTTCTGGCATTATCCCATTTTTAAGGAACAAAAATGCAGTCATTCTTTAGTCATTGAATGCAGTCATTGAATGCAGTCATTGAATTCCTGGTACAGTATCTCTTTATGATCATGAAGCCTCATGGCAACAAACATCCTTCTCTCCAAATAACAGGTAGGGTATTCAATAAATCTGTGCGACAACAACTTGTCCATTATCACATCACAGATTATTTCCAACATGACTATCCCATCTTCGCCCCACCTGTGAGGGTTTGTTTTCTGCATTGTAAAGGCCAAAGGTGAAAAATGTCCTACATCAGAGTGAAGCATCACATTATATCATCTTCATGCCCCTCCCCCCCCCCCCAAAAAAGGGTGTGGCAAACACATAGAGAACAGGTTTATTTCAGTACTATGCCTTATCATGAACACTTGTTATAGCTGACAATTTGAACTTTCCCGCACTTGACAGCACCAAGACAGCATTTGAGCCACACCAACTTCTCATTAGGTGATCCGAGTATCCTCTCGGATCACCTATTGTATCTGTACGGATTCTTTCTTCTTCTTCTTTATTTCTTTCTCCTCAAATCTTGTGCAGAGGTTAACTCAAAAAGTCCCCAACCTATCACTTTCAAACTTATACCATATATGTATCATGTCCTAAGGACGACAGATCTAGTGTATCAATGTGATCAGTTAACCGTGACGTCATTATGACGTCATTATCTGAAATCACGTTTACATCAATATCTCATTAATGGAACGGAATTTTTGAATGAAATTAATTTATCATATAGTTCAAGTCAAGGTCTATTGATATATTTCATAAAATTTAGTCACGTTCATAGTAAACGAGCGCGTACGCGCGCGTTGAAATTTTAGCATGCTCCAATCGAGCTCAAAATTGTTTTGCACACGTTTCAGGTCATTTGGAGTATTTCAGAAAAAATCGACGGACGCGTACGCGCGCGCGCATATACGCACGCCCAGCTCATATGCAATAGAAATTTCCCGTTTTTTCACACGTATCGGATGTCTGAAATGTCAAGGAATGTTTCTACCAAGTTTCAAGTCAATCCGACTCAATATGACGTCATACGGGCCCGTCAAAGTTGAAATTGCGCGCGCGCGTCAATGGCGATATACAGTGCAACAATGCCAAAAAACCGCCAAATTTAAATCCGATTTTACTCGTCAGGATGGACGGTGACCCCCCATTTTCTTTACATATTTTGAAAGCTGATGAGTTGTACATATCATTTCATGGGTTGGCGATACTGAAAAAATGATTAAAAGATATCAAATTTCTTAAAAAAGTAAAAAAAAGTAAATGTTCAAAATGACGTCATCAAAATTCAAGTTCACTCGAGCGTATCTCACTCATCCTTTGCCGATTTTCACCTAACTTTCAGTATGTTGTAGCTTATTTAATATTTTTTCATATTTATAATTACAAAGTTTTGATTGGATGACGTCATCACCTCGTAAAAATGGATTGAAAGTATCCTTGTAAAATTTGACCAGTTTACGTGTTATCTCTATGGGAGAGCAGTTTTTCTGGAAGTGAAAATTGATATGACTATCTTTATCGAGCACTAGCTCACTTATGCTTCGGTGAATTTTTCCCAGATTTTAATATGTTGTAGCTGAGACTTTGGGCTATCGTAAGTGTGCCCTTCGTTTTTTCATACGATGTCGGGATCACGTCAAAAAACTTACTTGAAATTACAGTTTATCTTCGATGTATTGAAATATTTCTTTCTTTTTGCAACGTTATGTGCAATAACTCAAGAAAAACATACCCTATCACCACCATATTTTGCACATGTTTAGTTCATGTCACGAACATAATTTCATAAAATAACAACGACTTGATCAGACGCCATCTTGGGTATGTAAATTAGGGTCAAAGGTCATAGATGTTTCATCCTGTATCTTGGTGAATACATGTCCTATCTTTCCCATATTTTGCACACGTAAAGACCATGTTACAGGGATCATTTCATAAAATGATCATTTTTTGCTCAGATGCCATCTTGTCTGTGCAAAGTGGGGTCAAAGGTCATATGTACTTCTTTTTCTATTTTCGCTATGACGTGTTATCTCTATGGGAGGGAATTTTTTAGATGTGAAAATTGACATGACTCTCTTTATCGAGCACTATCTTACTTATGCTTCGGTGAATTTCTCTCAGATTTTAGTATGTTGTAGCTGAGACTTTGCACTATCAGGACTCGAATCATTGATTAAAAAAGAAATCGGATCACCTTAATTTGTCAGTGATGACAAATTACAATCTCTAGTTCAATTTCTTTTCAATAATAAGTGCATTGTATTCATTCCATTTGGGGCCTTGACATCCATGCAGCTATCACTGGACACAGAAGCAAAAATGTTTCCTATGAACAATCAATCAAAACTATCAGCAGAATCCTGTTAGATCTTGATTTAATTCTCATTCAAGTCTTGTTCATTTCCTGTTTAAATTTTGACTCTTCATTTTCGTTGAACAGGAATTTAAAAAGGGTAGGGTAAGCTTCCTGCACGCTCATTGCTGATTTGTTAATAATATGCATAGGAAAAGAAAACAAAATCACTATAAGTGTTCTGCAGCAGTGTGACAGAACTGCATGATCTTGAATACTTACAATACAGACAGACGGACACACACACACACACACACACACACACACACACAAAACCAGCAACTGTATACTCATGCAGGCACATACAATATATACAGTATACTACAGATTTGTAGTGTACCTCTGCTGGCAAATAAGAACTGATGTACAGTACAAGATATGTAGCTGGAACATTTGTATTTTGAAAGTTTTCCTTTTCTTGTTTTTCTGCACATTTTCTCAGGGTCTGCCTGTTACAGTAAGTGGAGAAGTGGAAATTTTCACTGGATGGAATTTTTTTGCGCATTTTGCACGACCAGTAATCTGGGCAAAAATAAAAACAAATATTTTTGCACACAATACATTCCACCAATAAATGTCCTGATTCCACAGAATCAAAAACATGCGACATTCATCTCACCCAGCAGAAAAATTACTCCCACAAAAACAAACACTTTTACAGTATTTTAAATCACTTATAAATGCAACTGGACTATGACATAGTTCTTCATGAATGGCTGATGAAACAATATCTCTAGATAGTAGAAATGAATACTATTTGATCCTTTGTATTTTTGGCATTCTTTGGTCCATCTGAACATTTTGCATTCACGTTTTTTTGTTGTTTTTTTTTGTTTTTCTCCTTTCACTACTTGAACCATGTCAACACCATCAGCATGCAGGCAATGAAATAGATAAAGTGCATCTTGTGGCTAGAAACAGAATACAATAACAATGCAACATGCAATTTATCTTGCCTTTGAATGTAACTACATGAAATACTGAAACTATTACCCATGGATACGTAGGAATGGGAAAAGAAAAAAACAACAACTTGAAGTAGGAAGATCTAACAGGCATTTGAGGCAAAAAACATCCATAGTTATAGTCACACATCCATAGTTATAGTCTGGACTTTGCAGAATTTACATAAAGGCACAGCCCCATTAAAAAGAAAGCAAAACTACCATGACATGCCTCTATCTCACTGTGACTGGTTTACACTTCTATACTATTCGCCAAACTTACTGTGGTTAGATTTTATGCCCGATACAGAAAGTGAATGACTTCCAAATTAAGATGGCTTGTGCACGAAAATAGACGGTTGTACCGTTGTAAAACCAGAGTGCTCCAAACGGATCACGTGGCTACACACTCTACAGGAGCACTGAGTCATACTGCTGCGCTCATATCCAGCTCACCTGATAAGGTAGTCCGCGGTACACTGGCACTGATGTGTGGGTGTTTTGGGTTGGGAGGCTGTGCGTCTTTGCATCTCCAGGGTCATCCACAGCTTCAACGATGCTGGGGGGGGGGGGGGAGCAAAGGCATTAGAGTTGAGTGAAATTCAAGGAGAACGATCGCTGCTATGCCTGTACAATAACAAAGACTGCATGATATGTGCAAGCAGTGATTCCTCATTAGTGCAGAATCACAATCTTTGAGAGATCTCGGGACTGTTCTAATGTCACTATAAACAGAGGTGGGGTTTTTTTTTTTGGGGGGGGAGGGGGGTTGGGGGGATTATCAAAAACAAAAGAGAGATGATTATCCTGATTTCAGGCATGACACCATCTGTGCATGGTGTGGGCATGCTGCTCACATGCTACCCTTTTCTTTAATAATTATATCAGACACCAAAATATGCTTCTGGGCATTGATATTACAAGGACACTTTTACAGTATAGATGCACTACAGTTGTATGAGTGTTTTTTATTTTTTCTGAAGAACAATCTCACGCAGACCTCCCAACCTTTCTGACTGAAAAAAAAAGGATGATTTGGCTCAGAAAGTAGAAAAGAAAGAGCAGTTTTCATAGGAGTGAGAGCAAAACTATCAAGAAAGATAAAATTCCTATTGAAATAAGACCTAGGAAAGGTCAAAATTCAGATTTTTTCCTCCAAACTCAGAACGGTTGGGAGGTCTGTCACATGGCATAATCAATTTCACAGAAGAATTTCATCATCTGCTGCACTTCAAAAATATTCCACTAATGCAAACACATAAATATTAAAAAAAAAAAATAATCAGTGACTGCCAGAAAGAGGTAAAAAGCATAAAATGAAATAAATGTTGTCATCACATCAATGCGATGATACCTTTATTTTTTGCTTACTCAGAGCACATGGGAATGTTTTCATTTTGTGTGCTGGTTGGGTCTTTTTTTTATTTATTCGTTTAGGGGGCATCTGTTGTTGTTTTTGTTTTTTGTTCCTACACCCTATCTTTGGTGCATCTCAAAATCCCTATGATGATGAGCAGTTTCTGCAATATTTTTGGCACAAA
This sequence comes from Diadema setosum, assembly GCA_033980235.1. Taxonomy (NCBI): domain Eukaryota; kingdom Metazoa; phylum Echinodermata; class Echinoidea; order Diadematoida; family Diadematidae; genus Diadema; species Diadema setosum. The sequence continues at coordinate 35,125,840 of CM067060.1, forward strand.
CTTACAGAACACAACACTGTTTGTTTGATTTAGCTACATATGTACATGTACATTATAACTCACCATCATGTACAAATTACATCAAGTACATGTACATGTATCCATAGTAACCTGTACATTTACTTTTGAAGGTTTTGAGATCCTTATTTTCCTTCCCTTTAAAATAAGTTTTGATTGAGTGAATAGTAGAGTAGTTGTCACATGTATTGGCAACGTGAATATCAGTCTTCAACATCTTCAAGAAAAATAAAACAAATGCAATAATATTGTATTTGTACACATCATGGAACTATTGGAAGTTATTGTTCAAACATGTGATTGGGAAATGAAGAGCAAATGGAATCCATTAAAAAAATCGAGATTAGCATGTGGATACATGTAGGAGAGCAAGCAAGGAATTTGGTGCAAATACAACTGTAGGCTTACCTGTAGGCTGTGCACTTGTACATCTATTAATACATGTACATACAAAACTGATACCTTGGTGGTTATACTTTCTAGTCCTCAGATATCTATTGTGGTTTGCATTTCTTAATGAGAAATCATCTAAAAGAGTGGCAACACCATGCAGAAAAACATCCAAGTTACGTTGTATATATATTGACTTACATCTGGTTTTCAGCTCACAACGTTCTTTGGGTAAAATGCAAAACAGTATTATGGGGCATTGTCTGGATTTGAAGCTGAAAATGGCATTTCTCTGCTTGATTACCAGTACTAGAATTACTCTCTGTGCACAGAAGTGTCATATGCTCCCCCCCCCCCAAAAAAAAAAAACAAACAAACAAACAAACAAACAAACAAAACAAAACAACCAAAAAAAAACAAAACAAAACAAAATCAAACATAATTATTCATATGATCACTAAAGTATCTTTTAAAAGAATTGTATGGCTTTTAAAGTCATCAACATTATACGGTACCGAAGTAATTCATGTACAGATGACAATACAGACTGTATATGAGTTTCATCAATACAAGTATTTGTTTGTTTCAATTACAGGCAGTTATGGAAAGAAATATAAATTTTTGGAACAAATATTTCCATGTGAATCACAAAGAGGTTGCTGAATGAACACTGGCAATAAAATTTTGCCCCTCTGTGAGCCACCATGGGACTCATTTCCCTAAAGCCAAAAGGGTAATGACTTTTTGAAATAGTATTAAAGCAATCAGAATTTGAAGAACATATTCAGTTTGATACACCCAATCCCCCAAATTTTAGCCTAAATTTTGCAAGCATTACATTGAAGGAGCAATAATAGAAAGAATATCATAAATCTTGCCATAAGTATAGCTGCATAGAAAAAAAAAATGGCATTGATAAAGTAGCCATCATTGACCACTTTGTGCCATCTGACATTGTCGTGACACATACTGTAGGGTTACTGAGAAAATTGTTAAATGAGTTTCACATATCAAAATCTTCAGTAAAATATGGTCCACTGACAACTAATAATGGGTTCATTACTGCCTGAGGAGAGTTCCATTTCATGAGACATTAGTATCACAGCAACTTGTGTACTTTTAAAACATATCCATCCCTTTTATTTTCCCCCTTTTCTACAATATCTACAATGTATGGATTCACCTGTCAAAAGAAAACTGTATGTGATTTTTTTTTTAGATAAAAAATAACTGAATCTAATTTTTTTTTTAGATAAAAAATAACATAAGATCAACAAACCACGAAGTCCCACTGTACCTAATCAATTCAATATGTCTAAGTGAAAACTTTGTGCCAACTTCAGCCATGTATTTTAAAATAGCAATTTAGAACCTTAAATATTTTTGTACTACCTTGTAGTCTGCTCTAGCAATAATATACCTTTACATTACCGTCAACAACAGCATTATATCTTGTTTCCTCCTTCAAATTAAATAATCTTTGCCTAATCTGGTGCCACCATAGAAGCAGTCTTTCCACCTTTTTTCTACACTCAAGACAGAGTACACTTTTAATGTCTTTAAGGCCTTTGATAAGAAACTAAACTCTACAAGTTGCACAATTATGAACCAAGTGATATACAAATTCTACGACTAATGCATACCGGGTTGATAATGCACCAAGACTAAAAGTGAAGTACATCACAGTACTGATGCATACAATGTAGCTCTTACTTCTTGCATATCTCAAGGCAGTCTTAGACTTAGTGTAAGAAGCTTAAGTAAACAGAGGCTACTGAAAACCACTCACTCAGTTCCTGCAGCCATGACTACATTGTGACGATCCGTGATGAGAGGTGAAGGGTCAAACAGTGGCTGGCTCATAACGAAGACTGGAAAATGGCTATCCTACATCTGAGTAGCAGTGAGAGTGTTGTGCCGGGTGATATTGAAAATGTCTGGCGGTTTGTGCCGCAAAAGGCACACATGGCAAACACTGGTTTGATTTGCTCCTGCATAACAAGAACAGGGAGAATACATATTAGGGACATTGTGTTGAGCAATGAAATGGCATACACTGTGCATGTACTGTACACTGTCTGGTACACGCACAGTGCACTCCAAGCAGAGGTAGTCCATACACTGCAGCAGAATCACACATTCCAATTACAATGCACAACGACATAGGACAGAGAATGACTCGCACTGTGTGCTCACACTAGAGTTGAACACAGGATGGCGGCGGAGCATACTAATGTACATGTTGTTCACATCGTCGGGGCATAATCAGTGCCCTTGTGCAGAGAGTGAGCCACATACAGGAGGGCGCGACATTTTATGTGTATTGTGCAAACATGCACAGCAGCATACATGGCACATTAAGAATGCCTACAGTTACAAAGCTGCATAAACAATGAATCTGACCCTGGTATGGGGTGAGCACAAGTAAAAGTTAAGTCGCCTTAAATGAAAATGCAGCTACATAATGTAGTAATGCAAAAGTGTGGTAAAAATCACAATATTATCGGAGACATTTTAACGACAAAGTCTACAGGTTTAGCATTAAAAAATTTTCACTTGGTTTTGGTTTCTTTTGCATCACAATACTGTTGGTATTACTAAGTACGAGTGAACGATGTATGAGCATTGAAGCTTTGACTAGAGATGACAATTCTAATGCATACAATGATTTTGATTCTGCGAGACATTAATATCTGTACCTAAAAAGAAAGTCAACATGATTGAAAATGTCAGTTAGGCAGTAGAAATCGAAACAAAAATCAGACAAATATCAGACATACACTATTATAACCACAGGGTTTATGGGTTTACATGTAGTATTCCAAACATGGCACGTTTAGTTTCAGTTTCTTTTGCATACAGTGTATGTATGTAGTCTCAGAGATATCTTGCTATTTAGAATGAATTGTGTCATATTTATTTATAGAATTGTCTAGATGCAAAAGTGCTACATGTACCAGCAACACATTATGCAGTGCATAAATACACACAGATTGGTATGCATGCTTCTTTTTTAAGCTACACTTGTAAACAAACATACATTTGTAGTCTATACTTTGTTCAGTCATACCTTGATAGAACTAGATACCTGTCATGTGACCAATCTCCTTTAAAAACAAGAAGAAAAAAAAAAACTGATAAAAAACCCTCCTCTCTCTCCCCTTCACCATCTGCCTGACTACAAATGTGCCTCCCTCTCTTTCTCTCATTATCTCTCCGTATCTCTTTGCTGCAGTGCTCATATTTCTCGTATGGACTGGTTATTATTACATAAATATAATGCTTCTGTATTTATCATCTTCTCTGGCTGCGTGATTATTTTGTACAGTACGGTACCTGCCAAATTTGATTTACATTGTACATTCTATTGTACAATTCCTTTTGCAGTAGAGCGTGGGCTCCTTCATCACATTTGTATTTCAGCAAAATATACAAAGTAAATACAACTGCAATACAATTAAAATTGTACTATGATTGCTGAACATGATGCAACAAATTAGCTCAAACTAAATCATCTCTGCTCTTAGAATTCTCTGTAGTACGATGGTGGATTTTATAGACATCATACTGTACATGTTGTACAACGTACTACACAGGTGTATGTGTATATTTTATCATTTATAAACCCAGTAGTCTGAAATATACCACAAACAAATTTATACATACATGATATACAATGTAATACAACCATTACTACACCATAAAATTCCTGTCATATACCTGTATCTTTATAGCATATAAATACATTATAAAATATTGCACTCTGAACTTCATCAGAAATAAAAACCATACTGTACTCCTCTGCTATAGTGTATATCCTTTTCTCAAGGGTAAGTTGATAACAAGCTTTAGCAAACAGTTGTTATTCAACCTCTACAAACCTTCTAGGCTAGAATGCATACTGTATACTGTACATGTACAATTTGTACATGTACATACAACCGGTATGTACGTTTGTACAAGTGTACATGTACACATTAACTTGTATTGTACTGGTTGTATTACAGTGCATTTTCATTGAAAGACTAATTGGCTAGAAAGAGCAGAATAAAGCAAACAACAGTGAAGGGGTCATAAAAACTGCATGTATAATGATTAATACTGAGTTAGCAATTTTACAGTTTTATGTGTATGTCTCGATGAAACTTTGATTTAATACAATAATAAATACACCTGTAATACATGTACTAACAACCACAACAAAAATGACGACGATGATGATGATGATTATGATAATTAATGATAATGATAATAATAATATGGTTTTGCTGCCAGTCTCTTGTCCTGCATAAATCTTCACTAAATTTTATTTTTGAAATGTAATAAAAATGACAAATTGTATTCTCTGCTTCAATTTGTTGTAATGTAATGACAAATAATTGTTAAGGGGGGAGATTGTAGTTCATACAAATCACCATATAAACATGATTTCTGTAAAATGTTAATGAATCAATGAGAGATAGGGCCAAAATAAATAATATGTTGGTTTCCAGTAACATGACCTCAAGAACAGTGGGTTGGAAGATAGGGGAAAAATTTTATTTTTCAAAAAAAATTTACCCTTTCTATAGAAAAACTTGGTTTCTGTTTCAATGTGAACGTGTACGTGTGTAATGTGTGTGTACCATAGAAAAATTACAGAGCGTACCATGCATGTTTATGTATGTCTGTGTAGTACGTAATGGTATCTTTCATACATGTATCATATCGTATAAGTTAGTAGACCAACAACTGTAGCTCTGCAGCATACAGTACGTTACAGGAACGTATGCGAGTCGCACAATATTGCAATGCACACACAATCGGGTACGCTATACGGTACTTCGCAGTAAATTGCGTGCAGTAAAGCAAGTGGCCCTTGATTCGACAGGGTTCCATGAATCAACCACTCTTACAAATTAAAATTCACTGGAATTCTTGAATAAAAAATGGTGCATATCAGGTGCGAAATTCAAACTATGCAACTATCTCCACACGTGTTCTGAAGAGCACAACAGTGGGCCACGTCGCCGGACCCCCAAAATCATTGTCGAACCCTCCCGGGTCAACTCGCACAAGCAGTTCAATGGGTAAGTAACAGGTAAGTAAAGTTGCATAGCAACACATATAGACTTGTTTCATTCCAAGTTTTGAAGTTACTAGTCCATTTATCTGCATTGAATCTATACAGCAAGTACACTAACAGCCATGATTGCAGCCGTTTCTGAGATAACTTGAACGTTTACGCGATATTTATATTCTGCATGCCATCCGTGCCAAAATTTGCTGTGTCACCAGTGTTCGATTGCAATGTGTTGTGAATGTGTGAAGCTGGAAATACCATAACTCTCATTTTTAAAACAGAACTTCTCCGTTTATTTCTTTATGCTCTCTCTGCTAATTGCTCTAACTTAAACATGGAATGGTATTACATTTAAAAAAATTAAGAAAAAATAATGGTATTCATAATGGTAAGAATGAATACACTGTAATGTAAGCGTGTTCTTCATTCTTTTGGGGGCTCATCTGTGTTCACATTGGATCACTCAATGGCAATGGCAGTAGGTACTTCAATCCAAACAGTCGAAGGTAATTTGAAAAAGACTTTCCATGTACAATTTATAGAATATCTCTGTGCTAGTGTGCATTGAGCATGTTATACTCACCTAACTGTCCCATAGTATACATGTACTTTGCCTTAGGAGAGTTTCTGATTAAAACTATGGGCAAAGGTGACTCCAAAAGAACTATTTACTGAAGAGCGCAGCCCTGAAGTGATTAGCTCTTTTGGAGGCACCGAGGCCTATTGTTTTAACCAGGAACTCAAAATTAGGCAAACTACATGTATATTTGTTTCATATTTTGGATCAAAAATTTGAACAAAAGAAGGGGGAAAATGGGGAAAAAAAAATGTGAGGCGAGAAGCCATGGATACGATGTTGTGAAGGGGCTCTACAGTGACCCGAAGAAGCAACGCAAGATGTCCAAAATGCTTTGTGATGTTACAATTGTTTCGTTATAAAATGTTGCATTTCACAGAGTGACAATACGAAGCAGTGAGCAATGTCAGAATTGCCACAAATGTTTTGTTAGAAATTGTTACATTTTACAGAGTGACAGTATGAAGCAGTATACATTGTACAATGTCAAACTTGCTTTGTGACATCACTATTGTTTTGTTAGAAATTGTTACATTTCAGAGGGACGGTACGACACAGTGTGTGATGTCACAATTGTTTTGTGAAAAAAAAAAATACATTTCACAGTGTGATGGTACAAAGCTGTGCACAATTTCAGGATCGCTTAGTGACATAATTTTGCAAATAGTTCTTCATGTTGTGTCAAACATGGCAACATTCTGACATTGCTGAAAATACTGTGTACCCATAATCATGTGAAGCTCTTTCAACCAATCACTAGAGGATAAATTTTTTTATCCAAAATATTATGTTCTGAATCCAAATGTTGCTTCTATTAGCAATTTGTCCATCATCTTAACATGTGCAACATGATTTAAAAAAAGGCAAGTGTTGAATGATTTGCACTAAAATGTGATATCTTGTATGTAGCAACTTGTATAATACATGTAACTATTGGGCAATTCTGGCATGCAAGTTACAATTTGTAATTCAGCTACTACTGTGTACACGTGTACATGTACATGTACATTGTATGTTTGATGTTACTTGTTCATATGATTAAAGTAAAATCCCTCGCACTTGTGGAAGTGAAAGTCTACTTCTAAAAAACAAAAAAAAAAAAAACAAAACAACAACAACAACACACAAATAAATAAATTTGATGTGATCTTAATTACAGCAGATTACAGATTACAGCAGAAAAATTAAGCTTTGAGATAGAAGCTTGTTATAGGGTGTGGCTATGTACATCTACATGTACAACTACCTCTCGACGGCAAGGGAAGCTAAGAAAGAGTTTTATTATACTTTACCAGTAATAAACCAGTACAAGCACTTCACCTTCACACAAACTTATTTTACATACAGGAGTATTTACATGTAAACACAGCCACCCACACACACACAGACAGACACAAAATACACATTCTCACTGACCCCGTATCTCCAACCTTTAATTCCTTCCATTCAAACAACTTTATTTGCGACAGTGTCAACTTCAATTTCATAAACTCTTGTACATGTACCTATTGAGGCTTAAGAGAGTACACAATACAATACAGATTTGGTCTTTCTTTCGCACAGTTGAAAGCAAGCACAGCATTCACCTCTGAATACTCTTCAGTGTGCAACTACCTACTGTGTCTGTCACCTTGGTGAGTGATAAAAAAAAAGCACTGATGCATTAGCTTTCGAAAATTCATGCCTTGTGAATGGCTCTGCTCAGGGCCCCATTTCATCAAAGATGTTAGGATGGCAACTCTTTCTGGAATGGCAATTTCCAATAGCAACAGCCAATCACGAAGCTGGATTCTTGTCGCTGTCATGACAATTTCCAATAGCAACAGCCAATCACGAAGCTGGATTCTTGTCGCTGTCATGACAATTGCCATTCCAGCCAGAGTTGCTATCATGTCAACTTTTAATGAAACGGGGCCCAGATGAGCAGCTTTTTGCGGTTGGCAGGTACAATATACTGTACACATGATGTTGTGTCAGCACACAGAAGTACTTTGTACAGGTGCATACACTTTATAACGTACAATGTACATGTAATGTGTACATGCCAGCAAGCATGCGCAGACAAGTCTAACGTGGAATTAAAAAAAAAAGGACAATTTTTTTTTTTATGTTTAAAAAATAAAAGTATAAAGCAGGCAAATACAAATGTACATAAGAGATGCACAACTATTGATCATGCAAAGAAGAAATCAATGGAAAGTACACTGTATGTAGACTGTGGCAGCTATCCAGCCATTTGCCTCTTGGCCCTTAGGAGTGAATCACTGCGACAAAATCCTTTCAAATGGTTGCTGAGCAAACAGTCTCTTACTATGAATATTACAACTTGCGACTTTACAAACTTATGAAAAATTGGGGAAAACAAACCTTGTTGAATAGATTTGTGAACGCTTCTTCAACAATTAGATATCTACACTGTGTACACTGTACAGTAGCTCCATGGCATTTCATGATGCAGTTTAATCTGCATAAGTGGAAATGTACTAGTTTTTGCTAGTCTAACTTTTCCACTGTGGAATAATCTTTTTAAAGACCAAATAGTGCAAACATGTACTACCTACAGTACAATAGTACATTTGCTACCTCTAAGTCGAATTTTGTAATTCAAACTACTGTAAAACGAGGAATGTTCGCGTGCATTTTAATTTCGCGAGCGCAAAGATTCGCGAAATTAAAATGCACGCGAAAGTTCTTGTCTACACTATATGCATTGAATACCAGTGGCAGTTTGCGAAAATTTGATGCCGCAAAAAAGGCCGTTGGCTCCAATTCGCGAAAAATTCATGCCGCGAATATATCATGTTTTACAGTATTCTTCATATTTTTTTCTGTGGTCCCAGCAGATCCAATTTATGCAGAATTACTTGTAGTAAACTCAAACAATATCAAAACTCCAATAATCCTAAAAATATTCCATCTCTGAGAAGTAGCATATAAATATCAATTACATAAACATTTTACATTACACTGAAATAATCTAAATCACCATGCATGTACCTGAAAATGGTCAGGAGAAAACATGCACAGCTAATAGCTCTCTATTGAAATTCAATAAACACCATTACAGCACAACATCACTCTACGATATACAATTGTACAGTATACATGAACATGTACGCTGTACTTTCTGAATAACTATTGAGGGAAGAAGAGTGGGAGAAAACGTAATTTGTAAATTGTTTTAATAGTTTACTTTGAACTACCTTTTATGTCTATCACTAAGTTGAATGTGTCGCATACTGGGAATCTGTAAAATGTATGCGTGTACTGTACATCACATTCATGTCGAGATCAGAGATGAGTCAATATATTCTTTCGCATGTACAGTACTGTTTTTAAATCTTTGAATAGCACCCAACTCGCAAAATCCATGAAAATAAAAACCTCGCAACATGAAGTGTACATGGCATATATACAGTAGCTACACTACAATTTGTATTTCCAAGGAGCTTGTGTTTGAAGCTCCTTGGTATTTCACAGCAGAATCTGACAGACTACATTGTACACATTATGTATATGACTTGAACTAGCATTGCATGACATCAACATCCATCTGTCTTGCAAGACACAATAAGCATGTTTTTGCTACTGTAGGCACTCACCCAATCAGAATGTTATGCAGTTTCAGTAAATTCACGTGTTGTTGTAATGAGACACCCAAGACAGCTTATGCCAAATCATTTGAATCGAGTTGTCAGCAGTAATGGGCAATGGCATAAGGATGAGGAATAATCCTGCATTAAAAAAAAAAAGAGAATAATTGAAGAAAACAAGTGAAAGCATGAATACTGTACCTCATTTAACTGGAAAATACATTATGCACATTTTGACATTTACAATTCACAGAGTGTTTCAAGATGGAAAGAGATCTATAAAATAATGACTTCTCTTCAATTTATGCACAAAAAAAATAACATCTGCACTTGTTATTGAGATATCAGATTATACAGGTAAGAATACTGCTTGGCAAACTACCTTTTATATATATTGTACATGTATGCACAAAGAAAAACAAAAATCTGAAACATCACTTTTCTGTCATTATGAAATGACCAAAGATGTCATAGAATATGTACAAAAAATATATGGTACAAGTCACATTTTGCTAAATTAAGTCAAACCTGTAGATATTTACTTAAGTCTTGCTCCCTCCTGAAATACTGATGACATTATTTCTCACACCAAAGTCTGTGCAACGCAGAGTACAGGCTTAAGCAGTTCTTTTGGCTACCGTTGGTAATTTTATTCAATTTCTGCTGGTCCATAACATGTATGATGAATACCGGTAATACAAAAACAAACACCATGATAAATTATAAAGGTTACAAGTACTTGGGCTTACACAGAATAAATTTTTTTAACCCACTTCCAACACACAACCTTTTTTCTAGGCACTCTCAGTGTCAAAAATATTGGTGGAGACATTCTGTTCAGAAAAGCATGAGCCATAATTACGCTGTACATCAAATTTTGCCATCCAGTTTGTTGATGAACGTCTGAACATTTTTTTCCTTCCTGAGATTGCCTGTGATTTTGTCATCTTTTTTATTTTCTTTATTTTCTTTTTTTGTGTGTGCATGGCTTCTTCATAATATGATACATAAAAAGGACACACCTTAAAATGCAGTGATTTTAAAAAGCATGAAATAAAACATGAGAATTCTTCTTCTTAACCACAAAGTATAAATGTGACCCGCTACAACAAAAGGATCCTAAAGTCGCTGACGGCTGAGCCGAGATAATCGAGTTTGAAGTCACATGATCATCAAAATTGGTCAAAACAATCAGATTTCTGTTTTTGGCATAATTTTGTAGTCTAATGTTTTGTCTATCATCTGCCGAAATTTCGAAGCTAAATGATGAAAGGACAGGCAAGAAATCAGTGTTTTTCTGGGCCATGATCTTCCGACTTTCAACGTAACAGAAACGTGTCCGAGGATTTGGATTTAGCGCCGCAGCTAGACTCCGCCCCTAGCAACGTGGGAGTGATCTTATTGGTCAGTGCGCGGCATCCTGATCACTGATTGGTCATGCGTAGACCGCTGGCGCTAAGCTTGAATGAACATCGCGAGGTCGCTAGGAGCATATCTTCTATTGTCAAGCGGTGAAAACTGTCTCACCTCCCCTTGATGATAGCGTCAGAAAGAAAACTTTGGAAGCGTTTTTCTCGAAACTCTAATTTCCGCAACCACTTGACATGTGCTAATAAAATAATCGATATCTCCGCAACCAAGTACTATTATGTGTTGTGCTACACATGAAATTAAAGTGGAAGAGTAAGGGAATAATGTCATGCCATTTTCAGAAAATTGTCCTTCCCCAACTTTCGGATCCTTTTGTTGTAGCGGGTCACAAATGAAGACATCAAATTACAAATGTACATTTTTGCTGGGCAGGCAGGGAATAATTTTCAGACTCGTATTTCATTAGCAATTTCAGCTGATGGACAATATTTCGAATGGTATCCTCTACACTTCCATGGAATAAAACTGCTACACAAAAGTTAGTATGTGTAGCAGTGGTGTAAAAATGCATAGCAAATTGTGATGCGATACCAGGAAAATTATTCCCTGGCAGGTTTCAGGAGGAAAAAAAACATTAAAACTAAAAGGCCTCTCTACACTGTATGAAATATTGTTGTAGCTCATGAAAAAAAGAAATTGAAATTATGCTAATGTACAGGCACTACAACTGTTACAATTTGTATAATTTGTTGGGGTAAAGTTTGGCGTTTTAATCCTGAATTCATTCATGCAAGCCTACAAGTGTAAATGATGAAAGTGGTGGTTATACAGCTGTAGTTTGTAAAGTACACAGGTTCACCTTTCACTATTCATGGTGCTCTGATACTGTATGTACTGTTATATTTTTGTAATTAAATCTTGTACTTTTTGTATACAATGTAGCCAGGCAATCAATACCTGCTGCAAATGTACATGTACATACAAATGGCATGAGACACAGGAACAAAGGAACAATTACAAACAACATGTACAACTACAGGACTGTAGATTGAGGGAGTGTACATTTACAAGTAAGGAATGGGTACTAAGTAATCAAATGTTGAACACAAATGTAATTAAGTATGTTTTTAAGTTTTGATTCATATTAATAGTGAAATCTACATACTGTGTATATGTAAGCAAGAAGACATCAAAGCATACATACTGAAGGACCTAAGCATTAATATTTTGTGTTTATAATACAGTAGGTGGATATCGTACTTTCAGACGAATCGTAGATTCCGCAACTTTGACTGCCTGTTGTATTACAAAAAGCCAATACACACTGTTGTAGCAAAATAAGATGTCTTAAGAATTAGATTCAAGGTAGAATTAGATTCAAGGTTAAAAAATAAAATCAGTCTTCAATTTTCATTATCGCTTCATCACCCTTTCACAGGTCTTTCTAATACTAACGATCTTATGCATTTAAATCGACAGTTCATAGTGAATTTCAGACAATTCTCCAAATTCCACAATCAAAACAATCAAAAGAAAACTGAGGATCTGACTATGATTTTTTCCGAAGTTTTTACAACTTTGTAAAAGAAAAGTAACATCAAAATTCAAGCTACACATATCTTCACATTTAGTTAAAGAAAGAGAAACAGCATGTTCTTCTTATGAAAATACTTAAGAACTTTCAGTTTTGTCTACCATACTGTAACATGTGTGTAAAAAGCTTCCAAAGACTCATCATATTATATGAGAAGTTTGAAGCTACAGTACATAGCGTACATACATTATATGACAGAAACACGAGACAACTACAATGTAGGAAAGCACTCGCAAGAGTGCAGACCTCCGTCACGCCAGCGACTCATTTCCACCGATACAGTACGCACACATGCAATTTCCAAATCTAATATAAGCCTTCTGTTTACGTCACCAGCTACACGATGCCTTGCCTGAGCAGAGCACGCGCTTTTAATAGTGCATGTACATGTATGTAAACCTCCAGTATGCGCAGCTCAAACTCCCAAGTTCATTGACCTTATAGTGTACATACTGTATGCCAAAAGATTAAAAAATCCTTCAAAGATCCATAGAATTCCAGAATCACTACTTAAATTTAATCATCTGTTCCTAGTGTCATTATCAACTTTTCCTGCAAGTTTCATTCAAATCCATTCACAACTTTTTGAGTTAATATTAAATGCAAACAGACAAACCACGCCAATGATTAGGGACCGACTTGATTTTTTTCCTTGGTGGAGGCAATTACAATTGGGCCTTTCAAGGTACATTGTACCTTGGATGGGTAATGCATTGTACGTTGTACTTGCGCTAAGACTCTGGTGCTACAAGTTGAAGGCCCTACTAATGTTGTATGTGTAACAATTACAATTCTACATTTATATGGCTGGACCTAGGTACACCATGTACTACTCATCGACCGATTTTGATTAAATATCCTGTATCTTCGAAAAAATTCCATAGTTTCACCTTAATTTCGCTTTTACTATGGCACAAAATACCCCAGATTTATATCCCAGGCTCAGATTGTTGACTCGTTTTTTACGCGCGGAATTCTCAGCAACAAACGCAACTGACCTTTTTTTTACTGTGTGCCCATCTGCCTGTACCCTCATTTCTCTTGATTTGTGTTTATGTTCAAATGTTGCAGCATATTGCGCCCTTACCACACGTACTGTTTCATTAATGCAAGAAAGCCATTGCGTGCGTGCAAGGGTGGTCGATCTAAAACTTACAATACAGTAAAAGTACTGTACATGTAGATGGTTGACGAGTATGAAACTTTACACTCTACATTATATGGGTGTCCAACACATTGAAACTGTACATTGAAACCGACGCCCCTCTACAGCATTGCGCGCAAAGAAGAAAATTTCACGCATGAGACTACGTGCAGTGGTTTTGCATTCTTCACTTTGGATTTGAACTTATGTTGGAATATTACTGAAAAACCCAATAATAAACAAGATCAACAGCAAAACAATGATAGAACATACAGAAGATTATGAATGTGTATAGGAAAAGCATTTACGTTCATTTCACACGTATTGTCAATGGAGGGTACTACTAGTAACCGTAGGGGTGTTGGTTTTAAAAATTTACTGGCGCAATTAACCAAGTGCGTCAAAATAATATTTTAATAACCCCCACTTTCGAAGCAGTTACAAAATCATATGGAATGTGTATCGCAAAACGCATTTTCAATGCGTGCCTGTGAATTCAGAGTATTTTTTTTTTTACATGTGAGTAAAGTTTCAGGCAAATTGTGAGATATATCAAGGATCTTTTGATAGAAAAACATTCGGGTGTCAATGTGTTGGACATCAAACTATACTTTGCTGTGCAGCTCATGTCCAACACAGATAGGCCCTAGCCTACCGAGATAGGCTTGGCATTGCCATTGGCAATTGCCTGGATCGGAGATAATGAGTTTCTATAGACCTTTAAGAGACCCTATGCATAAATTCCATAAGAATACAACCAGCTTTATCTTTACTTTTTTAATAAGAGATATTCAAGGAATAAGAGCAAACATATTTTGAGGAAAACAGCCTGTAGCTGACCAGACGCCATGATTTGAGTGAAGCCACACTTGCGTACAGCGACAGGGCTGTGTATGGTCACTATGGATCTAACGTTAGTTCTAACAGAAGAAAACATGATGAAGATGATGATGGAGCAGGAGAAAAGCTGACAAAAATAGAGATTTATACGCTCACTTCTGTGTATCTTTACCCAAAATATAAAGCATTTAGAATGAAGCACAGGTCTCGTTCTAGTACAGTAACGAGAAACACCCTGAGCAATGTGCAATATCTATCAAAATGATCATCATGAAATGCACCGCTCCCTTCGCTGTTACCGCCTTAGACCCATACGTTCATTATACACATTCATAATTCCGCATTCAGGAGAGCGCACCCACTCTTCTACGGGACTACAGACACACACGAATCCCGTAGACCCACACACGCTCACAAGAGTCTCCGATACGTACTTAAACAATGCTCATTTAATCAAAACTACATGAAATTCCAGCAATTTACCTCAAACAGAAAACAAGTACGATGTCTTCAGATAAATTTCCGTGTAATCACAATATAAGAGAAGTTGCATACGGCTCAATTATCAACGCCAAAGTTTTCGGTATCGGTGTTTACAATCGGCAAATTCCGTTCGCACGAACTGTGTAGCCATTGCTCTCTTGCTCATGATGGCGGCCATTGAGATATGAGTGACGGGTCGCCGTATCTGTCGCAGAGGGACAGGCCGGATACATACGTCGTCGTCGGTGGTGTACATGCTACGCCAATACATGTAATATGCGCTACATCACAGTACATCTCAGTGTACAGATGCCTGCGCACAATACAGTCTCCATCCATACAAGTACACGCACAGCTCAATACGCCACGCCATATAGTTGTACGTGTACATAAAACGCATTGCATTTAAACAGCAATTCGGTATTTTGCGCCATTGAACAATACTGGTTGTGTGTACTCTAAACATATATCGCGTATATAATTGCCCTTGCTTCTTTATACGACCGTCAAGAAAACATATATCGATTGCGGAACTGCCTGCAGAGAATGAATTGAATGGAATTTTGAATAACAGTGCTCAACACGAGATCAGTACTATGAGCGTGACATTTTGTCTTATTGTTCTCGCTCCTGGTGTAATCGAATTAACTTTTTTAATAGACCTCCATGTTTATACTGTCTACTGGAAACACAATTTCCGAAAAAAGGCGATTGGTGCAGAGTGGCTATGAAGGGTTTGCATGATATAGGGAAACCTGCAATTTGATTACTATAGTGGAAATAGGTGATAGACGTATAACAAATATATTTAAGCTGAGATCAACCGTTTGATCTGTTTGAGAAATTTAATAGTCAGTGTTTACTGTGAATATTCGCAATTTTATCTCGTAGCTAGGCCCGCCGACGTGTCAGAGTTATCATCTTGGCCATGTTACTATACCGCAGGTGCACGGGTAAAGCTGTCCGTGTAGGCCTACTGGGCCAACGTTGGGATAACGTCATAATTAAGTTTATAATATTCCAATGAGAGAATTATCTAATCTAATCACTAGTGAAAACGGTTAAGAGACGTTTAATTAAGTAGAAGGCCTATTATGTTGCGGGTTGAACCGAATTGCCAGAGTTGGAAATTGTAGAATTAGCAGTGGCTAACCCGGGGCACTCACCCTGAAAAAAAAAAAAAAAAAAAAAAAAACACTCTGAAAGCGCAGACCTCCGCCAAGCAGCTACACGTACTTTTATTTTCACCGATGATCTTGCTCGATATCCATAGTGATTTCCAACCATACCATGCATGCTGAAAAATCGCCCGATTTCCCAATAAAATGTAGACCCCTTTATTGTTACGTCACTTGAAACCCAGCTGCGCGGCGCGCCTTATAGCGCTCGCCCTAGCAGAAACCAAAGACCTCTACTGTCGAGTACGCACTTTACTGTGCGTATGAAAACCTCAAAAAGTTGCGGCTTGAACTCCCAAGTTCAAAGGGATTGTATAGTTTTGGTTGAGACCTAATTTTAGGTTTCTAACAGTTTTGGTGAGTTAATGAGAAACCCCTTATGAAATATGAACGAGCATGTAATTCTATGAGGAATTCAACGTTTATTTGATGAAAATTGGTTTCGAAATGGCTGAGATATCCAAAAAAGAGCAATTCTAATAAGTGGATGTTGGACCCACACTTTATAATTATGATCGCTTTGTTTTACATTGTTTTTGGATGTTTCAGTCATTCCAAACCCGATATTCATCAAATAAACTCTGAATTCCTCTTCAAGTGGTATGCTCTGTACATCATGAGTGTTTTCTCACGGTATCTCGCAAAAAGTTAAAAGCCCAATTCTCATCTCCACCAATACTGTAACAGTACCATCCCTTTCAGTGACCCTACCTGCCAAAATATCGAAAATCCTTTTTAAAAATCCGTACAGATTTCCGGATCGCTACAAAAATGTAATCATATCTGTTCCTTGTGTCCTTCTCAACCTTCCCTAATGCAAGTTTCATCCAAATCCGTTTCACAACTTTTTGAGTTGTTGATTTTTGCACATGGACAAACTAACTTACAAACAACTAGCATAACCTCCTAATATAAAAGAACGAAGGGGGGGGGGGGGGTGTGCCTCTTTACTTTTGCAAAGTACCTTGATCCGCCCCTGATAAGTGCTAATGTTATTCACAATTTGGGGGCATGGATAGGCAGCCGAATTTATAGACCCCCAACTGGATCTAGCTATAAAAAGCAGCTTTTATTATCGTTCATTAATTATTTTCTAGATCCTCGGCTCCCGGATCAACAGATCAAGTAGGTCAGATTTTATTAGTTTGTAACGTTAGAACCTGTTAACGGTCTAGTTCATCTCGGCTCATCTTACACATTTTCTTTGTCAGAATGTTTGCGGAAGCATCCTCGATGTCTGTAGAATTGCTGAATGAGTGCGTTGTGTGTGTGTGTGTGTGTGTGTGTGTGTGTGTGTGTGTGTGTGTGTGTGTGTGTGTGTGTGTGTGTGTGTGTGTGTGTGTGTGTGTGTGTGTGTGTGTGTGTGTGTGTGTGTGTGTGTGTGTTTGTGTGTGTGTGTTTCAGTGGGCCTAGTTCTGTCACAGCCATGGGGTCAACTTTTATTATAGGCCTAGACCTCAATGTATATAGCTAAAAGAAGTTGAGCCTATAGTCAAAGATGGAGAGATCGATCATGTTAAGGACAGTATGGACAGTGATAAAATGAATAAATAAACAAATAAATAATGATACAGAATTAACAATAAGAGAAAAATTAGATTTTATTTTCCAAGAAACTAATTGTCAAAGCGCATGGTAACATGCATTCGAAACACTCAAGGGTACTAGCCTATAGTTCGTCACTTTGCAGTCATTTCTTACCGATACACGTTCTGCACGTCTTTCTGTGGATGCACCAAAGGATTTCTGTAAAAAGGGTGCATTCAATGTGCCTTTGATGTTCGATTCATTGGTCATCAATCTGAAGATAGACCCTCACTGCCACTTGGTCTATCAGAGCCTAGTGTGACTGTAATTATTCATTCATTGAATAAAGTGATATTTCCATTATGATAAAAGTTTAAAACAATAGTCAATCGATCCCGTCTACAGAAAACAGATTATGCAATAGAGTTTTATCATTAGCGCCAAGCCTCTGTGAAAGTGTTTGGAACTAAAGGTTGGCCCCTGGAAAGCCGATTTTATTACTTTTCCGCTTGATTTAGACATAACTGTGATGTGGTACTGTAGGCCTGTATTTGAGTACGTATTATTCATAAATCCATGTCAGATTAAAGTGCCCATACTATATCATGCCCAGTCGAATATATTTTTTTAAAATAGTGTTTGCGCATTTATATCGGGCCTATATACGCGTATCCCTGCATTATAGGCCTACATAATATTGTCCATTGTATTAAGAGTACATGGCGAAGAGTAGGGCCTACTAATTAGTGTCTACTTTTCTCCTTACAGAGATGGCATGGTCATTATATGCAATGAGATAATCGACTCGATTGTCTTCCTATCTAAGACAGATCCAGTTTGGTTCGTTGTACGTCAAATATTTTTGAGTGGCGGCATCGGACGCCAAAGGGAAATCTTTCTCCCGTTCAGTTGTCAATGATGTATAGGTGGCCCGGTGTCCAAATCCACTTGGTATCATCCACTGATCTCTATGAAAATTATATATATATATATATATATATATACACACACATATATATATATATTATATTGTATATGTCTTGTAGTTATTATGTTTAAGTAGGCCTGTACTCTTGAATGTATAGAATTGATATAATGAAGGTTAGGGAAGTTTAGTATGATTTTACACCGTGTTTAATTTCGTTTAAATGTTGTTATACATTGTCATTGTAGATTCTGAAGGGCAATTAGCCCGAAAGCTCAATAAAAGGGGTTGCTACTCAAAATCACAGCCACAATCTCTCGTGCAAGTTTTGCTGAATATACATAATATATATATATATATATATATATATATATATATATATATACATATCTCGAATATGTCTTTTTCAATATGTAAGAAGCCTACCCTACTACGTACTGTAAAAGTAGAAAAAATGTTCGCGGTGTGATAAATTCGCGCATTCACGCAACCAGAAACTAGCGCGAAAATAAAGCATGCAAATAGTTTTGCTTGCAATATGTTCCAGTAGTTGATGTCAATATTCCACGGAATAAAAACAAGTGAAACTATTTTACTATCACTTAATATTTAAAATTACTTAACAGGGGCCGCGGAAGCGGGGGGGGGGGGGGCTGGGGGGGCTGCAGCCCCCCCCCCCCCCCCACACTTTTGGTTCGTCAAAAAAAAAAAATCAAAAAAAAAAAAGAAATCGAAAAAAAAAAAATCACAACACTCATGAATTTCAATTCCCAAAGATTCCGCCCTTAGATTCTTCCCGTCTAAGCGGGGGGGGGGGGGGGGGGGGGGGGGGGGGGGGGGGGGGGGGGGGGGGGGTCTTGACCTTGCCACCCCCCTCCCCCCCGGTCCCCGCAGCCCCCCCACACTGAAAAACGTTCCGCGGCCCCTGCTTAATATTCACTTTTACAGTGGGGAGTATCAACATGTTCATTTATGGCACTGGTGTTCTGCAGTGCCAGTGCGTAGTGCGTTTCAACAGCGCCACCTACGGTACAACCACTCACAGAAGCGTGCGACTAGTCACTAGACAGCGTCGGCGCTCTCCCGTGGCTCAAAACGTCGCCGTTTTTAAATCATCGATATAAACGCAAACCTGTCAATACTGCTACCCCGACAATTGCTAAATTGTGCTGAATCTTATAAGGAATGACTACAATGAGTGATAATAGCTTTCCCGTATTTTCTCATAAGCAAGCATGTGTACTTGCACTATAAAGCTTGTGAGATGGGAATCAATGTGTGATAATTTCCGAAGAATTGTGATGTAGCGATGCACTCAATTCAAAGGTCATCTGACGTCAGGTTAATGAACAGATCAGACAGCCACACAGAGAAAGAGATATAGGATGGGAAGAACATGAAAATCAAAGGCACTGTTTACCATTTGCAGCTAAAACAAAAACCCAGCTTTAGTGCTTCAAACTCTGAAATGTGAGTTAGGGATAAAAAACAACCAGTTTAAAAAAGTTAATCAGTATAATCAATGTTAAGTATTGTTACATATGCAAAATGTAAACAATAGTTATAATAAAATTGTTTCTAGACTAAAGCACCTACAGTTATGGTCTAGTGAGAAAATAGTGATACAGTACATGTATCTCCTTTTATTTTCAGCTGTTTTGCAAAATTTTACAATTATGGTAGGATGTTTTGTGATACCAGTGACCTACACATAATATGCATCATATGTGACAACTTGAATATTTTTTAAATCGCTGTTTCCAAAGGTAAACAGTACCTTTAATGAAAAAGAATATGTCCAGGGGTCTTTGAAAACACAAATAATCACTCTTGCCACAACAGGAAGTGGTTCATAAATCAAGTTCTTTTCGTTTGTAGCACCAACCTACAACTGAGCTTGTCAAGCTCAACAGATGTTGTACAGCACTACTAAAACCTCATTCACCAATCCCATATGTTGGCATCTTTCTTTACAAATACACTGTAACTCTCCACAGTATGAGCTGGATTAAAAGAACACAAAAACAGAAACAAACAAAATAAACAACACACATCATGTGGAGTCCATACTGCTGACTTGAAGACCATGGCATAGTACAATACAGTTGTACCCAATTTCCTATGAACGAACTCAATCCTGCTGGAACTATCCACCTCACTCTGTACTCCGACTTGTTTCATCACGAGTGTGGTCACAAGGAAAAAGAATATTATATAAAAAATCTGTCAAAATTTTTTGAAATACGTACAAATGTATTCATATACTACATACATGTACATCAAATATTTCGTGAGGGGTTTTTTCCCAAGTTAGGTGCTCTTCATGAACCTAAAGACACACAAAAATACATGTATTGACTCTGATCCCGACATGAATGTGACATGTACGCATATATTTCTCTGTTCAGTACTGTACTCCACAATCGCAAATTTAACCAAACGTGAAATTGTCGGGAAGTCCCAATTTGCAAGAATTTAGACTCGCTAAAAATATGGCGAATACAGTAAATATTGCCTTTTTTTACAACGAACTATTTGTGACAAAGGCAGTGAAATACTGTACTTCATAAGTGTGTACCTAATCAAGATATGAAGTATAAATCCTACATCATAAGCCTAGAAGCTTTCATTTCGCCTTTACCTAGGTATAGTCAAATACTGTACTGTGTACAAGAAAAACAGCAATATCCCGATTCAGTTCCTCTACAGAGAGATAAAATTGAGGCAGCCCTGAGGGCGATAATAAACATACCACTGTACTGCATCATCAAATTTATTCAAACCCTTATATTCCAGCATATTACTTGTCAGCACGCCTGGGGGAAAACTATGGACACCATTGAAGAATTCATTTCATTCAGTGGATCAGCAGGTAATTTATTAGTAGTAGCATCTATGATATACACAAATATCTATTTCTTTTCACACTTTAAGGGTAATCTTGTACCACAAATATACAACAACAACAAAAGAAATATAAGTTTGGCAATACTACAAGATTTTCAAAAGCAATGCATTACAAAAAAAAAAAAAAAAAAGTGAGACATATAATGCAGTTCCAAGTGCTCATCAAACAATACCCGGTAAAATACTCATTGGAAAGCAAATACAGAGACATAATGCAACAAATGCCCTGTTATTAAAGGCTGTTATCACACTTTATCAAAATAAAGAGGCATAAAATTTACTGCATAGTTTATATCTGTATCTTCACATAAGATTTACATTTTGCTTAAGACTTGAGGATGTGGTTTGTTTAGAGTCAGTGGTTCGGCATTGGCAGAATGCACCAGGGAGACTTTAACAAGAAGGTAGTCATGACAATAGTTTAGATTAAACTATCTTATTACCTCTGATAACTCATGCTTTTCTAACTGCAATGAATACACCTAGGCTGTTTAAAGAATTATCATGACAGGTCGGCTTAGCACACCATTATGGGCTCATGATACCTACACAACATTCATGAAACGTAATGTGGGATACCTCATTCTGAGAAATTTACGTTCTGCATTCTACATGACCTCATTAACATTTATTTCCATTTCTTGGCACGCTTTTCAGATGGAAATTTTGTTTTCAATAAGTTTGCAAATTGCATGTCTATTTCCAACAACCATACAGTACATTTATTTGCCTCCATCAGAAAACTACACCATCACATTTCTGCATGACAATGTTGCTAACACTGTTCCTATTTCCCCTTTCACATGACAGATTATGCTCTAAGTTATTTGTGGTACAGTGTTACGCTGAGATGACCAACTATAATTAGGGCTGCTTTCACTTAAAGCATGGAACAATTGTTGCCAAACACAGAAATAAATAAAAAAGATATTCCAGCAGCTGTTTTGTGCATGCCATACAATTTGCCACCATGATGAAATATGAATACTGGCATATAAAATACACGTACCATGTTTTTACATACCAATATTGTCTATATGGATCATAGCAAAGAAGTGAAAATGAGCACAGAAAAGGTGTAACTGTACCGCAACCGACTCACAAAATCCCAGAAATAGATCAGTTTCATTCTGGCTGTTAAGTTTAAATGCTCTATAAAAAGATATTCACGTGCTAGAGAAAATGTGTTAACTTTTCATCTGACCCTGTGCAGCTCCAACATTTAGAATTCTCTTGACAGAGTTAACAATATTGTTGACTTGAGGAAGACTAGCCTGCTCCAGTGATGCTGCATAGGGCATGGGCACATCAGAGCCGGTGACTCGAACAACAGGTGCATCCAGATAGTCAAAAGCATCGCCTACATGAAAAACACGAATAAAGTTTAACACCAATTTCAGATGAATTTCCAATACAAATGAGCTTCTGCTCTAATGAATAAAACTGTTACACTACACTCCCCTTATAACGAACATGGTTATAACGAAATTCTGGTTACAACGAAGTAAAAACTTACATATGTACCCCCGCAACATCATCCATTCTACATATCTCTACTGTTTATTTGTTCAGTTATAACAACAAAATTTTGATATAACGAAAGAAAACTGCCAGTCCCGAGGACTTGGTTATAATGGGAGACCACTGTAGTTAGAATGATTACACACGATCTCACACTTTGAGAAGCACAGTGTACAATGTGTATTTCATACAAGAATTGTACAATATTGTGAAAGCTGTTATTTTCGCGAGGGTTTGAATTACACAAATTTTGCAAATCACTGTTGAGCTACGAATCTAACAACATCCAAAAATATTGCCACCTAATGCACAAGCACAGTGAATGGACAGGCATTATGGTGCACTTTAATACAATAGACTCAGTGTCAAATTGCGAAGGAGTCTTTGACTTCATTCACAAAAATATCTATACGCAAAAATAACAGCTTTTACAATACAAGAAGTACAAGGTAGTTTCTTTTACTGCATTATTTTCAAATTCAGATATTACTACAAAATTCACATCTTACATCATTGCCTTGGTACTCTATAGGACTGTGCTTTCTCGATTTCTTTTCTTCACTCTAGTCTGATCTATGTAAAAAAGTGGAAAATGCAAACCATATACTACCTGTAGTCAACTTATGTAAATCAGAAATGGGTGTAGTGTCATACTCACTCTCCATAACCTTGGCAATGATTTCTGCACCCACACCAAACTGTGGCCAGCCGCCCTCAACAGTGACAAGATGGTTGGTTTTCTTTACTGAATTCAGGATGGTCACTTCATCCATTGGCCGAATGGTCCTCATGTTGATCACCTGGACAACAGAGAAACACAGCCAAAGACACGTAAACTTAATTACAGACTGCCATGTCATTGCGAACAAAATTAACTGTGCTGACACACAAAAACTAATGTGAGATATCCCCCCCCCCCAAAAAAAAAAAAGGTTCTAAATTGTTCTTTACAACAACAATCACTGATACATTCTGAGTTTTGTGCTTAGTACTTTGGAGCGTGATAGGCATATAACAGTACATGTATTAATTTTGCTGCATTTGTACAACAATATAAGAGGGGGAAAAAACTACTTTTTAATGCATTACTGTAAGAGAATAAAGACGAAATTCAAAATACACTGTATTCATTTGTTACTTGGTGTATTTCATCTTGAGATTTGACACTGAAGACCGATACAAAATTGTACAGCCATAAACTGTATCCATCTTTACTTTTCAGGATAGCAAAATTAATCTATGATGAATTTTTGACCTAGGAAGACAAGATACCAAGTCTATTCTACAGAAATAATTCATAACATGACAAACACTGCACACACCACACAAAGGTTCTTCACAGATAGCTCTATTATTACTTGGCAACATTTAGCCAGGGGTCAAAGTCTAATTTTCCAGACAGAGATAAACAGAGGATGGCCCTATTCAGGGCAATAACTTAAAGCCCCACTATAGAGTTAGATAATCTGTATCAAATTTGAGACAAATTAGCTGGAAATTAGGTTTTGAGTTGCTGTTATTATGCAATTTTCTATGGAAACTTCATCACATGGACAGGTTAAATCACAACAAATTTAAGAAACAATAAAACAATACAAAAGTTGACTATACAAACTATAACAGGGCTGAAACTAAGTCCAGAGCCACTAAAAGTTTATACTGGGCCATTAAATTATAAAATTGGTTATCTTTTGGCAGCATGATTGGGAAATTAAAATTCAAAATGGTTTGCTATATTTGTTTTTGTTTTGGACCACCACATATCTTTTCGGGCCACCATTATTTCAGATTAAAAGATTTCAGTAGCCATAACAGGCCATGAGCGAAAAAAAAAAAAAAAATAGTGTCAAGCCCTGTGTAAGTAAGAACGGATGTAAGAATGGGTGTTTGGGACTAGTATGACTAATGCTCACGAAGAAAATAATCTGAATGTGATGAATTACAAGCTCTGAACTCTTTGCAATTGTTTCCTATCTCTATTGCATGTCACACTATTATAGATGATATGCCCGATATGAGCTCCCTTGTGGAGACTTAATGAGCTCCTTTGTGGAGACAATATGAGCTCCCTTGTGGAGATGATATGAGCTCCCTTGTGGAGATGATATGAGCTCCCTCGTGGAGACTTGTTATATTCAACATTCTTGTTTATATCTCTCTAAAATTTATAATGTTTGTTTTACTGTACGAGCTGAAATGTTCGCGTACAGATATTTTCGCGAATTGCTACGAAGAGGACATACAGTTGTTAATTTTGCGGTTGCGAGGTCTAACTGTACTTATCTATTTGCACATTGTTATTTTCGCGGTTCAAAGGCGATTCGCGAAATTCGCGAAAATAAAACCACCCCGAAAATTTCAGCTCGTACAGTATGTTAAGTGTTGTCTGGCGCAAATTATTTGTATAGGGCCCCATTTTTCTCTCTCTCTTCTTTCTTTCTTTAAATCAACAACAACAACGATATGCCAGATGAGCATTTGCAAAAACAAACACAAAAAAGACAAAGGAGTGACTTATATTGGACACACTAGCTGATACACAGCATGCAGAAATAACTTTTCTTATAATTGTACATCTGTCTACATTGGCTGCACACGAGGAGTTAGTAGTACTTAATGAACTGCAAAGATGGTAAAAAAAAATAGCTACAGGGCCTGATATAAGGGCCCAGCCAAATATAGAACCATTTGACTATAGGCAAACACACACCTCACACGAGATTCCCTCTTCAGCCAAAACATCGGCAGCCTCCAGGGAGCGCAGCACTCCCATGCTGTGGGCCACTAGTGTCACATGGGTTCCTTCTCTCTCTATCTTGGCCTTCCCGATGGGGAGCACAAAGTCATCTCGCATGGCCTCCTCTGACATCTCAAACGGCCTGCCGTACAGCAGCTCATTCTCCAAGAATACAACTGAGAGGGGAATGAAAAATACATGTATAATAAATATAAGAACAGGACTAGATTGCATTCCCTTTCTACAAGCCTATCTGTGGGAAATACCATAAACACTCATATTATATAAAGCGCACCTTTTTTGTCCTGAAAAATATTGAGAGTTGGGGTGCACCTTACCTTTGTATACACAAATGCAAGTACCTGTGTCTGTGCTTTGTTTTGTTTTGTTTTTTTGTTTTTTGTTGTTTTTAGTTGGGTATCTGAAGTCAGGGTGTGCCTTATACACAAGCATTTTTGGTGTATTAATATGTTCTCTTACGGCACTATCATGATTGATGAAGACACCCCATTCTATCCTTTGTTGGTCACTGTCATCACTCATCAGAATATAGCTGTCTTAGTCACTGAGTTCAGTCAAACCATAACAGTCACTAATTTACTCGAAATTTCACAGTGATGAATGTGATAAATGGAATGATACAGGGGAAACTCGGTACAACGAACACTGCTATAACGAGATATCGGTTATAACGAGGAAATTTTCTCGGTCCCAAATTTCCTTCCACACAAGTCTATGTAAAATGCTACTCTTATAGCGAGATCCGCTATAATGAAATAACTGCTATAACGAGATAAATTTTGTGACTTCCAAACAAAGAAAAACATAGTAAATCAAACCTGCTATAGCGAGGTAAAGCAAAATGCCTTCGGTAAAGCTTTACTTCGCCTGTGCTATCATCTTCCGAGATTGTAAAGCTTGATGCGCCAAAAACTGTCTTGTACACACAAAATAATTTTCTTCAGTGCACTCCAGCTAGCACTGCATGTTGTACGTGTAAGTGTGTGTGTGTGCGCGCACACTGATACATGCAGGAAATGTGGTGGGACGACCATATGTATACATGACATCATCATGACGTTTAGCAAGTGTGAGGCAATCTGATGCTGTGATTCGCCTTCTACTTAGGGAATTCCCCATCTTCACACACACGCAGTCATAATGTACATGTACAGAATGTGTCACATACACACACGGCATTGTGCAGACAATATTCAAGCTTTCCACACAACACACACCCATACGATAACCACATACCAATCCACAGACAATCTTGATACAATCGCAAGCTATATAAATTTACAAATTCAAACATCTACAATTAAAAAGAAACACATTCTTTATATTCGCGAAAAACATCTTCTTACCCATAAAGGTGAGTAATTCCCTCACACACAATATCAAGTTATCAGTATTGATTGAAATGTGATGGGTAGTCCCACATGTGCAAATTAATGTCTTTATGTTATGCCTTCTTTTATGCCTACTGATATAACGAGATATCGGCTATAACGAGGAAAATGACTCGGTCCCGACCATCTCGTTATATCGAGTTTCCACTGTATAAGCAAAAGCCACAATAATATTCACATCAAGGCTACAATAACCAGAAACCATGTAGTAGCACTAAATAAACCGACTCCTTACTACGGAAACATCGCCATGAAAATGCAGTTGTCTAAAAAAACAGAAA
Organism: Diadema setosum; assembly: GCA_033980235.1. Taxonomy (NCBI): domain Eukaryota; kingdom Metazoa; phylum Echinodermata; class Echinoidea; order Diadematoida; family Diadematidae; genus Diadema; species Diadema setosum. The sequence continues at coordinate 35,153,400 of CM067060.1, forward strand.
GAAAGAAAAAAAGAATTTCATCCTACCTGGATTATCATCTCGAATGGCTGCCTTGAGGAGCCCCTTGCAGTCTTCGGATGAGAAAGGGCTGATGACCTTGAGGCCTGGCACATGGCCATACCAGGCAGCAAAGCACTGGGAGTGTTGGGCTGCTACCCCTGCTGCTGCACCGTTTGGCCCTCTGAATACAATGGGTACTGGCACCTGTGTGATGATGGCAGGCACATTGTGCATCAAACTTCAACAAATATCAGGATGAAACAAGCAAGAAACACACCCACACGTACAAACAAAAACTGTTCCTATGCTATGTCTTCTTCATCACCAACTGAGGAATCCAAAGCCCAAAACCTCCTCCTCTTTCTACTTATTGCATGTGGTCTGGTGTGTGGCCCACACTATTTGTCGATACATGTACAAGTTGTATATGCAGCAAGACAATTGGGAAGGATTCACTAGTCCAACTTGTAATATACACAATATGATCATTACAAAAACCAACAAACAAACAAACAAACAAAACTACAAGGATGCTATCTCATTTTGTTGTCTTTGATAAAAAAATACTCTTATAATACTTCACTCCTCACATTCATTCATTTCTATACTTTTCTGTAGCACAATATACCAATTCTGAAAGTATATACAGTACTGGTATGTATATGACAGGGAGGTGTGAAAAAAAGAGGAAAGTAAAGTGTCTTTCTGCAAGATGATGTATTTTGTTTGAAAATGTATTTTGTTTGTTTTCAATGTGACACTAATGGAAGCATGGGATCAAAACTCTGTGTAATGCAACTTCACAGACTGAGGAGCATTTGAAAAGCATACTCACCGCTCCTGCCGACATGTAGAAGGTTTTGCCAGCTGAGTTGATAACTTGATCAATGGCTTGCATCGCAAAGTTGAACGTCATAAACTCACATACAGGTCTCAGGCCAGCCTATGCAAAAAAGAATATGGTTATCAAGCATCTAATCAGTTATAATGGGAATGAAAGCATTATTGGGGCTGCTGAGTTCCTAATCAAATATTATTATTCAGACAAATTCAGAGTAGCTGTTTTAAACCCATCTAGGATACACCACGGAAGGCTCATTGTCTTCTTGATAACAACAATTACACTACTGACAAAATAAAGACCAACTCTTGTATGTATGAATAAACTTGAATTGAGAAAACTAAAAATACAATAAAAAATGCCTTACTAAGTTAGCCAGTTCACTTCAATGACATTCCTTTCCAGCAAACAGCATACATAAGTACAAATAGCAATACAATCAATTTAAACATGCTGGGGCAATCCTCTAGAAGTAATACAAATTGTAGGTAGTAATGCAAACTAAGAGCGATACTAAGTATTTGCAATAATCTAATGATATTATCACATGACTGATTGACATTTGAGAACAGAACATGTCAGAAAATTTTCCTACCAAGAGTGCTACACCGTCCTCAAAGTTGCATGTACGGGAATCACTTAATAAGAACAAAAACAGATGTACTGGTATGGGAGAGGGGAGCTTTTAAAAGTGGGACAGCTTACCATGGCGGCACCTGTAGCAATACCAGCGAAGCCCATCTCTGTGATGGGCGTGTCGATCACTCTCTTGTCCCCCCACTTGGCATGGAGACCCTTGGAGACCTTGTACGCTCCATCATAGAGGGCCACCTCCTCACCCATCAGAAGCACCCTGTCATCCCTGGCGATTTCCTCATCCAGGGCAGCATTGAGTGCATCTCGGACTGTTATCTGTGCAGGTTAGGTAGGGGGATTAACATCCTGGGCCCCATTTTTCATAAAGAGTACTCTGCTACGATTTAACAACTCTTGCTTCTGGAGTGTCAAATGTCATGGTAATGACAAAAATCCAGCTTGCAACCCTAACATCTTTTATGAAATGGGACCTGGAACTTGGGCATTGATTGCACAGTCTATCCTATCACAGAATGTCTCTGCATTTTTTGTGGCAGGTAGCTATTTTCAACTACAGTTGAACCTCTCTTATCCGGCCTCCCTTTATCCGGATCTCTCTATTATACGGACGTAATCTCGCCGTGATTTTTTTTTTTTTTTTTTGATAATTACGGGAGGAAAGGGGGATTCCCAACTCCTTGAGAACTCCTACACAAACACACATGAATTACATATTAATTCCAACATTAACATACACCTCTATTTTGGGGTCTGTTACTGAGTGTAACAATGAAAAAGTTGCAGTATACACATTGAAATACTACATGTGGTACTACACTGGGCTACATCAGTAGGACCTACATGTGTATGTACATGTACATGTATAAAGCACTGAGTTTCCCGTATCCGGCCAAATCCCTTATCCGGATGAGCCCCGGTCCCGACTTGTCCGGATACGAGAGGTTCAACTGTACCAACACCATCCTACAAATATAATCAGGGAGGTGGAAGAAAGATGGAGTGTGCTCTTCTGAGTTTCCTTTGAAGTCATGCGTGGCCCCGACAGGCCCCGACAGCGTTTTTTTCCCCCTCCCGTAATCCCATTACTCACGCTCGGCGCACTGCAAGTCGTAAATCTTGTGGCGGAAATCACGACGCGAAATGCATTGTGGTCGGGGAATAAAATGGCGTCCTACGGTGTAAGCACAGAACTCATATAGAGTGTATTCTGTAAAGCAGTGGTGGTGGTTCTGGCGATCATGATTTTGACGGAGACGAGTTTGTTGAGGAGGAATTGCTTTTAGCAAATTCAAAATCACATTGACACAGCAACTTAACGAAATTTGATTTGCAATTGAAACTGAAACTCAGAAAGTTAGTTGGGCCTTGGCTTGGAAATTGGAGGCCAAGGCAAGGGCAAGGCTCAGGACACTGTTTAATAGCGCAGCGTCACCTCAGGTACGCTGCCTAGCAAAAGCATACCTAACGTTAGTCCTAGCTAGTAGACTCTAGTATTTCACAAACTAGAATCTAACCACTGTTAAACGTTAGATTCTACTAGCTCCAGAGGTGTACTCTACTACTTTTTAATTCAATTTTTTGTAACGTTAGCATGGGGTAGAGTCAAGCCGATTACCGGTATTTACCGATGAATGATCGAGGGAGAGTGAGGCGAAACACTGTATACTAAGCTCTGTTTTTCCCCTAAAATATACTTACAGCATCATACATCTAGGCTTTTATAGATATCATCTTTAATTCTCTACGGAAAATTATTATAATCAAGGCTGATATGTCTAATTTACACTTTTTAACACTCAACTTTCCATTCCAATATGTATTTACTAGTAACTCAAATTCACCGAAACAACGGCAACGAACGCTGTCCCGACGCCTACGCGGCGGCCCTACAACAACCAGACGAGTACGCTGAAAAGCCCCAGCTCGCTCGGGTGCAGACGAAAAAAAAAACCGCCTCGGTCTCTATGAAGCACTACTTTTACACTCGAACTGTTTGAAAACACGCCCGAACACGCTCATGTAACTTATATCATTTTGAAGATCAAGGTCAGGCCTACCTCTCTAACTATAAAAAAATTGCGGAAATGTGTGGGATTTCTCATAATCGATACAGAAACAATATGATGACATCTCTAGCGCACAAAACTTACTGCTCAGTAACTCCGTTGTTTGTGTACCGATTTCGCTGGTTCAAACGGCAATCTCCTCAGCACAGTCTGCTGAACCAGCGAAAGGTAAAGACATACCACGCTACCCAATTCTTGAGCCATAAGTTGTAGCTTTCGAAGGGGGACGTCTTTCACTGAATGTAATAGACTGCCAAAATTTTAAATATGACGTCATATTGTCGGTGCCACGCATCGCTTCAAAGCCCGATTTTTACGAGCGTGTGTTTATGGAAGGCCTGGAAAGGAGATCATGTTGCGTCACTCTAGTGCGCCGGAGGGTGATGGGTGGACCGATAAGGCCAAATTTTGACATATTTATCACAGAATGAGGGTTGGATTTCAAGACGTTAATCGGTGTAAGACCACTTGATTTTTTCTCTGAGGGAAGCTCTCAGAGTGCCATCTCCATCTTTCTTCCACCTCCCTGGCCATATGGCTATGCAAGTGTAGCAGTTTAACAAAATATGAAGATGGAAACAATCTGTCACTCAGACCAAGTACGTGTGTACATGGCTTTTGCAATAGCTAAAGCAAATGGTCATAGAGGGCCTATTAACAGTTAACACTCTACAGTATGCAATCTAGACTCTATGATACAGACCCCACTAGCCACTTTACCCAGGGCTAACTATACACAGCCCAGTCGCTGTACATGGTACGTCGCGACGTACCATGTACAGCGACTGGGCTGTGTATAGTTACCCAGGGCAGGAGAAGTGAAGTGTGGCAAACAGTATTGGAAGAATTGTAAGTTAGGTAGTATAGATCCTAGATATTAGTGGTCAGTCGGTGCTCCCCCTCTATCCTCTAGCTACACATGATTGAATTTAAGCAAAATAGGGTGCCAAAATAGTCTCCCGGCGCGGCACTTTAATTTCGTCAGGTCAAGAAAGACGTTACGTAATTGCGTGTGGATCGTCATGCAGATTTCATTGGCTCGGTGCAAGATCATGAAGATACATGTACGTACCTCAGCTGTCGCCCGAGACGAGGTGCCGAAAAACTTCTTAGCTAAGGAGCCACTCGTGACCTGAAAAGATGAAAGAAACATTAAAAAATATCGGGGAACAATTCACTTCAACAAAACCTAATTCAAAATCAAGCATAACCAGCAACAGGAAAATGAACGAAGGTATTTTACTCACCATCCGAAGCAATCGGGCACTGCCAGTGAGAGCCATCTTGCTTTTCTGTACTATACACTTACCGTGTACTGATGTATGTGTGTGAAGTACTAGTACAGTACATCGTCATCGGCTACGTTCATCAGTGGTGTATTCGTGTGTATCGTATGATGTGTGGATGTGTGCAGTGCCGTATATTAAGAGAGTCTGGCCAACTCATAAATTGGACGCCATGTCGTTACCCAGCGTACAGTGCGCTTATGATTTTAGCGTGTGCGCTTGGAGGGTTAGCGTGTACGCGCAGGCGTCCCAAAGGCACGGTGTTGCTTCACTTTTCTTTCTCTTAGAGAGAGAGACAGAGAGGGTGAGAGAGAAATAATGATGATGATAATAATAATAATAATAGTGGCTACTTGTATAGCGCACAGGTCCACTTTTCAGTGCTCATGGCGCTTCAAAAATGAAAAGATATATGTGACCCTGCACCACAAAACCAACAAAAAGTCGCCAGACATGGATATATTTTAGTTATGGGCAGATTCTGACAGAGCATAACTCAATTCAATTGGACTCCCCTAACCTACCTAAATATTGCAAAGAAAGCACACACTCTGGAAAGTGTGAACTGAAAAAGAGTCCCTGAAGTACATGGTCTATTCAAGCGCTTAATCGTTACCAAGCCATGCTAGCTGTGCCATGGAAGGGACAAAACACAGGATGTAAACCACCCGAGCAACAACAACGAAGGGATTATCAGATTAAGCTGAAATTGAGCATGTTTTATTAACACATTCTGCCCATGAGTAATGCCAACTTTCAAAGCAGTAGCGCCATCCTTTCACAGGTTATTAGACTTCAAAGTGAAGAGTGTGCAAAGGATTTGAAGACATGAAAAGTGGCCTCTAAGAGATACCTAATCATTCTACTCTCCCCCCCCCCCCCGAAAAAAAAGGTTGTAGAAAAACTGATAAAAACACACTTTCCCACTCATGTTATGATACCAAACTGAAGAATAATGTAGAGGAAGGATACCTCTCTCAGAAAATATGAAAAACTAAAGATTGACTCGGCTGACCCATGTCACCTTTTTGAGTCCTCACGCGAAATCAAGGGGTGCGACTTTTTGTTTGTTTTGTGATGCACGGTCACATATAATAATCATACATTTACATGCATACATGTTCAAATATGTTAACAAAGAAAAAATGGCAAACAAAAAAAATATATACCAAATAAAGAATACAACATAAACCAATAAAAATTACAATATTGTCAATGACATACCGCAATTACAGTCCTCAGCATTTTGCTCAGTGTGAGAGGAAAGTTTTAAGTTTGGATTTGAATGACTCTGTAGATGGCAGTTCCCTTAGCTAAATAGTTAACTGATTCCACAATTTTGGTCCCATAACGGAGGAAGCATGATCATCCCATCCATGTTTTACTCTGGGTGTTTGGAGTAACAATGCATCAGATGATGAACGCAGCCTTCGTGTCGGATTGTATTTTTGAACAGAATTACGGGGGAAAAAAGAATGAATTGAATGATGTAGTAATAACAGAATCTTGAAAATAATCTTTCTTTTTTTTCTCTCTACAGGTAACCATGTAGGGGGTAAGTAAAGGGTGTAACCAATATAAAGGGGGTAACCAATGTATAATGTAAAGGGGGTAGGTTGGGGGAGGGACATTCTTTCATTCCATCCACGTTTAACGAAGCCAAAAATCAATCATTTTTACACATCCAAATAGACACAAGCACACAGGTATACCGTATAAATAATAGGGAAGCTGTCTAAAGGGCATAATTCCTGAATATTATGATAAATTATTGCTGTAAAAATAAAAGAAGAATTCACAGTGCAGGAGTCGTATCGTAAACTGTCACTAGACTGTATGCTACTGTATGTATATTGTATTTAGCAAGTTGTCCAGATATGAACAAGAATATAAACTTACAATTCTAGCTGTGCACAGAGGATAGACGAATTCCACAGTTATCAAGGTCTCGCACGTAAATAATCGTCAATTACCATCCTATTTCGTCCCATATAATATTATGTATGAAACTGACATGAAGGCCTATAGTATGTTATTCAAAAGGAATGCACTTATAGTACAATGTACAACATGAAAACGTCATCGGTATTAAAGTAAGTAATAAGATCTAAAATTGTTTAAAAATAGGTATTTAGGACGTGTATGGGAAATTATTATTTATTATATTTCAACAATAGATAGTAGAATTTTAACGTTTTACCTGATATTGATCCTTGAACCTTACCCCTCCCATACTCGCATCCCCCCCCCAAAAAAAAAAGAAAAATAAATAAGTAAATACACCCGGTATCAGGTACTTGTAAGTAAATCAAATCACAAGAAAATCACGGTCAGGCAGTAAGTTTCGTTTGGAAATACATGGAAATACCTTCAGGAATTGCATATAGATATGAGGGAAATAGTGATATTTTAAGAATTGAACCACTATATAAATGACTTTGACCTTTCACTTTGAGCGTGCTTATACAAAAGTTTATAAGCGAAAAACAAAACTTCGTCCACTCACACAAACATACATGTCAAGTTTCATTTCAACCACCTCAAACGATGCCCACAAAATTGATTACGGAATGAAGGACAGACGGAAGGACGGTCGGACGGACGACCAAAACAAATGCCTCAGGCGACATTTTCGTATATCATGGCGGAAACATACAAATGTGAATCAAAACTTGGATAGTCTGAAAGACGCCGCGAGGCTTCCAAAGAAAACAAATCATATAGTTTTCCCGTCGCACTCTGATTTCCCACTTTTTCCTTCGTTTTGGATCTGTCGGAAAGCGGTGCATCATTACACTAAGAGCCAGGTCGGTTTGCGCAACGTCATGCTGCGCAGGAAGGCATGACGAATCTTCAGTTTATGGCAGTAAGATATCAAAACATCTTTCGTATTGTATCTTCTACTTCAATAAAGTTGACAACGGCAATGAAAGTATCCCCGCTGCACCATGACTGATATTCAGGGGAAGTCCCCAAGGCAAGCAATAATTAGCGCGCAGCTGCGCGTAATGAACAATGGGCACTGCGTATGAGCTCTGCTCGCGCCCGCGTGAATGACTTTGGTAACAACATGGCGCCTGTAGGTCACGGGACCAGCTTTTGACCAATCACATGCTTCAAAACACCTAAGCCGAAAACCGAGTTGGCCAGACTCTCTTAATATACGGCACTGGATGTGTGTGATACACAGCGCCCTCTGCGTTTTCAATGTCTCCAGTCACTGGATTGTAGATTGGCAAACCACAACTTGAAGCATGTCGAGCGCGCCGGGTATTTTATAGCTTCAGCCATTGCTGAAATAAGCCTGTACTGAAAAGAAAAAGAAATTATAAATAGATAATAAAAGCAACCTAAAAACAGTCCATAATTTCGACAAGGCAGAGCTGAAACAATTGGCTTTGCGAATCACAAAAACCCCCCAAAAATCATGCCCCAATGTATATATGGATGGAGAGGATTTAGAAGCGAAAAATGCCCCAGCCGATTCCGTTGCGTTCCTGATGTTTTCAGCTCCTGCCAAACGATACGACCTTCATGAAGCGAAATGGTAAATCTACTCAGAGCCCGCTCACTTGTCCGCTGTTCAGTCGTTATCAGTATTCGACAAGTAAAAACACGGTATCAACCATCTCAGACTGAGTAGGCTTTTGCTAGGCTTTGGTCCTGTGTTTGCCTTTGTTTCGTTCGGTCTGATTGTTGGCTATCGTCAACCCTTCCTGTGCCAAGCAATTTGTGCAGTTTGTACATCGCCATAGGGGTTTTATGTGTCCATTGGTACTCTAAACACACAAAGGTTAACTATATATAACTATAAAGGGACTCAGAAGATGCCTGCAAGTGTCAGGACACATTATACGAACAGCGTCTCGCATTCATTGCACTCAATCTGGTGAATACGAATACATTGTCATAATGGTCTGCCTGCTACGCAGTGTAAATTTGGAGAAAAAAATACAGTACATGTCTCAAAGATTCAACGTTTTGGCGACGCATATTACATCTTCCGAATCTGCTCAAGGAAAATGGTAAGATTAATAAAAACTTTGTAGACTTCCAGCACACAGAAATCATAATCACACAAGCATCTATACAGGCATGGCCGCAATATGGGTGTTTCCTACTTAAAATATCGACATGATGTAGTCCAGTTCTACAATCTTCGCTGCAATACGAATCGACAAGAATTTGCTATTCAAACAGGTCCCCCAGCACTAACAAGAGTGTGTATAGTGAATGCTCCTTGTTGATTGTTTTACCCAACCAGCCGCAAGCTACCGGTTGGAAGGAAGATTATTCTTGTTTCAAGACCATTAATTTGTCCCATATATAACTTTCTCTTCACTTTGCCTTTCATGCATTTTATCAGACTCTACGTGAAAAGTCATCCATTTAGTTGGCATTGCTTAAGGAGATATAGAACTATGACATTTATGATTATAATGGAAACAATAATTATACGTAGCAAAGTAACTCTTATATGAGTGAAATACAAATTTAGGAAGAAAGATTTGCGGTGACACCATGTGTATGTAGTCCTTAACCGGATCGTTGTTTGGCAGAAGAGCCTAGAAAGAGGAGAAACGAAGAGGGAAGCGACATATGGGGGTTGTGAGGAGGGCAAAAAGTGAAGAGTGGGAGACAGTAATGGGCTAGAAGTTGAAGTTGCACTAGTGGAGACAGTAGAGAAAGGAACACAGAGAGTGGTAAGGAAGAATAGTGTGAGAATCAAGTAAGATGTTCGGACATCGTTAGAAGAGGAAAGATGAAATAGAGGGGAAGAGGAAGAGGAAGGAGTTGAATGCTGGAGAATCATGGAGATAGGGGAGAGCAGTGAAGATTCATGAAACCAAGAGGAGAACGAAGTCGGCGAACAGCTAGTGTGGATCCTAGAATTAAATGCTGCGGAGGAGAAGAAAAAAAAAAATTTGGAGACGAAATCGATGACAGTTAAATCCTGAAAAGGTTCCTGTGGGAGAAATGCAAAATTAAGAAATTAAAATAAAGTTAAAGTGTAGATCTGAGGAGAGAAGGCAAGAGAAATAACCTGTAAAGAAATGTGTAAATTAAAACTAGTGGTCCTGAAAAGGACCGTTGGGTTGTGTGGAAGGAAGAAATAAAAAAAGAAAAGAAGAAAAAAAAGAAGAGAACAGAAAAGAAAAGATAAGTAGTGTAGAAACAGACAAAAGTGTAAGAGAGAGAGAGAGAGGAAAGAGAAATGAAACAATGAGTAAAGGCGCTAGTGAAAGTAGAGCAAGAAGTCTAGTTATAAGAATAACTAGGAGAACCGAGGAACTTGACGTTTCGGGCAGGTTGACTGTCCTTCGTCAGAAGTGAAGCGTGATCGGAGAAGAGGCGGGCTATGTATGGAGAATGCGGACCTAGATGGAAGAGGTCGGTGGAGGCGGGCTCGCAGGCGGGCTGAGCGTCGGCTGTTGGTGGAGTGTTGCGGTCGTTGATGCGTTCTATTGTTCTTGGAGTGTGTTGATGGCGGAGTACATCTGTGAGGGCGAACTTGGCTGTTAGTAGGTCGTGGCTGGAGATTGGAGTCCGGGTTAGTAGATGGGGTGGGAGCCGGTGGTGTGGATGAATTGTGTCGGTGAGGGCGTCTTCTGGAACCAGCGATGGGTGTGGTCGTGAGTGGAAGGCGTGGTTGACGTCGTGGGCGCTGTTGTGAAAAGGTGGGGGAAGAGATATGAGAGGAAGAAGTAGAAGGGGGAATGTGCTGTGGAGAGAGTGTGTTGTTGTTGTCATTGTTGCTGTTTGATTGTTTGTTGATGAGAGGAAGCCAGATGTTGTTGATTTGGAGTCCAGTGTCCTGTGTAACAGTGTCGTGTGTGTGAATTTCTATGGCTTCTCTGATGCGTCGTGTGTTCCAGTTTTTGATGGATGTGATGAGTTTGCTGTCTTCCCAGTTGATGCGATGTTCCGACTGTTGAGCGTGTTTCACGATGGCTGACTTTTCCCATTCCGAACGTCTGTAGCATGTTTTGTGTTCTTTCAGTCTGGTCTCTAGCGATCTCCCTGTTTCACCTATGTAGACTTTGCCGCATTCGCATGGGATACGGTAGACACCTGGTTGTTTGTGTTTGGGTAGCTTGTCTTTGTGTGAGTGCAATGAATTGTGAAGTTTGTTGGAAGATGTATGACGGACCTGGATGTTGGCGGACTTGAAGATGCGTTGTAGTTTGTGCGAGGTGGCGCCGAGGTAGGGAAGATTTACAGTTGTGATGGGCTGTTCCTTGCCTGCTTGGTTGGGATGAGAAGGTGCTTGAGTGTTGATTTTGTGCTTGGGGTATTGGTTGATAGTGGTGAGTGTGTCTGTGATATGTTCGAGTTCTTGTCGAAGATGTTCTTTGTCGCTGATTTGATGAGCACGTCGGACGAGAGCGTTCGGTACTGACTGGCGGACTGCTGGATGATGGAAGGAGCGGTAGTGAAGATATCTGTCAGTGTGAGTGGGTTTGCGGTAGACCTGGTGAGAGAAAGTGCCAGAGTTGGTTTTTGTGACGAGAACATCGAGGAAGGGGAGAGAATGATTGTGTTCCGTTTCCACTGTGAATGAGATGTTGGAATGTTGTTCGTTGAGGTGTGTGAGGAAGTCGTCCAGTTGATCTGCTTGGTGTGGCCAGATGGTGAAGATGTCGTCGACATACCGGAGCCAGAGTGAAGGTTTGTGCTGTGCCGTGGCTAGTGCGTGACTTTCGAAATGTTCCATGTAAATGTTGGCAATGATCGGTGAGAGGGGGGAGCCCATGGCTGCGCCTTGTTGCTGTTTGTAGTGTGTGTCTCTCCATCGGAAGGAGGTAGAATTGAGACATGTGAGGAGGAGGTCGTGTATCTGTTGTGGTGTGAGTTGTGTTCTAGAAGAAAGAGAAGGGTCATCGGTGAGACGTTGTTTGATGATGTCACAGGCTTCGTTGACAGGAACGCTGGTGAAGAGTGATTCTACATCAAAGCTGACGAGGGTGTCTGTAGGCTTGATAGTAGTTTGAGAGAGAATGTCAATGAAGTGTTTGGAATTGTTAATGTGGTGTTCTGTGTTGCCAACGAGTGGCTGTAGAATGTCTGACAGGTGTTTGGCTGTTTCGTAGCAAGGGGAACCTCGTGTAGAAATGATGGGGCGGAGAGGGACTGATGGCTTGTGAATTTTGGGTTGCCCGAAGAGGATGGGACATCTGCTGGAGGAGGCACGGAGTCTGAAATAAAGCTGTTGAGGAAGGGCATTAGATCGATGAAGTTCGAGGAGCTTGGCGTTGAGTTTCCTCTCGGTGGCAGGAGTCGGGTCACGTTTCAGTTCGGTGTATGTTGGGGTGTGAAGGATGTCTTGTATCTTTTGTTCGTATTGTGTTTTGTCCATGACGACCGTGGCGTTGCCTTTGTCTGCTTGAATGATATGGATGGATGCGTTGCTTTGTATTTTAATTTCTTAATTTTGCATTTCTCCCACAGGAACCTTTTCAGGATTTAACTGTCATCGATTTCGTCTCCAAATTTTTTTTTCTTCTCCTCCGCAGCATTTAATTCTAGGATCCACACTAGCTGTTCGCCGACTTCGTTCTCCTCTTGGTTTCATGAATCTTCACTGCTCTCCCCTATCTCCATGATTCTCCAGCATTCAACTCCTTCCTCTTCCTCTTCCCCTCTATTTCATCTTTCCTCTTCTAACGATGTCCGAACATCTTACTTGATTCTCACACTATTCTTCCTTACCACTCTCGGTGTTCCTTTCTCTACTGTCTCCACTAGTGCAACTTCAACTTCTAGCCCATTACTGTCTCCCACTCTTCACTTTTTGCCCTCCTCACAACCCCCATATGTCGCTTCCCTCTTCGTTTCTCCTCTTTCTAGGCTCTTCTGCCAAACAACGATCCGGTTAAGGACTACATACACATGGTGTCACCGCAAATCTTTCTTCCTAATTAACTTCACCATGCAAACCTTCAAACAACACATAACCGAGCTCTACGGGGAGCAAACGCAACGATCTTCTCGCCTACTTCAACGGAACCTAGTCAAACAATCTAAACTCTCCAATCATCTCACCTTTCTGAAAAGATGCCGAGATCACAGTATCATCCCTCCTGGTCTACAGCTGAAATCAACCATACAAACTCCACGTGCTCGACGTATTCTTCACCAAGCCGGCCTCTCCCTCACCAGAGAACGCATAGCCCACACTCGACAAGAACTTCACACAATCGATCAACAAATCAACACCTCACAAACACACTTGTCACAAACACTACATCCTGCTGACCTCCAGAAGATACAGACCTTCAACTCTCACACAGCAAGGACCACATTTCTTCGCACCAGAGAGAAGCAGATACGGAAGTTCAACACACTACATAACAGCCACACCCATACATACACACGAGACAAGCCGCCCGCCGCCCGTAACACCGTTGTCAATTTAAGCCAGCACAACCTCACACAAGCCGAACACAACGTGTTATCCCTTGGGCTTAACTTCGCAACACCACCCAAGAAGATTCCTTTCACAGAAATCATACAACAAACGGAACCCAAGCTCAGATACCTGAACAAAGCCGCAGCCGACAACATTAGACTCCTTGTTACTCAAGCTCTCTCCACAGCAAAGCCACCGCAGCCCAACCTCAACAAAGAAGAACGAACAGCGGTGAAGACTCTACAAAGCAACGCATCCATCCATATCATTCAAGCAGACAAAGGCAACGCCACGGTCGTCATGGACAAAACACAATACGAACAAAAGATACAAGACATCCTTCACACCCCAACATACACCGAACTGAAACGTGACCCGACTCCTGCCACCGAGAGGAAACTCAACGCCAAGCTCCTCGAACTTCATCGATCTAATGCCCTTCCTCAACAGCTTTATTTCAGACTCCGTGCCTCCTCCAGCAGATGTCCCATCCTCTTCGGGCAACCCAAAATTCACAAGCCATCAGTCCCTCTCCGCCCCATCATTTCTACACGAGGTTCCCCTTGCTACGAAACAGCCAAACACCTGTCAGACATTCTACAGCCACTCGTTGGCAACACAGAACACCACATTAACAATTCCAAACACTTCATTGACATTCTCTCTCAAACTACTATCAAGCCTACAGACACCCTCGTCAGCTTTGATGTAGAATCACTCTTCACCAGCGTTCCTGTCAACGAAGCCTGTGACATCATCAAACAACGTCTCACCGATGACCCTTCTCTTTCTTCTAGAACACAACTCACACCACAACAGATACACGACCTCCTCCTCACATGTCTCAATTCTACCTCCTTCCGATGGAGAGACACACACTACAAACAGCAACAAGGCGCAGCCATGGGCTCCCCCCTCTCACCGATCATTGCCAACATTTACATGGAACATTTCGAAAGTCACGCACTAGCCACGGCACAGCACAAACCTTCACTCTGGCTCCGGTATGTCGACGACATCTTCACCATCTGGCCACACCAAGCAGATCAACTGGACGACTTCCTCACACACCTCAACGAACAACATTCCAACATCTCATTCACAGTGGAAACGGAACACAATCATTCTCTCCCCTTCCTCGATGTTCTCGTCACAAAAACCAACTCTGGCACTTTCTCTCACCAGGTCTACCGCAAACCCACTCACACTGACAGATATCTTCACTACCGCTCCTTCCATCATCCAGCAGTCCGCCAGTCAGTACCGAACGCTCTCGTCCGACGTGCTCATCAAATCAGCGACAAAGAACATCTTCGACAAGAACTCGAACATATCACAGACACACTCACCACTATCAACCAATACCCCAAGCACAAAATCAACACTCAAGCACCTTCTCATCCCAACCAAGCAGGCAAGGAACAGCCCATCACAACTGTAAATCTTCCCTACCTCGGCGCCACCTCGCACAAACTACAACGCATCTTCAAGTCCGCCAACATCCAGGTCCGTCATACATCTTCCAACAAACTTCACAATTCATTGCACTCACACAAAGACAAGCACCCCAAACACAAACAACCAGGTGTCTACCGTATCCCATGCGAATGCGGCAAAGTCTACATAGGTGAAACAGGGAGATCGCTAGAGACCAGACTGAAAGAACACAAAACATGCTACAGACGTTCGGAATGGGAAAAGTCAGCCATCGTGAAACACGCTCAACAGTCGGAACATCGCATCAACTGGGAAGACAGCAAACTCATCACATCCATCAAAAACTGGAACACACGACGCATCAGAGAAGCCATAGAAATTCACACACACGACACTGTTACACAGGACACTGGACTCCAAATCAACAACATCTGGCTTCCTCTCATCAACAAACAATCAAACAGCAACAATGACAACAACAACACACTCTCTCCACAGCACATTCCCCCTTCTACTTCTTCCTCTCATATCTCTTCCCCCACCTTTTCACAACAGCGCCCACGACGTCAACCACGCCTTCCACTCACGACCACACCCATCGCTGGTTCCAGAAGACGCCCTCACCGACACAATTCATCCACACCACCGGCTCCCACCCCATCTACTAACCCGGACTCCAATCTCCAGCCACGACCTACTAACAGCCAAGTTCGCCCTCACAGATGTACTCCGCCATCAACACACTCCAAGAACAATAGAACGCATCAACGACCGCAACACTCCACCAACAGCCGACGCTCAGCCCGCCTGCGAGCCCGCCTCCACCGACCTCTTCCATCTAGGTCCGCATTCTCCATACATAGCCCGCCTCTTCTCCGATCACGCTTCACTTCTGACGAAGGACAGTCAACCTGCCCGAAACGTCAAGTTCCTCGGTTCTCCTAGTTATTCTTATAACTAGACTTCTTGCTCTACTTTCACTAGCGCCTTTACTCATTGTTTCATTTCTCTTTCCTCTCTCTCTCTCTTACACTTTTGTCTGTTTCTACACTACTTATCTTTTCTTTTCTGTTCTCTTCTTTTTTTTTCTTTTCTTTTTTATTTCTTCCTTCCACACAACCCAACGGTCCTTTTCAGGACCACTAGTTTTAATTTACACATTTCTTTACAGGTTATTTCTCTTGCCTTCTCTCCTCAGATCTACACTTTAACTTTATTTTAATTTCTTAATTTTGCATTTCTCCCACAGGAACCTTTTCAGGATTTAACTGTCATCGATTTCGTCTCCAAATTTTTTTTTCTTCTCCTCCGCAGCATTTAATTCTAGGATCCACACTAGCTGTTCGCCGACTTCGTTCTCCTCTTGGTTTCATGAATCTTCACTGCTCTCCCCTATCTCCATGATTCTCCAGCATTCAACTCCTTCCTCTTCCTCTTCCCCTCTATTTCATCTTTCCTCTTCTAACGATGTCCGAACATCTTACTTGATTCTCACACTATTCTTCCTTACCACTCTCTGTGTTCCTTTCTCTACTGTCTCCACTAGTGCAACTTCAACTTCTAGCCCATTACTGTCTCCCACTCTTCACTTTTTGCCCTCCTCACAACCCCCATATGTCGCTTCCCTCTTCGTTTCTCCTCTTTCTAGGCTCTTCTGCCAAACAACGATCCGGTTAAGGACTACATACACATGGTGTCACCACAAATCTTTCTTCCTAATTAACTTCACCATGCAAACCTTCAAAGAACACAAAATACAAATTTGTACAGTGATTTCACATATTATTTCATTTCAAAGTGAAGTTTGTTTCTTTGTTATTTTAACCCCCAGTCAGCCAAGAGGCTGTTTTTCAGAGTGGCTGTGAAACAAAATAGTCGACAATATTGAAATA